>JAKYLM010000053.1:2102500-2109503 GCA_023634145.1 Thymallus thymallus
GGGTTAGGGTTAGGGTTAGGGTTAGGGTTAGGGTTAGGGTTAGGGTTAGGGTTAGGGTTAGGGTTAGGGTTAGGGTTAGGGTTAGGGTTAGGGTTAGGGTTAGGGTTAGGGTTAGGGTTAGGGTTAGGGTTAGGGTTAGGGTTAGGGTTAGGGTTAGGGTTAGGGTTAGGGTTAGGGTTAGGGTTAGGGTTAGGGTTAGGGTTAGGGTTAGGGTTAGGGTTAGGGTTAGGGTTAGGGTTAGGGTTAGGGTTAGGGTTAGGGTTAGGGTTAGGGTTAGGGTTAGGGTTAGGGTTAGGGTTAGGGTTAGGGTTAGGGTTAGGGTTAGGGTTAGGGTTAGGGTTAGGGTTAGGGTTAGGGTTAGGGTTAGGGTTAGGGTTAGGGTTAGGGTTAGGGTTAGGGTTAGGGTTAGGGTTAGGGTTAGGGTTAGGGTTAGGGTTAGGGTTAGGGTTAGGGTTAGGGTTAGGGTTAGGGTTAGGGTTAGGGTTAGGGTTAGGGTTAGGGTTAGGGTTAGGGTTAGGGTTAGGGTTAGGGTTAGGGTTAGGGTTAGGGTTAGGGTTAGGGTTAGGGTTAGGGTTAGGGTTAGGGTTAGGGTTAGGGTTAGGGTTAGGGTTAGGGTTAGGGTTAGGGTTAGGGTTAGGGTTAGGGTTAGGGTTAGGGTTAGGGTTAGGGTTAGGGTTAGGGTTAGGGTTAGGGTTAGGGTTAGGGTTAGGGTTAGGGTTAGGGTTAGGGTTAGGGTTAGGGTTAGGGTTAGGGTTAGGGTTAGGGTTAGGGTTAGGGTTAGGGTTAGGGTTAGGGTTAGGGTTAGGGTTAGGGTTAGGGTTAGGGTTAGGGTTAGGGTTAGGGTTAGGGTTAGGGTTAGGGTTAGGGTTAGGGTTAGGGTTAGGGTTAGGGTTAGGGTTAGGGTTAGGGTTAGGGTTAGGGTTAGGGTTAGGGTTAGGGTTAGGGTTAGGGTTAGGGTTAGGGTTAGGGTTAGGGTTAGGGTTAGGGTTAGGGTTAGGGTTAGGGTTAGGGTTAGGGTTAGGGTTAGGGTTAGGGTTAGGGTTAGGGTTAGGGTTAGGGTTAGGGTTAGGGTTAGGGTTAGGGTTAGGGTTAGGGTTAGGGTTAGGGTTAGGGTTAGGGTTAGGGTTAGGGTTAGGGTTAGGGTTAGGGTTAGGGTTAGGGTTAGGGTTAGGGTTAGGGTTAGGGTTAGGGTTAGGGTTAGGGTTAGGGTTAGGGTTAGGGTTAGGGTTAGGGTTAGGGTTAGGGTTAGGGTTAGGGTTAGGGTTAGGGTTAGGGTTAGGGTTAGGGTTAGGGTTAGGGTTAGGGTTAGGGTTAGGGTTAGGGTTAGGGTTAGGGTTAGGGTTAGGGTTAGGGTTAGGGTTAGGGTTAGGGTTAGGGTTAGGGTTAGGGTTAGGGTTAGGGTTAGGGTTAGGGTTAGGGTTAGGGTTAGGGTTAGGGTTAGGGTTAGGGTTAGGGTTAGGGTTAGGGTTAGGGTTAGGGTTAGGGTTAGGGTTAGGGTTAGGGTTAGGGTTAGGGTTAGGGTTAGGGTTAGGGTTAGGGTTAGGGTTAGGGTTAGGGTTAGGGTTAGGGTTAGGGTTAGGGTTAGGGTTAGGGTTAGGGTTAGGGTTAGGGTTAGGGTTAGGGTTAGGGTTAGGGTTAGGGTTAGGGTTAGGGTTAGGGTTAGGGTTAGGGTTAGGGTTAGGGTTAGGGTTAGGGTTAGGGTTAGGGTTAGGGTTAGGGTTAGGGTTAGGGTTAGGGTTAGGGTTAGGGTTAGGGTTAGGGTTAGGGTTAGGGTTAGGGTTAGGGTTAGGGTTAGGGTTAGGGTTAGGGTTAGGGTTAGGGTTAGGGTTAGGGTTAGGGTTAGGGTTAGGGTTAGGGTTAGGGTTAGGGTTAGGGTTAGGGTTAGGGTTAGGGTTAGGGTTAGGGTTAGGGTTAGGGTTAGGGTTAGGGTTAGGGTTAGGGTTAGGGTTAGGGTTAGGGTTAGGGTTAGGGTTAGGGTTAGGGTTAGGGTTAGGGTTAGGGTTAGGGTTAGGGTTAGGGTTAGGGTTAGGGTTAGGGTTAGGGTTAGGGTTAGGGTTAGGGTTAGGGTTAGGGTTAGGGTTAGGGTTAGGGTTAGGGTTAGGGTTAGGGTTAGGGTTAGGGTTAGGGTTAGGGTTAGGGTTAGGGTTAGGGTTAGGGTTAGGGTTAGGGTTAGGGTTAGGGTTAGGGTTAGGGTTAGGGTTAGGGTTAGGGTTAGGGTTAGGGTTAGGGTTAGGGTTAGGGTTAGGGTTAGGGTTAGGGTTAGGGTTAGGGTTAGGGTTAGGGTTAGGGTTAGGGTTAGGGTTAGGGTTAGGGTTAGGGTTAGGGTTAGGGTTAGGGTTAGGGTTAGGGTTAGGGTTAGGGTTAGGGTTAGGGTTAGGGTTAGGGTTAGGGTTAGGGTTAGGGTTAGGGTTAGGGTTAGGGTTAGGGTTAGGGTTAGGGTTAGGGTTAGGGTTAGGGTTAGGGTTAGGGTTAGGGTTAGGGTTAGGGTTAGGGTTAGGGTTAGGGTTAGGGTTAGGGTTAGGGTTAGGGTTAGGGTTAGGGTTAGGGTTAGGGTTAGGGTTAGGGTTAGGGTTAGGGTTAGGGTTAGGGTTAGGGTTAGGGTTAGGGTTAGGGTTAGGGTTAGGGTTAGGGTTAGGGTTAGGGTTAGGGTTAGGGTTAGGGTTAGGGTTAGGGTTAGGGTTAGGGTTAGGGTTAGGGTTAGGGTTAGGGTTAGGGTTAGGGTTAGGGTTAGGGTTAGGGTTAGGGTTAGGGTTAGGGTTAGGGTTAGGGTTAGGGTTAGGGTTAGGGTTAGGGTTAGGGTTAGGGTTAGGGTTAGGGTTAGGGTTAGGGTTAGGGTTAGGGTTAGGGTTAGGGTTAGGGTTAGGGTTAGGGTTAGGGTTAGGGTTAGGGTTAGGGTTAGGGTTAGGGTTAGGGTTAGGGTTAGGGTTAGGGTTAGGGTTAGGGTTAGGGTTAGGGTTAGGGTTAGGGTTAGGGTTAGGGTTAGGGTTAGGGTTAGGGTTAGGGTTAGGGTTAGGGTTAGGGTTAGGGTTAGGGTTAGGGTTAGGGTTAGGGTTAGGGTTAGGGTTAGGGTTAGGGTTAGGGTTAGGGTTAGGGTTAGGGTTAGGGTTAGGGTTAGGGTTAGGGTTAGGGTTAGGGTTAGGGTTAGGGTTAGGGTTAGGGTTAGGGTTAGGGTTAGGGTTAGGGTTAGGGTTAGGGTTAGGGTTAGGGTTAGGGTTAGGGTTAGGGTTAGGGTTAGGGTTAGGGTTAGGGTTAGGGTTAGGGTTAGGGTTAGGGTTAGGGTTAGGGTTAGGGTTAGGGTTAGGGTTAGGGTTAGGGTTAGGGTTAGGGTTAGGGTTAGGGTTAGGGTTAGGGTTAGGGTTAGGGTTAGGGTTAGGGTTAGGGTTAGGGTTAGGGTTAGGGTTAGGGTTAGGGTTAGGGTTAGGGTTAGGGTTAGGGTTAGGGTTAGGGTTAGGGTTAGGGTTAGGGTTAGGGTTAGGGTTAGGGTTAGGGTTAGGGTTAGGGTTAGGGTTAGGGTTAGGGTTAGGGTTAGGGTTAGGGTTAGGGTTAGGGTTAGGGTTAGGGTTAGGGTTAGGGTTAGGGTTAGGGTTAGGGTTAGGGTTAGGGTTAGGGTTAGGGTTAGGGTTAGGGTTAGGGTTAGGGTTAGGGTTAGGGTTAGGGTTAGGGTTAGGGTTAGGGTTAGGGTTAGGGTTAGGGTTAGGGTTAGGGTTAGGGTTAGGGTTAGGGTTAGGGTTAGGGTTAGGGTTAGGGTTAGGGTTAGGGTTAGGGTTAGGGTTAGGGTTAGGGTTAGGGTTAGGGTTAGGGTTAGGGTTAGGGTTAGGGTTAGGGTTAGGGTTAGGGTTAGGGTTAGGGTTAGGGTTAGGGTTAGGGTTAGGGTTAGGGTTAGGGTTAGGGTTAGGGTTAGGGTTAGGGTTAGGGTTAGGGTTAGGGTTAGGGTTAGGGTTAGGGTTAGGGTTAGGGTTAGGGTTAGGGTTAGGGTTAGGGTTAGGGTTAGGGTTAGGGTTAGGGTTAGGGTTAGGGTTAGGGTTAGGGTTAGGGTTAGGGTTAGGGTTAGGGTTAGGGTTAGGGTTAGGGTTAGGGTTAGGGTTAGGGTTAGGGTTAGGGTTAGGGTTAGGGTTAGGGTTAGGGTTAGGGTTAGGGTTAGGGTTAGGGTTAGGGTTAGGGTTAGGGTTAGGGTTAGGGTTAGGGTTAGGGTTAGGGTTAGGGTTAGGGTTAGGGTTAGGGTTAGGGTTAGGGTTAGGGTTAGGGTTAGGGTTAGGGTTAGGGTTAGGGTTAGGGTTAGGGTTAGGGTTAGGGTTAGGGTTAGGGTTAGGGTTAGGGTTAGGGTTAGGGTTAGGGTTAGGGTTAGGGTTAGGGTTAGGGTTAGGGTTAGGGTTAGGGTTAGGGTTAGGGTTAGGGTTAGGGTTAGGGTTAGGGTTAGGGTTAGGGTTAGGGTTAGGGTTAGGGTTAGGGTTAGGGTTAGGGTTAGGGTTAGGGTTAGGGTTAGGGTTAGGGTTAGGGTTAGGGTTAGGGTTAGGGTTAGGGTTAGGGTTAGGGTTAGGGTTAGGGTTAGGGTTAGGGTTAGGGTTAGGGTTAGGGTTAGGGTTAGGGTTAGGGTTAGGGTTAGGGTTAGGGTTAGGGTTAGGGTTAGGGTTAGGGTTAGGGTTAGGGTTAGGGTTAGGGTTAGGGTTAGGGTTAGGGTTAGGGTTAGGGTTAGGGTTAGGGTTAGGGTTAGGGTTAGGGTTAGGGTTAGGGTTAGGGTTAGGGTTAGGGTTAGGGTTAGGGTTAGGGTTAGGGTTAGGGTTAGGGTTAGGGTTAGGGTTAGGGTTAGGGTTAGGGTTAGGGTTAGGGTTAGGGTTAGGGTTAGGGTTAGGGTTAGGGTTAGGGTTAGGGTTAGGGTTAGGGTTAGGGTTAGGGTTAGGGTTAGGGTTAGGGTTAGGGTTAGGGTTAGGGTTAGGGTTAGGGTTAGGGTTAGGGTTAGGGTTAGGGTTAGGGTTAGGGTTAGGGTTAGGGTTAGGGTTAGGGTTAGGGTTAGGGTTAGGGTTAGGGTTAGGGTTAGGGTTAGGGTTAGGGTTAGGGTTAGGGTTAGGGTTAGGGTTAGGGTTAGGGTTAGGGTTAGGGTTAGGGTTAGGGTTAGGGTTAGGGTTAGGGTTAGGGTTAGGGTTAGGGTTAGGGTTAGGGTTAGGGTTAGGGTTAGGGTTAGGGTTAGGGTTAGGGTTAGGGTTAGGGTTAGGGTTAGGGTTAGGGTTAGGGTTAGGGTTAGGGTTAGGGTTAGGGTTAGGGTTAGGGTTAGGGTTAGGGTTAGGGTTAGGGTTAGGGTTAGGGTTAGGGTTAGGGTTAGGGTTAGGGTTAGGGTTAGGGTTAGGGTTAGGGTTAGGGTTAGGGTTAGGGTTAGGGTTAGGGTTAGGGTTAGGGTTAGGGTTAGGGTTAGGGTTAGGGTTAGGGTTAGGGTTAGGGTTAGGGTTAGGGTTAGGGTTAGGGTTAGGGTTAGGGTTAGGGTTAGGGTTAGGGTTAGGGTTAGGGTTAGGGTTAGGGTTAGGGTTAGGGTTAGGGTTAGGGTTAGGGTTAGGGTTAGGGTTAGGGTTAGGGTTAGGGTTAGGGTTAGGGTTAGGGTTAGGGTTAGGGTTAGGGTTAGGGTTAGGGTTAGGGTTAGGGTTAGGGTTAGGGTTAGGGTTAGGGTTAGGGTTAGGGTTAGGGTTAGGGTTAGGGTTAGGGTTAGGGTTAGGGTTAGGGTTAGGGTTAGGGTTAGGGTTAGGGTTAGGGTTAGGGTTAGGGTTAGGGTTAGGGTTAGGGTTAGGGTTAGGGTTAGGGTTAGGGTTAGGGTTAGGGTTAGGGTTAGGGTTAGGGTTAGGGTTAGGGTTAGGGTTAGGGTTAGGGTTAGGGTTAGGGTTAGGGTTAGGGTTAGGGTTAGGGTTAGGGTTAGGGTTAGGGTTAGGGTTAGGGTTAGGGTTAGGGTTAGGGTTAGGGTTAGGGTTAGGGTTAGGGTTAGGGTTAGGGTTAGGGTTAGGGTTAGGGTTAGGGTTAGGGTTAGGGTTAGGGTTAGGGTTAGGGTTAGGGTTAGGGTTAGGGTTAGGGTTAGGGTTAGGGTTAGGGTTAGGGTTAGGGTTAGGGTTAGGGTTAGGGTTAGGGTTAGGGTTAGGGTTAGGGTTAGGGTTAGGGTTAGGGTTAGGGTTAGGGTTAGGGTTAGGGTTAGGGTTAGGGTTAGGGTTAGGGTTAGGGTTAGGGTTAGGGTTAGGGTTAGGGTTAGGGTTAGGGTTAGGGTTAGGGTTAGGGTTAGGGTTAGGGTTAGGGTTAGGGTTAGGGTTAGGGTTAGGGTTAGGGTTAGGGTTAGGGTTAGGGTTAGGGTTAGGGTTAGGGTTAGGGTTAGGGTTAGGGTTAGGGTTAGGGTTAGGGTTAGGGTTAGGGTTAGGGTTAGGGTTAGGGTTAGGGTTAGGGTTAGGGTTAGGGTTAGGGTTAGGGTTAGGGTTAGGGTTAGGGTTAGGGTTAGGGTTAGGGTTAGGGTTAGGGTTAGGGTTAGGGTTAGGGTTAGGGTTAGGGTTAGGGTTAGGGTTAGGGTTAGGGTTAGGGTTAGGGTTAGGGTTAGGGTTAGGGTTAGGGTTAGGGTTAGGGTTAGGGTTAGGGTTAGGGTTAGGGTTAGGGTTAGGGTTAGGGTTAGGGTTAGGGTTAGGGTTAGGGTTAGGGTTAGGGTTAGGGTTAGGGTTAGGGTTAGGGTTAGGGTTAGGGTTAGGGTTAGGGTTAGGGTTAGGGTTAGGGTTAGGGTTAGGGTTAGGGTTAGGGTTAGGGTTAGGGTTAGGGTTAGGGTTAGGGTTAGGGTTAGGGTTAGGGTTAGGGTTAGGGTTAGGGTTAGGGTTAGGGTTAGGGTTAGGGTTAGGGTTAGGGTTAGGGTTAGGGTTAGGGTTAGGGTTAGGGTTAGGGTTAGGGTTAGGGTTAGGGTTAGGGTTAGGGTTAGGGTTAGGGTTAGGGTTAGGGTTAGGGTTAGGGTTAGGGTTAGGGTTAGGGTTAGGGTTAGGGTTAGGGTTAGGGTTAG
>JAKYLM010000054.1:1200000-1534212 GCA_023634145.1 Thymallus thymallus
TTTAAGCCATATGACTCGATTTCAGCATGACGGGAGACACCGTTTGAGTGTCCAAAATCTGAAAAAAATATATTTTTTGTAGATTTCATGAACGTGGTTTAACGTAAACTTTTAGGCCATATCCACCATGCCTCGATTTCATCATGACGGGAGACACCGTTTGAGTGTCCAAAATCTGAAAAATATATTTTTGGTAGAATTCATGAACGTGGTCTAACGTAAACTTTTAGGCCATATCCACCATGCCTCGATTTCAGCATGACGGGAGACACAATTTGAGTGTCCAAAATCGGAAAAAAAATTATTTTTTGTAGATTTCATGAACGTGGTTTAACGTCAACTTTTAGGCCATATCCACCATGCCTCGATTTCAGCATGACGGGAGACACCGTTTTAGTTTCCAAAATCTGAAAAAAATATATTTTTTGTAGATTTCATGAACGTGGTCTAACGTCAACTTTTTGGCCATATCCACCATGCCTCGATTTCAGCATGACGGGAGACACCGTTTTAGTGTCCAAAATCGGAAAAAAAAATATTTTTGGTAGATTTCATGAACGTGGTCTAACGTCAACTTTTTGGCCATATCCACCATGCCTCGATTTCAGCATGAAGGGAGACACCGTTTTAGTGTCCAAAATCGGAAAAAAAAATATTTTTTGTAGATTTCATGAACGTGGTTTAACGTCAACTTTTAGGCCATATCCACCATGCCTCGATTTCAGCATGACGGGAGACACCGTTTGAGTGTCCAAAATCTGAAAAATATATTTTTTGTAGATTTCATGAACGTGGTCTAACGTCAACTTTTAAGCCATTTGCCTCGATTTCAGCATGACGGGAGACACCGTTTGAGTGTCCAAAATCTGAAAAAAAAATATTTTTTGTAGATATCATGAACGTGGTTTAACGTCAACTTTTAGGCCATATCCACCATGCCTCGATTTCAGCATGACGGGAGACCGTTCGAGTAACCAAAATCGAAAAAAATTATATTTTTGGTAGAATTCATGAACGTGGTCTAACGTCAACTTTTTGGCCATATCCACCATGCCTCGATTTCATCATGACGGGAGACACCGTTTGAGTGTCCAAAATCTGAAAAATATTTTTTGGGTAGAATTCATGAACGTGGTCTAACGTCAACTTTTAGGCCATATCCACCATGCCTCGATTTCAGCATGACGAGAGACACCGTTTTAGTGTCCAAAATCGGAAAAATAAATATTTTTTGTAGATTTCATGAACGTGGTCTAACGTCAACTTTTTGGCCATATCCACCATGCCTCGATTTCAGCATGACGGGAGACACCGTTTTAGTGTCCAAAATTGGAAAAAAAAATATTTTTTGTAGATTTCATGAACGTGGTTTAACGTCAACTTTTAGGCCATATCCACCATGCCTCGATTTCATCATGACGGGAGACACCGATTGAGTGTCCAAAATCTGAAAAATATATTTTTTGTAGATTTCATGAACGTGGTCTAACGTCAACTTTTAAGCCATATGACTCGATTTCAGCATGACGGGAGACACCGTTTGAGTGTCCAAAATCTGAAAAAAATATATTTTTTGTAGATTTCATGAACGTGGTTTAACGTAAACTTTTAGGCCATATCCACCATGCCTCGATTTCATCATGACGGGAGACACCGTTTGAGTGTCCAAAATCTGAAAAATATATTTTTGGTAGAATTCATGAACGTGGTCTAACGTAAACTTTTAGGCCATATCCACCATGCCTCGATTTCAGCATGACGGGAGACACAATTTGAGTGTCCAAAATCGGAAAAAAAAATATTTTTTGTAGATTTCATGAACGTGGTTTAACGTCAACTTTTAGGCCATATCCACCATGCCTCGATTTCAGCATGACGGGAGACACCGTTTTAGTTTCCAAAATCTGAAAAAAATATATTTTTTGTAGATTTCATGAACGTGGTCTAACGTCAACTTTTTGGCCATATCCACCATGCCTCGATTTCAGCATGACGGGAGACACCGTTTTAGTGTCCAAAATCGGAAAAAAAATATATTTTTTGTAGATTTCATGAACGTGGTCTAACGTCAACTTTTAGGCCATATCCACCATGCCTCGATTTCAGCATGACGGGAGACACCGTTTGAGTGTCCAAAATCTGAAAAATATATTTTTTGTAGATTTCATGAACGTGGTCTAACGTCAACTTTTAAGCCATATCCACCATGCCTCGATTTCAGCATGACGGGAGATACCGTTTGAGTGTCCAAAATCTGAAAAATATATTTTTTGTAGATTTCATGAACGTGGTCTAACGTCAACTTTTAAGCCATATGCCTCGATTTCAGCATGACGGGAGACACCGTTTTAGTGTCCAAAATCTGAAAAAAAAATATTTTTTGTAGATTTCATGAACGTGGTTTAACGTCAACTTTTAGGCCATATCCACCATGCCTCGATTTCATCATGACGGGAGACACCGTTTGAGTGTCCAAAATCTGAAAAATATATTTTTGGTAGAATTCATGAACGTGGTCTAACGTCAACTTTTAGGCCATATCCACCATGCCTCGATTTCAGCATGACGGGAGACACCGTTTGAGTGTCCAAAATCGGAAAAAAAAAAATATTTTTCGTAGATTTCATGAACGTGGTTTAATGTCAACTTTTAGGCCATATCCACCATGCCTCGATTTCAGCATGACGGGAGACACCGTTTGAGTGTCCAAAATCTGAAAAATATATTTTTGGTAGAATTCATGAACGTGGTCTAACGTCAACTTTTAGGCCATATCCACCATGCCTCGATTTCAGCATGACGAGAGACACCGTTTTAGAGTCCAAAATCGTAAAAAAAAATATTTTTTGTAGATTTCATGAACGTTGTCTAACGTCAACTTTTTGGCCATATCCACCATGCCTCGATTTCAGCATGACGGGAGACACCGTTTTAGTGTCCAAAATCGGAAAAAAAAATATTTTTTGTAGATTTCATGAACGTGGTTTAACGTCAACTTTTAGGCCATATCCACCATGCCTCGATTTCATCATGACGGGAGACACCGTTTGAGTGTCCAAAATCTGAAAAATATATTTTTTGTAGATTTCATGAACGTGGTCTAACGTCAACTTTTAAGCCATATGCCTCGATTTCAGCATTACGGGAGACACCGTTTGAGTGTCCAAAATCTGAAAAAAAAATATTTTTGGTAGAATTCATGAACGTGGTCTAACGTCAACTTTTAGGCAATATCCACCATGCCTCGATTTCAGCATGACGGGAGACACCGTTTGAGTGTCCAAAATCGGAAAAAAAAATATTTTTTGTAGATTTCATGAACTTGGTTTAATGTCAACTTTTAGGCCATATCCACCATGCCTCGATTTCAGCATGACGGGAGACCGTTCGAGTGTCCAAAATCGGAAAAAAAAATATTTTTTGTAGATTTCATGAACGTGGTCTAACGTCAACTTTTTGGCCATATCCACCATGCCTCGATTTCAGCATGACGGGAGACACCGTTTTAGTGTCCAAAATCGGAAAAAAAATTATTTTTTGTAGATTTCATGAACGTGGTTTAACGTCAACTTTTAGGCCATATCCACCATGCCTCGATTTCAGCATGACGGGAGACACCGTTTTAGTGTCCAAAATCGGAAAAATATATATTTTTTGTAGATTTCATGAACGTGGTTTAACGTCAACTTTTAGGCCATATCCACCATGCCTCGATTTCAGCATGACGGGAGACACCGTTTGAGTGTCCAAAATCTGAAAAATATATTTTTGGTAGAATTCATGAACGTGGTCTAACGTCAACTTTTAGGCCATATCCACCATGCCTCGATTTCAGCATGACGAGAGACACCGTTTTAGTGTCCAAAATCGTAAAAAAAAATATTTTTTGTAGATTTCATGAACGTGGTTTAACGTCAACTTTTAGGCCATATCCACCATGCCTCGATTTCATCATGACGGGAGACACCGTTTGAGTGTCCAAAATCTGAAATATATATTTTTTGTAGATTTCATGAACGTGGTCTAACGTCAACTTTTAAGCCATATGCCTCGATTTCAGCATTACGGGAGACACCGTTTGAGTGTCCAAAATCTGAAAAAAAAATATTTTTGGTAGAATTCATGAACGTGGTCTAACGTCAACTTTTAGGCCATATCCACCATGCCTCGATTTCAGCATGACGGGAGACACCGTTTGAGTGTCCAAAATCGGAAAAAAAAATATTTTTTGTAGATTTCATGAACGTGGTTTAATGTCAACTTTTAGGCCATATCCACCATGCCTCGATTTCAGCATGACGGGAGACCGTTCGAGTGTCCAAAATCGGAAAAAAAAATATTTTTTGTAGATTTCATGAACGTGGTCTAACGTCAACTTTTTGGCCATATCCACCATGCCTCGATTTCAGCATGACGGGAGACACCGTTTTAGTGTCCAAAATCGGAAAAAAAAATATTTTTTGTAGATTTCATGAACGTGGTTTAACGTCAACTTTTAGGCCATATCCACCATGCCTCGATTTCAGCATGACGGGAGACCGTTCGAGTGTCCAAAATCGAAAAAAAAATTTTTTTTTGTAGATTTCATGAACGTGGTCTAACGTCAACTTTTTGGCCATATCCACCATGCCTCGATTTCATCATGACGGGAGACACCGTTTGAGTGTCCAAAATCTGAAAAATATATTTTTTGTAGATTTCATGAACGTGGTCTAACGTCAACTTTTAAGCCATATGCCTCGATTTCAGCATTACGGGAGACACCGTTTGAGTGTCAAAAATCTGAAAAAAAAATATTTTTGGTAGAATTCATGAACGTGGTCTAACGTCAACTTTTAGGCCATATCCACCATGCCTCGATTTCAGCATTACGGGAGACACCGTTCGAGTGTCCAAAATCGGAAAAAAAAATATTTTTTGTAGATTTCATGAACGTGGTCTAACGTCAACTTTTTGGCCATATCCACCATGCCTCGATTTCAGCATGACGGGAGACACCGTTTTAGTGTCCAAAATCGAAAAAAAAAATATTTTTTGTAGATTTCATGAACGTGGTTTAACGTCAACTTTTAGGCCATATCCACCATGCCTCGATTTCAGCATGACGGGAGACACCGTTTTAGTGTCCAAAATCGGAAAAAAATATATTTTTTGTAGATTTCATGAACGTGGTTTAACGTCAACTTTTAGGCCATATCCACCATGCCTCGATTTCAGCATGACGGGAGACACCGTTTGAGTGTCCAAAATCTGAAAAATATATTTTTGGTAGAATTCATGAACGTGGTCTAACGTCAACTTTTAGGCCATATCCACCATGCCTCGATTTCAGCATGACGAGAGACACCGTTTTAGTGTCCAAAATCGTAAAAAAATATATTTTTTGTAGATTTCATGAACGTGGTTTAACGTCAACTTTTAAGCCATATGCCTCGATTTCAGCATGACGGGAGACACCGTTTGAGTGTCCAAAATCTGAAAAAAATTTTTTTTTGTAGATTTCATGAACGTGGTTTAACGTCAACTTTTAGGCCATATCCAACATGCCTCGATTTCATCATGACGGGAGACACCGTTTGAGTGTCCAAAATCTGAAAAATATATTTTTGGTAGAATTCATGAACGTGGTCTAACGTCAACTTTTAGGCCATATCCACCATGCCTCGATTTCAGCATGACGGGAGACACCGTTTGAGTGTCCAAAATCGGAAAAAAAAATATTTTTTGTAGATTTCATGAACGTGGTCTAACGTCAACTTTTAAGCCATATGCCTCGATTTCAGCATGACGGGAGACACCGTTTGAGTGTCCAAAATCTGAAAAATATATATTTTTTGTAGATTTCATGAACGTGGTTTAATGTAAACTTTTAGGCCATATCCACCATGCCTCGATTTCATCATGACGGGAGACACCGTTTGAGTGTCCAAAATCTGAAAAATATATTTTTGGTAGAATTCATGAACGTAGTCTAACGTAAACTTTTAGGCCATATCCACCATGCCTCGATTTCATCATGACGGGAGACACCGTTTGAGTGTCCAAAATCTGAAAAATATATTTTTGGTAGAATTCATGAACGTGGTCTAACGTAAACTTTTTGGCCATATCCACCATGCCTCGATTTCAGCATGACGGGAGACACAATTTGAGTGTCCAAAATCGGAAAAAAAAATATTTTTTGTAGATTTCATGAACGTGGTTTAACGTCAACTTTTAGGCCATATCCACCATGCCTCGATTTCATCATGACGGGAGACACCGATTGAGTGTCCAAAATCTGAAAAATATATTTTTTGTAGATTTCATGAACGTGGTCTAACGTCAACTTTTAAGCCATATGACTCGATTTCAGCATGACGGGAGACACCGTTTGAGTGTCCAAAATCTGAAAAAAATATATTTTTTGTAGATTTCATGAACGTGGTTTAACGTAAACTTTTAGGCCATATCCACCATGCCTCGATTTCATCATGACGGGAGACACCGTTTGAGTGTCCAAAATCTGAAAAATATTTTTTTGGTAGAATTCATGAACGTGGTCTAACGTAAACTTTTAGGCCATATCCACCATGCCTCGATTTCAGCATGACGGGAGACACAATTTGAGTGTCCAAAATCGGAAAAAAAAATATTTTTTGTAGATTTCATGAACGTGGTTTAACGTCAACTTTTAGGCCATATCCACCATGCCTCGATTTCAGCATGACGGGAGACACCGTTTTAGTTTCCAAAATCTGAAAAAAATATATTTTTTGTAGATTTCATGAACGTGGTCTAACGTCAACTTTTTGGCCATATCCACCATGCCTCGATTTCAGCATGACGGGAGACACCGTTTTAGTGTCCAAAATCGGAAAAAATATATATTTTTTGTAGATTTCATGAACGTGGTCTAACGTCAACTTTTAGGCCATATCCACCATGCCTCGATTTCAGCATGACGGGAGACACCGTTTGAGTGTCCAAAATCTGAAAAATATATTTTTTGTAGATTTCATGAACGTGGTCTAACGTCAACTTTTAAGCCATATCCACCATGCCTCGATTTCAGCATGACGGGAGATACCGTTTGAGTGTCCAAAATCTGAAAAATATATTTTTTGTAGATTTCATGAACGTGGTCTAACGTCAACTTTTAAGCCATATGCCTCGATTTCAGCATGACGGGAGACACCGTTTTAGTGTCCAAAATCTGAAAAAAAAATATTTTTTGTAGATTTCATGAACGTGGTTTAACGTCAACTTTTAGGCCATATCCACCATGCCTCGATTTCATCATGACGGGAGACACCGTTTGAGTGTCCAAAATCTGAAAAATATATTTTTGGTAGAATTCATGAACGTGGTCTAACGTCAACTTTTAGGCCATATCCACCATGCCTCGATTTCAGCATGACGGGAGACACCGTTTGAGTGTCCAAAATCGGAAAAAAAAAAATATTTTTCGTAGATTTCATGAACGTGGTTTAATGTCAACTTTTAGGCCATATCCACCATGCCTCGATTTCAGCATGACGGGAGACACCGTTTGAGTGTCCAAAATCTGAAAAATATATTTTTGGTAGAATTCATGAACGTGGTCTAACGTCAACTTTTAGGCCATATCCACCATGCCTCGATTTCAGCATGACGAGAGACACCGTTTTAGAGTCCAAAATCGTAAAAAAAAATATTTTTTGTAGATTTCATGAACGTTGTCTAACGTCAACTTTTTGGCCATATCCACCATGCCTCGATTTCAGCATGACGGGAGACACCGTTTTAGTGTCCAAAATCGGAAAAAAAAATATTTTTTGTAGATTTCATGAACGTGGTTTAACGTCAACTTTTAGGCCATATCCACCATGCCTCGATTTCATCATGACGGGAGACACCGTTTGAGTGTCCAAAATCTGAAAAATATATTTTTTGTAGATTTCATGAACGTGGTCTAACGTCAACTTTTAAGCCATATGCCTCGATTTCAGCATTACGGGAGACACCGTTTGAGTGTCCAAAATCTGAAAAAAAAATATTTTTGGTAGAATTCATGAACGTGGTCTAACGTCAACTTTTAGGCCATATCCACCATGCCTCGATTTCAGCATGACGGGAGACACCGTTTGAGTGTCCAAAATCGGAAAAAAAAATATTTTTTGTAGATTTCATGAACTTGGTTTAATGTCAACTTTTAGGCCATATCCACCATGCCTCGATTTCAGCATGACGGGAGACCGTTCGAGTGTCCAAAATCGGAAAAAAATATATTTTTTGTAGATTTCATGAACGTGGTCTAACGTCAACTTTTTGGCCATATCCACCATGCCTCGATTTCAGCATGACGGGAGACACCGTTTTAGTGTCCAAAATCGGAAAAAAAAATATTTTTTGTAGATTTCATGAACGTGGTTTAACGTCAACTTTTAGGCCATATCCACCATGCCTCGATTTCAGCATGACGGGAGACACCGTTTTAGTGTCCAAAATCGGAAAAATATATATTTTTTGTAGATTTCATGAACGTGGTTTAACGTCAACTTTTAGGCCATATCCACCATGCCTCGATTTCAGCATGACGGGAGACACCGTTTGAGTGTCCAAAATCTGAAAAATATATTTTTGGTAGAATTCATGAACGTGGTCTAACGTCAACTTTTAGGCCATATCCACCATGCCTCGATTTCAGCATGACGAGAGACACCGTTTTAGTGTCCAAAATCGTAAAAAAATATATTTTTTGTAGATTTCATGAACGTGGTTTAACGTCAACTTTTAGGCCATATCCACCATGCCTCGATTTCATCATGACGGGAGACACCGTTCGAGTGTCCAAAATCGGAAAAAAAAATATTTTTTGTAGATTTCATGAACGTGGTCTAACGTCAACTTTTTGGCCATATCCACCATGCCTCGATTTCAGCATGACGGGAGACACCGTTTTAGTGTCCAAAATCGGAAAAAAAAATATTTTTTGTAGATTTCATGAACGTGGTCTAACGTCAACTTTTTGGCCATATCCACCATGCCTCGATTTCATCATGACGGGAGACACCGTTTGAGTGTCCAAAATCTGAAAAATATATTTTTTGTAGATTTCATGAACGTGGTCTAACGTCAACTTTTAAGCCATATGCCTCGATTTCAGCATTACGGGAGACACCGTTTGAGTGTCCAAAATCTGAAAAAAAAATATTTTTGGTAGAATTCATGAACGTGGTCTAACGTCAACTTTTAGGCCATATCCACCATGCCTCGATTTCAGCATTACGGGAGACACCGTTCGAGTGTCCAAAATCGGAAAAAAAAATATTTTTTGTAGATTTCATGAACGTGGTCTAACGTCAACTTTTTGGCCATATCCACCATGCCTCGATTTCAGCATGACGGGAGACACCGTTTTAGTGTCCAAAATCGGAAAAAAAAATATTTTTTGTAGATTTCATGAACGTGGTTTAACGTCAACTTTTAGGCCATATCCACCATGCCTCGATTTCAGCATGACGGGAGACACCGTTTTAGTGTCCAAAATCGGAAAAAAATATATTTTTTGTAGATTTCATGAACGTGGTTTAACGTCAACTTTTAGGCCATATCCACCATGCCTCGATTTCAGCATGACGGGAGACACCGTTTGAGTGTCCAAAATCTGAAAAATATATTTTTGGTAGAATTCATGAACGTGGTCTAACGTCAACTTTTAGGCCATATCCACCATGCCTCGATTTCAGCATGACGAGAGACACCGTTTTAGTGTCCAAAATCGTAAAAAAATATATTTTTTGTAGATTTCATGAACGTGGTTTAACGTCAACTTTTAAGCCATATGCCTCGATTTCAGCATGACGGGAGACACCGTTTGAGTGTCCAAAATCTGAAAAAAAAATTTTTTTGTAGATTTCATGAACGTGGTTTAACGTCAACTTTTAGGCCATATCCAACATGCCTCGATTTCAGCATGACGGGAGACACCGTTTGAGTGTCCAAAATCTGAAAAATATATTTTTGGTAGAATTCATGAACGTGGTCTAACGTCAACTTTTAGGCCATATCCACCATGCCTCGATTTCAGCATGACGGGAGACACCGTTTGAGTGTCCAAAATCGGAAAAAAAAATATTTTTTGTAGATTTCATGAACGTGGTCTAACGTCAACTTTTAAGCCATATGCCTCGATTTCAGCATGACGGGAGACACCGTTTGAGTGTCCAAAATCTGAAAAATATATATTTTTTGTAGATTTCATGAACGTGGTTTAATGTAAACTTTTAGGCCATATCCACCATGCCTCGATTTCATCATGACGGGAGACACCGTTTGAGTGTCCAAAATCTGAAAAATATATTTTTGGTAGAATTCATGAACGTAGTCTAACGTAAACTTTTAGGCCATATCCACCATGCCTCGATTTCATCATGACGGGAGACACCGTTTGAGTGTCCAAAATCTGAAAAATATATTTTTGGTAGAATTCATGAACGTGGTTTAACGTCAACTTTTAGGCCATATCCACCATGCCTCGATTTCAGCATGACGGGAGACACAATTTGAGTTTCCAAAATCTGAAAAAAATATATTTTTTGTAGATTTCATGAACGTGGTCTAACGTCAACTTTTTGGCCATATCCACCATGCCTCGATTTCAGCATGACGGGAGACACCGTTTTAGTGTCCAAAATCGGAAAAAAAATATATTTTTTGTAGATTTCATGAACGTGGTCTAACGTCAACTTTTAGGCCATATCCACCATGCCTCGATTTCAGCATGACGGGAGACACCGTTTGAGTGTCCAAAATCTGAAAAATATATTTTTTGTAGATTTCATGAACGTGGTCTAACGTCAACTTTTAAGCCATATCCACCATGCCTCGATTTCAGCATGACGGGAGATACCGTTTGAGTGTCCAAAATCTGAAAAATATATTTTTTGTAGATTTCATGAACGTGGTCTAACGTCAACTTTTAAGCCATATGCCTCGATTTCAGCATGACGGGAGACACCGTTTTAGTGTCCAAAATCTGAAAAAAAAATATTTTTTGTAGATTTCATGAACGTGGTTTAACGTCAACTTTTAGGCCATATCCACCATGCCTCGATTTCATCATGACGGGAGACACCGTTTGAGTGTCCAAAATCTGAAAAATATATTTTTGGTAGAATTCATGAACGTGGTCTAACGTCAACTTTTAGGCCATATCCACCATGCCTCGATTTCAGCATGACGGGAGACACCGTTTGAGTGTCCAAAATCGGAAAAAAAAAAATATTTTTCGTAGATTTCATGAACGTGGTTTAATGTCAACTTTTAGGCCATATCCACCATGCCTCGATTTCAGCATGACGGGAGACACCGTTTGAGTGTCCAAAATCTGAAAAATATATTTTTGGTAGAATTCATGAACGTGGTCTAACGTCAACTTTTAGGCCATATCCACCATGCCTCGATTTCAGCATGACGAGAGACACCGTTTTAGAGTCCAAAATCGTAAAAAAAAATATTTTTTGTAGATTTCATGAACGTTGTCTAACGTCAACTTTTTGGCCATATCCACCATGCCTCGATTTCAGCATGACGGGAGACACCGTTTTAGTGTCCAAAATCGGAAAAAAAAATATTTTTTGTAGATTTCATGAACGTGGTTTAACGTCAACTTTTAGGCCATATCCACCATGCCTCGATTTCATCATGACGGGAGACACCGTTTGAGTGTCCAAAATCTGAAAAATATATTTTTTGTAGATTTCATGAACGTGGTCTAACGTCAACTTTTAAGCCATATGCCTCGATTTCAGCATTACGGGAGACACCGTTTGAGTGTCCAAAATCTGAAAAAAAAATATTTTTGGTAGAATTCATGAACGTGGTCTAACGTCAACTTTTAGGCCATATCCACCATGCCTCGATTTCAGCATGACGGGAGACACCGTTTGAGTGTCCAAAATCGGAAAAAAAAATATTTTTTGTAGATTTCATGAACGTGGTTTAATGTCAGCTTTTAGGCCATATCCACCATGCCTCGATTTCAGCATGACGGGAGACCGTTCGAGTGTCCAAAATCGAAAAAAAAAATATTTTTTGTAGATTTCATGAACGTGGTCTAACGTCAACTTTTTGGCCATATCCACCATGCCTCGATTTCAGCATGACGGGAGACACCGTTTTAGTGTCCAAAATCGGAAAAAAAAATATTTTTTGTAGATTTCATGAACGTGGTTTAACGTCAACTTTTAGGCCATATCCACCATGCCTCGATTTCAGCATGACGGGAGACACCGTTTTAGTGTCCAAAATCGGAAAAAAATATATTTTTTGTAGATTTCATGAACGTGGTTTAACGTCAACTTTTAGGCCATATCCACCATGCCTCGATTTCAGCATGACGGGAGACACCGTTTGAGTGTCCAAAATCTGAAAAATATATTTTTGGTAGAATTCATGAACGTGGTCTAACGTCAACTTTTAGGCCATATCCACCATGCCTCGATTTCAGCATGACGAGAGACACCGTTTTAGTGTCCAAAATCGTAAAAAAAAATATTTTTTGTAGATTTCATGAACGTGGTTTAACGTCAACTTTTAGGCCATATCCACCATGCCTCGATTTCATCATGACGGGAGACACCGTTTGAGTGTCCAAAATCTGAAATATATATTTTTTGTAGATTTCATGAACGTGGTCTAACGTCAACTTTTAAGCCATATGCCTCGATTTCAGCATTACGGGAGACACCGTTTGAGTGTCCAAAATCTGAAAAAAAAATATTTTTGGTAGAATTCATGAACGTGGTCTAACGTCAACTTTTAGGCCATATCCACCATGCCTCGATTTCAGCATGACGGGAGACACCGTTTTTAGTGTCCAAAATCGGAAAAAAAAATATTTTTTGTAGATTTCATGAACGTGGTTTAATGTCAACTTTTAGGCCATATCCACCATGCCTCGATTTCAGCATGACGGGAGACCGTTCGAGTGTCCAAAATCGGAAAAAAAAATATTTTTTGTAGATTTCATGAACGTGGTCTAACGTCAACTTTTTGGCCATATCCACCATGCCTCGATTTCAGCATGACGGGAGACACCGTTTTAGTGTCCAAAATCGGAAAAAAAAATATTTTTTGTAGATTTCATGAACGTGGTTTAACGTCAACTTTTAGGCCATATCCACCATGCCTCGATTTCAGCATGACGGGAGACCGTTCGAGTGTCCAAAATCGGAAAAAAATTTTTTTTTGTAGATTTCATGAACGTGGTCTAACGTCAACTTTTTGGCCATATCCACCATGCCTCGATTTCATCATGACGGGAGACACCGTTTGAGTGTCCAAAATCTGAAAAATATATTTTTTGTAGATTTCATGAACGTGGTCTAACGTCAACTTTTAAGCCATATGCCTCGATTTCAGCATTACGGGAGACACCGTTTGAGTGTCCAAAATCTGAAAAAAAAATATTTTTGGTAGAATTCATGAACGTGGTCTAACGTCAACTTTTAGGCCATATCCACCATGCCTCGATTTCAGCATTACGGGAGACACCGTTCGAGTGTCCAAAATCGGAAAAAAAAATATTTTTTGTAGATTTCATGAACGTGGTCTAACGTCAACTTTTTGGCCATATCCACCATGCCTCGATTTCAGCATGACGGGAGACACCGTTTTAGTGTCCAAAATCGGAAAAAAAAATATTTTTTGTAGATTTCATGAACGTGGTTTAACGTCAACTTTTAGGCCATATCCACCATGCCTCGATTTCAGCATGACGGGAGACACCGTTTTAGTGTCCAAAATCGGAAAAAAATATATTTTTTGTAGATTTCATGAACGTGGTTTAACGTCAACTTTTAGGCCATATCCACCATGCCTCGATTTCAGCATGACGGGAGACACCGTTTGAGTGTCCAAAATCTGAAAAATATATTTTTGGTAGAATTCATGAACGTGGTCTAACGTCAACTTTTAGGCCATATCCACCATGCCTCGATTTCAGCATGACGAGAGACACCGTTTTAGTGTCCAAAATCGTAAAAAAATATATTTTTTGTAGATTTCATGAACGTGGTTTAACGTCAACTTTTAAGCCATATACCTCGATTTCAGCATGACGGGAGACACCGTTTGAGTGTCCAAAATCTGAAAAATTTTTTTTTTTGTAGATTTCATGAACGTGGTTTAACGTCAACTTTTAGGCCATATCCAACATGCCTCGATTTCATCATGACGGGAGACACCGTTTGAGTGTCCAAAATCTGAAAAATATATTTTTGGTAGAATTCATGAACGTGGTCTAACGTCAACTTTTAGGCCATATCCACCATGCCTCGATTTCAGCATGACGGGAGACACCGTTTGAGTGTCCAAAATCGGAAAAAAAAATATTTTTTGTAGATTTCATGAACGTGGTCTAACGTCAACTTTTAAGCCATATGCCTCGATTTCAGCATGACGGGAGACACCGTTTGAGTGTCCAAAATCTGAAAAATATATATTTTTTGTAGATTTCATGAACGTGGTTTAATGTAAACTTTTAGGCCATATCCACCATGCCTCGATTTCATCATGACGGGAGACACCGTTTGAGTGTCCAAAATCTGAAAAATATATTTTTGGTAGAATTCATGAACATAGTCTAACGTAAACTTTTAGGCCATATCCACCATGCCTCGATTTCATCATGACGGGAGACACCGTTTGAGTGTCCAAAATCTGAAAAATATATTTTTGGTAGAATTCATGAACGTGGTCTAACGTAAACTTTTTGGCCATATCCACCATGCCTCGATTTCAGCATGACGGGAGACACAATTTGAGTGTCCAAAATCGGAAAAAAAAATATTTTTTGTAGATTTCATGAACGTGGTTTAACGTCAACTTTTAGGCCATATCCACCATGCCTCGATTTCAGCATGACGGGAGACACCGTTTTAGTTTCCAAAATCTGAAAAAAATATATTTTTTGTAGATTTCATGAACGTGGTCTAACGTCAACTTTTTGGCCATATCCACCATGCCTCGATTTCAGCATGACGGGAGACACCGTTTTAGTGTCCAAAATCGGAAAAATATATTTTTGGTAGAATTCATGAACGTGGTCTAACGTCAACTTTTAGGCCATATCCACCATGCCTCGATTTCAGCATGACGAGAGACACCGTTTTAGTGTCCAAAATCGTAAAAAAATATATTTTTTGTAGATTTCATGAACGTGGTTTAACGTCAACTTTTAAGCCATATGCCTCGATTTCAGCATGACGGGAGACACCGTTTGAGTGTCCAAAATCTGAAAAAAAAAATTTTTTTGTAGATTTCATGAACGTGGTTTAACGTCAACTTTTAGGCCATATCCAACATGCCTCGATTTCATCATGACGGGAGACACCGTTTGAGTGTCCAAAATCTGAAAAATATATTTTTGGTAGAATTCATGAACGTGGTCTAACGTCAACTTTTAGGCCATATCCACCATGCCTCGATTTCAGCATGACGGGAGACACCGTTTGAGTGTCCAAAATCGGAAAAAAAAATATTTTTTGTAGATTTCATGAACGTGGTCTAACGTCAACTTTTAAGCCATATGCCTCGATTTCAGCATGACGGCAGACACCGTTTGAGTGTCCAAAATCTGAAAAATATATATTTTTGGTAGATTTCATGAACGTGGTTTAATGTAAACTTTTAGGCCATATCCACCATGCCTCGATTTCATCATGACGGGAGACACCGTTTGAGTGTCCAAAATCTGAAAAATATATTTTTGGTAGAATTCATGAACGTAGTCTAACGTAAACTTTTAGGCCATATCCACCATGCCTCGATTTCATCATGACGGGAGACACCGTTTGAGTGTCCAAAATCTGAAAAATATATTTTTGGTAGAATTCATGAACGTGGTCTAACGTAAACTTTTTGGCCATATCCACCATGCCTCGATTTCAGCATGACGGGAGACACCGTTTTAGTGTCCAAAATCGGAAAAAAAAAATATTTTTTGTAGATTTCATGAACGTGGTCTAACGTCAACTTTTTGGCCATATCCACCATGCCTCGATTTCAGCATGACGGGAGACACCGTTTTAGTGTCCAAAATCGGAAAAAAAAATATTTTTTGTAGATTTCATGAACGTGGTTTAACGTCAACTTTTAGGCCATATCCACCATGCCTCGATTTCATCATGACGGGAGACACCGTTTGAGTGTCCAAAATCTGAAAAATATATTTTTTGTAGATTTCATGAACGTGGTCTAACGTCAACTTTTAAGCCATATGCCTCGATTTCAGCATGACGGGAGACACCGTTTGAGTGTCCAAAATCTGAAAAAAAAATATTTTTTGTAGATTTCATGAACGTGGATTAACGTCAACTTTTAGGCCATATCCACCATGCCTCGATTTCATCATGACGGGAGACACCGTTTGAGTGTCCAAAATCTGAAAAATATATTTTTGGTAGAATTCATGAACGTGGTCTAACGTCAACTTTTAGGCCATATCCACCATGCCTCGATTTCAGCATGACGGGAGACACCGTTTGAGTGTCCAAAATCGGAAAAAAAATAATATTTTTTGTAGATTTCATGAACGTGGTTTAATGTCAACTTTTAGGCCATATCCACCATGCCTCGATTTCAGCATGACGGGAGACACCGTTTGAGTGTCCAAAATCTGAAAAATATATTTTTGGTAGAATTCATGAACGTGGTCTAACGTCAACTTTTAGGCCATATCCACCATGCCTCGATTTCAGCATGACGAGAGACACCGTTTTAGTGTCCAAAATCGTAAAAAAAAATATTTTTTGTAGATTTCATGAACGTGGTCTAACGTCAACTTTTTGGCCATATCCACCATGCCTCGATTTCAGCATGACGGGAGACACCGTTTTAGTGTCCAAAATCGGAAAAAAATATATTTTTTGTAGATTTCATGAACGTGGTTTAACGTCAACTTTTAGGCCATATCCACCATGCCTCGATTTCATCATGACGGGAGACACCGTTTGAGTGTCCAAAATCTGAAAAATATATTTTTTGTAGATTTCATGAACGTGGTCTAACGTCAACTTTTAAGCCATATGCCTCGATTTTCGCATTCCGGGAGACACCGTTTGAGTGTCCAAAATCTAAAAAAAAAATATTTTTGGTAGAATTCATGAACGTGGTCTAACGTCAACTTTTAGGCCATATCCACCATGCCTCGATTTCAGCATGACGGGAGACCGTTCGAGTGTCCAAAATCAGAAAAAAAAATATTTTTTGTAGATTTCATGAACGTGGTCTAACGTCAACTTTTTGGCCATATCCACCATGCCTCGATTTCAGCATGACGGGAGACACCGTTTTAGTGTCCAAAATCGGAAAAAAAAATATTTTTTGTAGATTTCATGAACGTGGTTTAACGTCAACTTTTAGGCCATATCCACCATGCCTCGATTTCAGCATGACGGGAGACACCGTTTTAGTGTCCAAAATCGGAAAAAAATATATTTTTTGTAGATTTCATGAACGTGGTTTAACGTCAACTTTTAGGCCATATCCACCATGCCTCGATTTCAGCATGACGGGAGACACCGTTTGAGTGTCCAAAATCTGAAAAATATATTTTTGGTAGAATTCATGAACGTGGTCTAACGTCAACTTTTAGGCCATATCCACCATGCCTCGATTTCAGCATGACGAGAGACACCGTTTTAGTGTCCAAAATCGTAAAAAAAAATATTTTTTGTAGATTTCATGAACGTGGTCTAACGTCAACTTTTTGGCCATATCCACCATGCCTCGATTTCAGCATGACGGGAGACACCGTTTTAGTGTCCAAAATCGGAAAAAAAAATATTTTTTGTAGATTTCATGAATGTGGTTTAACGTCAACTTTTAGGCCATATCCACCATGCCTCGATTTCATCATGACGGGAGACACCGTTTGAGTGTCCAAAATCTGAAAAATATATTTTTTGTAGATTTCATGAACGTGGTCTAACGTCAACTTTTAAGCCATATGCCTCGATTTCAGCATTACGGGAGACACCGTTTGAGTGTCCAAAATCTGAAAAAAAAATATTTTTGGTAGAATTCATGAACGTGGTCTAACGTCAACTTTTAGGCCATATCCACCATGCCTCGATTTCAGCATGACGGGAGACACCGTTTGAGTGTCCAAAATCTGAAAAAAAAATATTTTTTGTAGATTTCATGAACGTGGTTTAATGTCAACTTTTAGGCCATATCCACCATGCCTCGATTTCAGCATGACGGGAGACCGTTCGAGTGTCCAAAATCGGGAAAAAAAATATTTTTTGTAGATTTCATGAACGTGGTCTAACGTCAACTTTTTGGCCATATCCACCATGCCTCGATTTCAGCATGACGGGAGACACCGTTTTAGTGTCCAAAATCGGAAAAAAAAATATTTTTTGTAGATTTCATGAACGTGGTTTAACGTCAACTTTTAGGCCATATCCACCATGCCTCGATTTCAGCATGACGGGAGACCGTTCGAGTGTCCAAAATCGAAAAAAAAAATATTTTTTGTAGATTTCATGAACGTGGTCTAACGTCAACTTTTTGGCCATATCCACCATGCCTCGATTTCATCATGACGGGAGACACCGTTTGAGTGTCCAAAATCTGAAAAATATATTTTTGGTAGAATTCATGAACGTGGTCTAACGACAACTTTTAGGCCATATCCACCATGCCTCCATTTCATTATGACGAGAGACACCGTTTTAGTGTCCAAAATCGGAAAAAAAAATATTTTTTGTAGATTTCATGAACGTGGTCTAACGTCAACTTTTTGGCCATATCCACCATGCCTCGATTTCAGCATGACGGGAGACACCGTTTTAGTGTCCAAAATCGGAAAAAAAAATATTTTTTGTAGATTTCATGAACGTGGTTTAACGTCAACTTTTAGGCCATATCCACCATGCCTCGATTTCATCATGACGGGAGACACCGTTTGAGTGTCCAAAATCTGAAAAATATATTTTTTGTAGATTTCATGAACGTGGTCTAACGTCAACTTTTAAGCCATATGCCTCGATTTCAGCATTACGGGAGACACCGTTTGAGTGTCCAAAATCTAAAAAAAAAATATTTTTGTTAGAATTCATGAACGTGGTCTAACGTCAACTTTTAGGCCATATCCACCATGCCTCGATTTCAGCATGACGGGAGACCGTTCGAGTGTCCAAAATCGGAAAAAAAAATATTTTTTGTAGATTTCATGAACGTGGTCTAACGTCAACTTTTTGGCCATATCCACCATGCCTCGATTTCAGCATGACGGGAGACACCGTTTTAGTGTCCAAAATCGGAAAAAAAAATATTTTTTGTAGATTTCATGAACGTGGTTTAACGTCAACTTTTAGGCCATATCCACCATGCCTCGATTTCAGCATGACGGGAGACACCGTTTTAGTGTACAAAATCGGAAAAAAATATATTTTTTGTAGATTTCATGAACGTGGTTTAACGTCAACTTTTAGGCCATATCCACCATGCCTCGATTTCAGCATGACGGGAGACACCGTTTGAGTGTCCAAAATCTGAAAAATATATTTTTGGTAGAATTCATGAACGTGGTCTCACGTCAACTTTTAGGCCATATCCACCATGCCTCGATTTCAGCATGACGAGAGACACCGTTTTAGTGTCCAAAATCGTAAAAAAAAATATTTTTTGTAGATTTCATGAACGTGGTCTAACGTCAACTTTTTGGCCATATGCACCATGCCTCGATTTCAGCATGACGGGAGACACCGTTTTAGTGTCCAAAATCGGAAAAAAAAATATTTTTTGTAGATTTCATGAACGTGGTCTAACGTCAACTTTTAGGCCATATCCACCATGCCTCGATTTCAGCATGACGGGAGACACCGTTTGAGTGTCCAAAATCGGAAAAAAAAATATTTTTTGTAGATTTCATGAACGTGGTTTAATGTCAACTTTTAGGCCATATCCACCATGCCTCGATTTCAGCATGACGGGAGACCGTTCGAGTGTCCAAAATCGGAAAAAAAAATATTTTTTGTAGATTTCATGAACGTGGTCTAACGTCAACTTTTTGGCCATATCCACCATGCCTCGATTTCAGCATGACGGGAGACACCGTTTTAGTGTCCAAAATCGGAAAAAAAAATATTTTTTGTAGATTTCATGAACGTGGTTTAACGTCAACTTTTAGGCCATATCCACCATGCCTCGATTTCAGCATGACGGGAGACCGTTCGAGTGTCCAAAATCGAAAAAAAAAATATTTTTTGTAGATTTCATGAACGTGGTCTAACGTCAACTTTTTGGCCATATCCACCATGCCTCGATTTCATCATGACAGGAGACACCGTTTGAGTGTCCAAAATCTGAAAAATATATTTTTGGTAGAATTCATGAACGTGGTCTAACGACAACTTTTAGGCCATATCCACCATGCCTCGATTTCATTATGACGAGAGACACCGTTTTAGTGTCCAAAATCTGAAAAAAAAATATTTTTTGTAGATTTCATGAACGTGGTCTAACGTCAACTTTTTGGCCATATCCACCATGCCTCGATTTCAGCATGACGGGAGACACCGTTTTAGTGTCCAAAATCGGAAAAAAAATATTTTTTGTAGATTTCATGAACGTGGTTTAACGTCAACTTTTAGGCCATATCCACCATGCCTCGATTTCATCATGACGGGAGACACCGTTTGAGTGTCCAAAATCTGAAAAATATATTTTTTGTAGATTTCATGAACGTGGTCTAACGTCAACTTTTAAGCCATATGCCTCGATTTCAGCATGACGGGAGACACCGTTTGAGTGTCCAAAATCTGAAAAAAAAAATGTTTTTGTAGATTTCATGAACGTGGTTTAACGTCAACTTTTAGGCCATATCCAACATGCCTCGATTTCATCATGACGGGAGACACCGTTTGAGTGTCCAAAATCTGAAAAATATATTTTTGGTAGAATTCATGAACGTGGTCTAACGTCAACTTTTAGGCCATATGACTCGATTTCAGCATGACGGGAGACACCGTTTGAGTTACCAAAATCTGAAAAAAAAATATTTTTTGTAGATTTCATGAACGTGGTTTAACGTCAACTTTTAGGCCATATCCACCATGCCTCGATTTCATCATGACGGGAGACACCGTTTGAGTGTCCAAAATCTGAAAAATATATTTTTGGTAGAATTCATGAACGTGGTCTAACGTCAACTTTTAGGCCATATCCACCATGCCTCGATTTCAGCATGACGGGAGACACCGATTGAGTGTCCAAAATCTGAAAAATATATTTTTTGTAGATTTCATGAACGTGGTCTAACGTCAACTTTTAAGCCATATGCCTCGATTTCAGCATGATGGGAGACACCGTTTGAGTGTCCAAAATCTGAAAAAAATATATTTTTTGTAGATTTCATGAACGTGGTTTAATGTAAACTTTTAGGCCATATCCACCATGCCTCGATTTCATCATGACGGGAGACACCGTTTGAGTGTCCAAAATCTGAAAAATATATTTTTGGTAGAATTCATGAACGTAGTCTAACGTAAACTTTTAGGCCATATCCACCATGCCTCGATTTCATCATGACGGGAGACACCGTTTGAGTGTCCAAAATCTGAAAAATATATTTTTGGTAGAATTCATGAACGTGGTCTAACGTCAACTTTTTGGCCATATCCACCATGCCTCGATTTCAGCATGACGGGAGACCGTTCGAGTGTCCAAAATCGGATTTTTTTTTTTTTTTTGTAGATTTCATGAACGTGGTCTAACGTCAACTTTTTGGCCATATCCACCATGCCTCGATTTCAGCATGACGGGAGACACCGTTTTAGTGTCCAAAATCGGAAAAATATATTTTTGGTAGAATTCATGAACGTGGTCTAACGTCAACTTTTAGGCCATATCCACCATGCCTCGATTTCAGCATGACGGGAGACACCGATTGAGTGTCCAATATCTGAAAAATATATTTTTTGTAGATTTCATGAACGTGGTCTAACGTCAACTTTTAAGCCATATGCCTCGATTTCAGCATGACGGGAGACACCGTTTGAGTGTCCAAAATCTGAAAAAAATATATTTTTTGTAGATTTCATGAACGTGGTTTAACGTAAACTTTTAGGCCATATCCACCATGCCTCGATTTCATCATGACGGGAGACACCGTTTGAGTGTCCAAAATCTGAAAAATATATTTTTGGTAGATTTCATGAACGTGGTCTAACTTCAACTTTTAAGCCATATGCCTCGATTTCAGCATGACGGGAGACACCGTTTGAGTGTCCAAAATCTGAAAAAAATATATTTTTTGTAGATTTCATGAACGTGGTTTAATGTAAACTTTTAGGCCATATCCACCATGCCTCGATTTCATCATGACGGGAGACACCGTTTGAGTGTCCAAAATCTGAAAAATATATTTTTGGTAGAATTCATGAACGTAGTCTAACGTAAACTTTTAGGCCATATCCACCATGCCTCGATTTCATCATGACGGGAAACTCCGTTTGAGTGTCCAAAATCTGAAAAATATATTTTTGGTAGAATTCATGAACGTGGTCTAACGTCAACTTTTAGGCCATATCCACCATGCCTCGATTTCAGCATGACGAGAGACACCGTTTTAGTGTCCAAAATCGGAAAAAAAAATATTTTTTGTAGATTTCATGAACGTGGTCTAACGTCAACTTTTTGGCCATATCCACCATGCCTCGATTTCAGCATGACGAGAGACACCGTTTTAGTGTCCAAAATCGTAAAAAAAAATATTTTTTGTAGATTTCATGAACGTGGTCTAACGTCAACTTTTTGGCCATATCCACCATGCCTCGATTTCAGCATGACGGGAGACACCGTTTTAGTGTCCAAAATCGGAAAAAAAAATATTTTTTGTAGATTTCATGAACGTGGTTTAACGTCAACTTTTAGGCCATATCCACCATGCCTCGATTTCATCATGACGGGAGACACCGTTTGAGTGTCCAAAATCTGAAAAATATATTTTTGGTAGAATTCATGAACGTAGTCTAACGTAAACTTTTAGGCCGTATCCACCATGCCTCGATTTCATCATGACGGGAGACACCGTTTGAGTGTCCAAAATCTGAAAAATATATTTTTGGTAGAATTCATGAACGTGGTCTAACGTCAACTTTTTGGCCATATCCACCATGCCTCGATTTCAGCATGACGGGAGACCGTTCGAGTGTCCAAAATCGGATTTTTTTTTTTTTTTTGTAGATTTCATGAACGTGGTCTAACGTCAACTTTTTGGCCATATCCACCATGCCTCGATTTCAGCATGACGGGAGACACCGTTTTAGTGTCCAAAATCGGAAAAATATATTTTTGGTAGAATTCATGAACGTGGTGTAACGTCAACTTTTAAGCCATATGCCTCGATTTCAGCATGACGGGAGACACCGTTTGAGTGTCCAAAATCTGAAAAAAATATATTTTTTGTAGATTTCATGAACGTGGTTTAACGTAAACTTTTAGGCCATATCCACCATGCCTCGATTTCATCATGACGGGAGACACCGTTTGAGTGTCCAAAATCTGAAAAATATATTTTTGGTAGATTTCATGAACGTGGTCTAACTTCAACTTTTAAGCCATATGCCTCGATTTCAGCATGACGGGAGACACCGTTTGAGTGTCCAAAATCTGAAAAAAATATATTTTTTGTAGATTTCATGAACGTGGTTTAATGTAAACTTTTAGGCCATATCCACCATGCCTCAATTTCATCATGACGGGAGACACCGTTTGAGTGTCCAAAATCTGAAAAATATATTTTTGGTAGAATTCATGAACGTAGTCTAACGTAAACTTTTAGGCCATATCCACCATGCCTCGATTTCATCATGACGGGAAACTCCGTTTGAGTGTCCAAAATCTGAAAAATATATTTTTGGTAGAATTCATGAACGTGGTCTAACGTCAACTTTTAGGCCATATCCACCATGCCTCGATTTCAGCATGACGAGAGACACCGTTTTAGTGTCCAAAATCGGAAAAAAAAATATTTTTTGTAGATTTCATTAACGTGGTCTAACGTCAACTTTTTGGCCATATCCACCATGCCTCGATTTCAGCATGACGGGAGACACCGTTTTAGTGTCCAAAATCGGAAAAAAAAATATTTTTTGTAGATTTCATGAACGTGGTTTAACGTCAACTTTTAGGCCATATCCACCATGCCTCGATTTCATCATGACGGGAGACACCGTTTGAGTGTCCAAAATCTGAAAAATATATTTTTTGTAGATTTCATGAACGTGGTCTAACGTCAACTTTTAAGCCATATGCCTCGATTTCAGCATGACGGGAGACACCGTTTGAGTGTCCAAAATCTGAAAAAAAAATATTTTTTGTAGATTTCATGAACGTGGTTTAACGTCAACTTTTAGGCCATATCCACCATGCCTCGATTTCATCATGACGGGAGACACCGTTTGAGTGTCCAAAATCTGAAAAATATATTTTTGGTAGAATTCATGAACGTGGTCTAACGTCAACTTTTAGGCCATATCCACCATGCCTCGATTTCAGCATGACGGGAGACACCGATTGAGTGTCCAAAATCTGAAAAATATATTTTTTTGTAGATTTCATGAACGTGGTCTAACGTCAACTTTTAAGCCATATGCCTCGATTTCAGCATGACGGGAGACACCGTTTGAGTGTCCAAAATCTGAAAAAAATATATTTTTTGTAGATTTCATGAACGTGGTTTAATGTAAACTTTTAGGCCATATCCACCATGCCTCGATTTCATCATGACGGGAGACACCGTTTGAGTGTCCAAAATCTGAAAAATATATTTTTGGTAGAATTCATGAACGTAGTCTAACGTAAACTTTTAGGCCATATCCACCATGCCTCGATTTCATCATGACGGGAGACACCGTTTGAGTGTCCAAAATCTGAAAAATATATTTTTGGTAGAATTCATGAACGTGGTCTAACGTCAACTTTTTGGCCATATCCACCATGCCTCGATTTCAGCATGACGGGAGACCGTTCGAGTGTCCAAAATCGGATTTTTTTTTTTTTTTTGTAGATTTCATGAACGTGGTCTAACGTCAACTTTTTGGCCATATCCACCATGCCTCGATTTCAGCATGACGGGAGACACCGTTTTAGTGTCCAAAATCGGAAAAATATATTTTTGGTAGAATTCATGAACGTGGTCTAACGTCAACTTTTAGGCCATATCCACCATGCCTCGATTTCAGCATGACGGGAGACACCGATTGAGTGTCCAAAATCTGAAAAATATATTTTTTGTAGATTTCATGAACGTGGTCTAACGTCAACTTTTAAGCCATATGCCTCGATTTCAGCATGACGGGAGACACCGTTTGAGTGTCCAAAATCTGAAAAAAATATATTTTTTGTAGATTTCATGAACGTGGTTTAACGTAAACTTTTAGGCCATATCCACCATGCCTCGATTTCATCATGACGGGAGACACCGTTTGAGTGTCCAAAATCTGAAAAATATATTTTTGGTAGATTTCATGAACGTGGTCTAACTTCAACTTTTAAGCCATATGCCTCGATTTCATCATGACGGGAGACACCGTTTGAGTGTCCAAAATCTGAAAAATATATTTTTGGTAGAATTCATGAACGTAGTCTAACGTAAACTTTTAGGCCATATCCACCATGCCTCGATTTCATCATGACGGGAGACACCGTTTGAGTGTCCAAAATCTGAAAAATATATTTTTGGTAGAATTCATGAACGTGGTCTAACGTCAACTTTTTGGCCATATCCACCATGCCTCGATTTCAGCATGACGGGAGACCGTTCGAGTGTCCAAAATCGGAAAAATATATTTTTGGTAGAATTCATGAACGTGGTCTAAGGTCAACTTTTAGGCCATATCCACCATGCCTCGATTTCAGCATGACGGGAGACACCGATTGAGTGTCCAAAATCTGAAAAATATATTTTTTGTAGATTTCATGAACGTGGTTTAACGTCAACTTTTAGGCCATATCCACCATGCCTCGATTTCATCATGACGGGAGACACCGTTTGAGTGTCCAAAATCTGAAAAATATATTTTTTGTAGATTTCATGAACGTGGTCTAACGTCAACTTTTAAGCCATATGCCTCGATTTCAGCATGACGGGAGACACCGTTTGAGTGTCCAAAATCTGAAAAAAAAAATGTTTTTGTAGATTTCATGAACGTGGTTTAACGTCAACTTTTAGGCCATATCCAACATGCCTCGATTTCATCATGACGGGAGACACCGTTTGAGTGTCCAAAATCTGAAAAATATATTTTTGGTAGAATTCATGAACGTGGTCTAACGTCAACTTTTAGGCCATATGACTCGATTTCAGCATGACGGGAGACACCGTTTGAGTTACCAAAATCTGAAAAAAAAATATTTTTTGTAGATTTCATGAACGTGGTTTAACGTCAACTTTTAGGCCATATCCACCATGCCTCGATTTCATCATGACGGGAGACACCGTTTGAGTGTCCAAAATCTGAAAAATATATTTTTGGTAGAATTCATGAACGTGGTCTAACGTCAACTTTTAGGCCATATCCACCATGCCTCGATTTCAGCATGACGGGAGACACCGATTGAGTGTCCAAAATCTGAAAAATATATTTTTTGTAGATTTCATGAACGTGGTCTAACGTCAACTTTTAAGCCATATGCCTCGATTTCAGCATGATGGGAGACACCGTTTGAGTGTCCAAAATCTGAAAAAAATATATTTTTTGTAGATTTCATGAACGTGGTTTAATGTAAACTTTTAGGCCATATCCACCATGCCTCGATTTCATCATGACGGGAGACACCGTTTGAGTGTCCAAAATCTGAAAAATATATTTTTGGTAGAATTCATGAACGTAGTCTAACGTAAACTTTTAGGCCATATCCACCATGCCTCGATTTCATCATGACGGGAGACACCGTTTGAGTGTCCAAAATCTGAAAAATATATTTTTGGTAGAATTCATGAACGTGGTCTAACGTCAACTTTTTGGCCATATCCACCATGCCTCGATTTCAGCATGACGGGAGACCGTTCGAGTGTCCAAAATCGGATTTTTTTTTTTTTTTTGTAGATTTCATGAACGTGGTCTAACGTCAACTTTTTGGCCATATCCACCATGCCTCGATTTCAGCATGACGGGAGACACCGTTTTAGTGTCCAAAATCGGAAAAATATATTTTTGGTAGAATTCATGAACGTGGTCTAACGTCAACTTTTAGGCCATATCCACCATGCCTCGATTTCAGCATGACGGGAGACACCGATTGAGTGTCCAATATCTGAAAAATATATTTTTTGTAGATTTCATGAACGTGGTCTAACGTCAACTTTTAAGCCATATGCCTCGATTTCAGCATGACGGGAGACACCGTTTGAGTGTCCAAAATCTGAAAAAAATATATTTTTTGTAGATTTCATGAACGTGGTTTAACGTAAACTTTTAGGCCATATCCACCATGCCTCGATTTCATCATGACGGGAGACACCGTTTGAGTGTCCAAAATCTGAAAAATATATTTTTGGTAGATTTCATGAACGTGGTCTAACTTCAACTTTTAAGCCATATGCCTCGATTTCAGCATGACGGGAGACACCGTTTGAGTGTCCAAAATCTGAAAAAAATATATTTTTTGTAGATTTCATGAACGTGGTTTAATGTAAACTTTTAGGCCATATCCACCATGCCTCGATTTCATCATGACGGGAGACACCGTTTGAGTGTCCAAAATCTGAAAAATATATTTTTGGTAGAATTCATGAACATAGTCTAACGTAAACTTTTAGGCCATATCCACCATGCCTCGATTTCATCATGACGGGAAACTCCGTTTGAGTGTCCAAAATCTGAAAAATATATTTTTGGTAGAATTCATGAACGTGGTCTAACGTCAACTTTTAGGCCATATCCACCATGCCTCGATTTCAGCATGACGAGAGACACCGTTTTAGTGTCCAAAATCGGAAAAAAAAATATTTTTTGTAGATTTCATGAACGTGGTCTAACGTCAACTTTTTGGCCATATCCACCATGCCTCGATTTCAGCATGACGAGAGACACCGTTTTAGTGTCCAAAATCGTAAAAAAAAATATTTTTTGTAGATTTCATGAACGTGGTCTAACGTCAACTTTTTGGCCATATCCACCATGCCTCGATTTCAGCATGACGGGAGACACCGTTTTAGTGTCCAAAATCGGAAAAAAAAATATTTTTTGTAGATTTCATGAACGTGGTTTAACGTCAACTTTTAGGCCATATCCACCATGCCTCGATTTCATCATGACGGGAGACACCGTTTGAGTGTCCAAAATCTGAAAAATATATTTTTGGTAGAATTCATGAACGTAGTCTAACGTAAACTTTTAGGCCGTATCCACCATGCCTCGATTTCATCATGACGGGAGACACCGTTTGAGTGTCCAAAATCTGAAAAATATATTTTTGGTAGAATTCATGAACGTGGTCTAACGTCAACTTTTTGGCCATATCCACCATGCCTCGATTTCAGCATGACGGGAGACCGTTCGAGTGTCCAAAATCGGATTTTTTTTTTTTTTTTGTAGATTTCATGAACGTGGTCTAACGTCAACTTTTTGGCCATATCCACCATGCCTCGATTTCAGCATGACGGGAGACACCGTTTTAGTGTCCAAAATCGGAAAAATATATTTTTGGTAGAATTCATGAACGTGGTCTAACGTCAACTTTTAGGCCATATCCACCATGCCTCGATTTCAGCATGACGGGAGACACCGATTGAGTGTCCAAAATCTGAAAAATATATTTTTTGTAGATTTCATGAACGTGGTGTAACGTCAACTTTTAAGCCATATGCCTCGATTTCAGCATGACGGGAGACACCGTTTGAGTGTCCAAAATCTGAAAAAAATATATTTTTTGTAGATTTCATGAACGTGGTTTAACGTAAACTTTTAGGCCATATCCACCATGCCTCGATTTCATCATGACGGGAGACACCGTTTGAGTGTCCAAAATCTGAAAAATATATTTTTGGTAGATTTCATGAACGTGGTCTAACTTCAACTTTTAAGCCATATGCCTCGATTTCAGCATGACGGGAGACACCGTTTGAGTGTCCAAAATCTGAAAAAAATATATTTTTTGTAGATTTCATGAACGTGGTTTAATGTAAACTTTTAGGCCATATCCACCATGCCTCAATTTCATCATGACGGGAGACACCGTTTGAGTGTCCAAAATCTGAAAAATATATTTTTGGTAGAATTCATGAACGTAGTCTAACGTAAACTTTTAGGCCATATCCACCATGCCTCGATTTCATCATGACGGGAAACTCCGTTTGAGTGTCCAAAATCTGAAAAATATATTTTTGGTAGAATTCATGAACGTGGTCTAACGTCAACTTTTAGGCCATATCCACCATGCCTCGATTTCAGCATGACGAGAGACACCGTTTTAGTGTCCAAAATCGGAAAAAAAAATATTTTTTGTAGATTTCATTAACGTGGTCTAACGTCAACTTTTTGGCCATATCCACCATGCCTCGATTTCAGCATGACGGGAGACACCGTTTTAGTGTCCAAAATCGGAAAAAAAAATATTTTTTGTAGATTTCATGAACGTGGTTTAACGTCAACTTTTAGGCCATATCCACCATGCCTCGATTTCATCATGACGGGAGACACCGTTTGAGTGTCCAAAATCTGAAAAATATATTTTTTGTAGATTTCATGAACGTGGTCTAACGTCAACTTTTAAGCCATATGCCTCGATTTCAGCATGACGGGAGACACCGTTTGAGTGTCCAAAATCTGAAAAAAAAATATTTTTTGTAGATTTCATGAACGTGGTTTAACGTCAACTTTTAGGCCATATCCACCATGCCTCGATTTCATCATGACGGGAGACACCGTTTGAGTGTCCAAAATCTGAAAAATATATTTTTGGTAGAATTCATGAACGTGGTCTAACGTCAACTTTTAGGCCATATCCACCATGCCTCGATTTCAGCATGACGGGAGACACCGATTGAGTGTCCAAAATCTGAAAAATATATTTTTTTGTAGATTTCATGAACGTGGTCTAACGTCAACTTTTAAGCCATATGCCTCGATTTCAGCATGACGGGAGACACCGTTTGAGTGTCCAAAATCTGAAAAAAATATATTTTTTGTAGATTTCATGAACGTGGTTTAATGTAAACTTTTAGGCCATATCCACCATGCCTCGATTTCATCATGACGGGAGACACCGTTTGAGTGTCCAAAATCTGAAAAATATATTTTTGGTAGAATTCATGAACGTAGTCTAACGTAAACTTTTAGGCCATATCCACCATGCCTCGATTTCATCATGACGGGAGACACCGTTTGAGTGTCCAAAATCTGAAAAATATATTTTTGGTAGAATTCATGAACGTGGTCTAACGTCAACTTTTTGGCCATATCCACCATGCCTCGATTTCAGCATGACGGGAGACCGTTCGAGTGTCCAAAATCGGATTTTTTTTTTTTTTTTGTAGATTTCATGAACGTGGTCTAACGTCAACTTTTTGGCCATATCCACCATGCCTCGATTTCAGCATGACGGGAGACACCGTTTTAGTGTCCAAAATCGGAAAAATATATTTTTGGTAGAATTCATGAACGTGGTCTAACGTCAACTTTTAGGCCATATCCACCATGCCTCGATTTCAGCATGACGGGAGACACCGATTGAGTGTCCAAAATCTGAAAAATATATTTTTTGTAGATTTCATGAACGTGGTCTAACGTCAACTTTTAAGCCATATGCCTCGATTTCAGCATGACGGGAGACACCGTTTGAGTGTCCAAAATCTGAAAAAAATATATTTTTTGTAGATTTCATGAACGTGGTTTAACGTAAACTTTTAGGCCATATCCACCATGCCTCGATTTCATCATGACGGGAGACACCGTTTGAGTGTCCAAAATCTGAAAAATATATTTTTGGTAGATTTCATGAACGTGGTCTAACTTCAACTTTTAAGCCATATGCCTCGATTTCATCATGACGGGAGACACCGTTTGAGTGTCCAAAATCTGAAAAATATATTTTTGGTAGAATTCATGAACGTAGTCTAACGTAAACTTTTAGGCCATATCCACCATGCCTCGATTTCATCATGACGGGAGACACCGTTTGAGTGTCCAAAATCTGAAAAATATATTTTTGGTAGAATTCATGAACGTGGTCTAACGTCAACTTTTTGGCCATATCCACCATGCCTCGATTTCAGCATGACGGGAGACCGTTCGAGTGTCCAAAATCGGAAAAATATATTTTTGGTAGAATTCATGAACGTGGTCTAAGGTCAACTTTTAGGCCATATCCACCATGCCTCGATTTCAGCATGACGGGAGACACCGATTGAGTGTCCAAAATCTGAAAAATATATTTTTTGTAGATTTCATGAACGTGGTCTAACGTCAACTTTTAAGCCATATGCCTCGATTTCAGCATGACGGGAGACACCGTTTGAGTGTCCAAAATCTGAAAAAAATATATTTTTTGTAGATTTCATGAACGTGGTTTAACGTAAACTTTTAGGCCATATCCACCATGCCTCGATTTCATCATGACGGGAGACACCGTTTGAGTGTCCAAAATCTGAAAAATATATTTTTGGTAGAATTCATGAACGTAGTCTAACGTAAACTTTTAGGCCATATCCACCATGCCTCGATATCATCATGACGGGAGACACCGTTTGAGTGTCCAAAATCTGAAAAATATATTTTTGGTAGAATTCATGAACGTGGTCTAACGTCAACTTTTTGGCCATATCCACCATGCCTCGATTTCAGCATGACGGGAGACCGTTCGAGTGTCCAAAATCGGAAAAAAAAATATTTTTTGCAGATTTCATGAACGTGGTCTAACGTCAACTTTTTGGCCATATCCACCATGCCTCGATTTCAGCATGACGGGAGACACCGTTTTAGTGTCCAAAATCGGAAAAAAAAATATTTTTTGTAGATTTCATGAACGTGGTTTAACGTCAACTTTTAGGCCATATCCACCATGCCTCGATTTCATCATGACGGGAGACACCGATTGAGTGTCCAAAATCTGAAAAATATATTTTTTGTAGATTTCATGAACGTGGTCTAACGTCAACTTTTAAGCCATATGCCTCGATTTCAGCATGACGGGAGACACCGTTTGAGTGTCCAAAATCTGAAAAAAATATATTTTTTGTAGATTTCATGAACGTGGTTTAACGTAAACTTTTAGGCCATATCCACCATGCCTCGATTTCATCATGACGGGAGACACCGTTTGAGTGTCCAAAATCTGAAAAATATATTTTTGGTAGAATTCATGAACGTGGTCTAACGTCAACTTTTAGGCCATATCCACCATGCCTCGATTTCAGCATGACGGGAGACACCGTTTTAGTGTACAAAATCGGAAAAAAAAATATTTTTTGTAGATTTCATGAACGTGGTTTAACGTCAACTTTTAGGCCATATCCACCATGCCTCGATTTAATCATGACGGGAGACACCGATTGTGTGTCCAAAATCTGAAAAATATATTTTTTGTAGATTTCATGAACGTGGTCTAACGTCAACTTTTAAGCCATATGCCTCGATTTCATTATGACGGGAGACACAGTTTGAGTGTCCAAAATCTGAAAAGAATATCTTTTTTGTAGATTTCATGAACGTGGTTTAACGTAAACTTTTAGGCCATATCCACCATGCCTCGATTTCATCATGACGGGAGACACCGTTTGAGTGTCCAAAATCTGAAAAATATATTTTTGGTAGAATTCATGAACGTGGTCTAACGTCAACTTTTAGGCCATATACACCATGCCTCGATTTCAGCATGACGGGAGACATCGTTTGAGTGTCCAAAATCGGAATTTTTTTTATTTTTTGTAGATTTCATGAACGTGGTTTAATGTCAACTTTTAGGCCATATCCACCATGCCTCGATTTCAGCATGACGGGAGACCGTTCGAGTGTCCAAAATCGAAAAAAAATAATATTTTTTTGTATTTTTCATGAACGTGGTCTAACGTCAACTTTTTGGCCATATCCACCATGCCTCGATTTCAGCATGACGGGAGACACCGTTTTAGTGTCCAAAATCGGAAAAAAAAATATTTTTTGTAGATTTCATGAACGTGGTTTAACGTCAACTTTTAGGCCATATCCACCATGCCTCGATTTCAGCATGACGGGAGACACCGTTTGAGTGTCCAAAATCTGAAAAATATATTTTTTGTAGATTTCATGAACGTGGTCTAACGTCAACTTTTAAGCCATATCCACCATGCCTCGATTTCAGCATGACGGAAGACACCGTTTGAGTGTCCAAAATCTGAAAAAAAATATTTTTTGTAGATTTCATGAACGTGGTTTAACGTCAACTTTTAGGCCATATCCACCATGCCTCGATTTCATCATGACGGGAGACACCGTTTGAGTGTCCAAAATCTGAAAAAAAAATATTTTTTGTAGATTTCATGAACGTGGTTTAATGTCAACTTTTAGGCCATATCCACCATGCCTCGATTTCAGCATGACGGGAGACCGTTCGAGTGTCCAAAATCGGAAAAAAAAATATTTTTTGTAGATTTCATGAACGTGGTTTAACGTCAACTTTTAGGCCATATCCACCATGCCTCGATTTCATCATGACGGGAGACACCGTTTGAGTGTCCAAAATCTGAAAAATATATTTTTTGTAGATTTCATGAACGTGGTCTAACGTCAACTTTTAAGCCATATGACTCGATTTCAGCATGACGGGAGACACCGTTTGAGTGTCCAAAATCAGAAAAATATATTTTTGGTAGAATTCATGAACGTGGTCTAACGTCAACTTTTAGGCCATATCCACCATGCCTCGATTTCAGCATGACGGGAGACACCGTTTGAGTGTCCAAAATCGTTAAAAAAATATTTTTTGTAGATTTCATGAACGTGGTTTAATGTAAACTTTTAGGCCATATCCACCATGCCTCGATTTCAGCATGACGGGAGACACCGTTTTAGTGTCCAAAATCGGAAAAAAAAAATGTTTTTGTAGATTTCATGAACGTGGTTTAACGTCAACTTTTAGGCCATATCCACCATGCCTCGATTTCAGCATGACGGGAGACCGTTCGAGTGTCCAAAATCGGAAAAAAAAATATTTTTTTTAGATTTCATGAACGTGGTTTAACGTCAACTTTTTGGCCATATCCACCATTCCTCGATTTCAGCATGACGGGAGACACCGTTTTAGTGTCCAAAATCGAAAAAAAAAATATTTTTTGTAGATTTCATGAACGTGGTTTAACGTCAACTTTTAGGCCATATCCACCATGCCTCGATTTCAGCATGACGGGAGACACCGTTTGAGTGTCCAAAATCTGAAAAATATATTTTTTGTAGATTTCATGAACGTGGTCTAACGTCAACTTTTAAGCCATATCCACCATGCCTCGATTTCAGCATGACGGGAGACACCGTTTGAGTCTCCAAAATCTGAAAAAAAATATTTTTTGTAGATTTCATGAACGTGGTTTAACGTCAACTTTTAGGCCATATCCACCATGCCTCGATTTCAGCATGACGGGAGACCGTTCGAGTGTCCAAAATCGGAAAAAAAAATATTTTTTTTAGATTTCATGAACGTGGTCTAACGTCAACTTTTTGGCCATATCCACCATTCCTCGATTTCAGCATGACGGGAGACACCGTTTTAGTGTCCAAAATCGAAAAAAAAAATATTTTTTGTAGATTTCCTGAACGTGGTTTAACGTCAACTTTTAGGCCATATCCACCATGCCTCGATTTCAGCATGACGGGAGACACCGTTTGAGTGTCCAAAATCTGAAAAATATATTTTTTGTAGATTTCATGAACGTGGTCTAACGTCAACTTTTAAGCCATATCCACCATGCCTCGATTTCAGCATGACGGGAGACACCGTTTGAGTGTCCAAAATCTGAAAAAAAATATTTTTTGTAGATTTCATGAACGTGGTTTAACGTCAACTTTTAGGCCATATCCACCATGCCTCGATTTCATCATGACGGGAGACACCGTTTGAGTGTCCAAAATCTGAAAAAAATATATTTTTTGTAGATTTCATGAACGTGGTTTAATGTCAACTTTTAGGCCATATCCACCATGCCTCGATTTCAGCATGACGGGAGACCGTTCGAGTGTCCAAAATCGGAAAAGAAAATATTTTTTGTAGATTTCATGAACGTGGTCTAACGTCAACGTTTTGGCCATATCCACCATGCCTCGATTTCAGCATGACGGGAGACACCGTTTTAGTGTCCAAAATCGGAAAAAAAAATATTTTTTGTAGATTTCATGAACGTGGTTTAACGTCAACTTTTAGGCCATATCCACCATGCCTCGATTTCATCATGACGGGAGACACCGTTTGAGTGTCCAAAATCTGAAAAATATATTTTTTGTAGATTTCATGAACGTGGTCTAACGTCAACTTTTAAGCCATATGACTCGATTTCAGCATGACGGGAGACACCGTTTGAGGGTCCAAAATCTGAAAAAAATATATTTTTTGTAGATTTCATGAACGTGGTTTAACGTAAACTTTTAGGCCATATCCACCATGCCTCGATTTCATCATGACGGGAGACACCGTTTGAGTGTCCAAAATCTGAAAAATATATTTTTGGTAGAATTCATGAACGTGGTCTAACGTAAACTTTTAGGCCATATCCACCATGCCTCGATTTCAGCATGACGGGAGACACAATTTGAGTGTCCAAAATCGAAAAAAAAAATATTTTTTGTAGATTTCATGAACGTGGTTTAACGTAAACTTTTAGGCCATATCCACCATGCCTCGATTTCAGCATGACGGGAGACACCTTTTTAGTTTCCAAAATCTGAAAAAAATATATTTTTTGTAGATTTCATGAACGTGGTCTAACGTCAACTTTTTGGCCATATCCACCATGCCTCGATTTCAGCATGACGGGAGACACCGTTTTAGTGTCCAAAATCGGAAAAAAAAATATTTTTTGTAGATTTCATGAACGTGGTTTAACGTCAACTTTTAGGCCATATCCACCATGCCTCGATTTCAGCATGACGGGAGACACCGTTTGAGTGTCCAAAATCTGAAAAATATATTTTTTGTAGATTTCATGAACGTGGTCTAACGTCAACTTTTAAGCCATATCCACCATGCCTCGATTTCAGCATGACGGGAGACACCGTTTGAGTGTCCAAAATCTGAAAAAAAATATTTTTTGTAGATTTCATGAACGTGGTTTAACGTCAACTTTTAGGCCATATCCACCATGCCTCGATTTCATCATGACGGGAGACACCGTTTGAGTGTCCAAAATCTGAAAAAAATATATTTTTTGTAGATTTCATGAACGTGGTTTAATGTCAACTTTTAGGCCATATCCACCATGCCTCGATTTCAGCATGACGGGAGACCGTTTGAGTGTCCAAAATCGGAAAAAAAAATATTTTTTGTAGATTTCATGAACGTGGTCTAACGTCAACTTTTTGGCCATATCCACCATGCCTCGATTTCAGCATGACGGGAGACACCGTTTTAGTGTCCAAAATCGGAAAAAAAAATATTTTTTGTAGATTTCATGAACGTGGTTTAACGTCAACTTTTAGGCCATATCCACCATGCCTCGATTTCATCATGACGGGAGACACCGTTTGAGTGTCCAAAATCTGAAAAATATATTTTTTGTAGATTTCATGAACGTGGTCTAACGTCAACTTTTAAGCCATATGACTCGATTTCAGCATGACGGGAGACACCGTTTGAGTGTCCAAAATCTGAAAAAAATATATTTTTTGTAGATTTCATGAACGTGGTTTAACGTAAACTTTTAGGCCATATCCACCATGCCTCGATTTCATCATGACGGGAGACACCGTTTGAGTGTCCAAAATCTGAAAAATATATTTTTGGTAGAATTCATGAACGTGGTCTAACGTAAACTTTTAGGCCATATCCACCATGCCTCGATTTCAGCATGACGGGAGACACAATTTGAGTGTCCAAAATCGGAAAAAAAAATATTTTTTGTAGATTTCATGAACGTGGTTTAACGTAAACTTTTAGGCCATATCCACCATGCCTCGATTTCAGCATGACGGGAGACACCTTTTTAGTTTCCAAAATCTGAAAAATATATTTTTTGTAGATTTCATGAACGTGGTCTAACGTCAACTTTTTGGCCATATCCACCATGCCTCGATTTCAGCATGACGGGAGACACCGTTTTAGTGTCCAAAATCGGAAAAAAAAATATTTTTTGTAGATTTCATGAACGTGGTTTAACGTCAACTTTTAGGCCATATCCACCATGCCTCGATTTCAGCATGACGGGAGACACCGTTTGAGTGTCCAAAATCTGAAAAATATATTTTTTGTAGATTTCATGAACGTGGTCTAACGTCAACTTTTAAGCCATATCCACCATGCCTCGATTTCAGCATGACGGGAGACACCGTTTGAGTGTCCAAAATCTGAAAAAAAATATTTTTTGTAGATTTCATGAACGTGGTTTAACGTCAACTTTTAGGCCATATCCACCATGCCTCGATTTCATCATGACGGGAGACACCGTTTGAGTGTCCAAAATCTGAAAAAAAAATATTTTTTGTAGATTTCATGAACGTGGTTTAATGTCAACTTGTAGGCCATATCCACCATGCCTCGATTTCAGCATGACGGGAGACCGTTCGAGTGTCCAAAATCGGAAAAAAAAATATTTTTTGTAGATTTCATGAACGTGGTTTAACGTCAACTTTTAGGCCATATCCACCATGCCTCGATTTCATCATGACGGGAGACACCGATTGAGTGTCCAAAATCTGAAAAATATATTTTTTGTAGATTTCATGAACGTGGTCTAACGTCAACTTTTAAGCCATATGACTCGATTTCAGCATGACGGGAGACACCGTTTGAGTGTCCAAAATCTGAAAAAAATATATTTTTTGTAGATTTCATGAACGTGGTCTAACGTCAACTTTTTGGCCATATCCACCATGCCTCGATTTCAGCATGACGGGAGACACCGTTTTAGTGTCCAAAATCGGAAAAAAAAATATTTTTTGTAGATTTCATGAACGTGGTCTAACGTCAACTTTTTGGCCATATCCACCATGCCTCGATTTCAGCATGACGGGAGACACCGTTTTAGTGTCCAAAATCGGAAAAAAAAATATTTTTTGTAGATTTCATGAACGTGGTTTAACGTCAACTTTTAGGCCATATCCACCATGCCTCGATTTCAGCATGACGGGAGACACCGTTTGAGTGTCCAAAATCTGAAAAATATATTTTTTGTAGATTTCATGAACGTGGTCTAACGTCAACTTTTAAGCCATATCCACCATGCCTCGATTTCAGCATGACGGGAGATACCGTTTGTGTATACAAAATCTGAAAAATATATTTTTTGTAGATTTCATGAACGTGGTCTAACGTCAACTTTTAAGCCATATGCCTCGATTTCAGCATGACGGGAGACACCGTTTGAGTGTCCAAAATCTGAAAAAAAAATATTTTTTGTAGATTTCATGAACGTGGTTTAACGTCAACTTTTAGGCCATATCCACCATGCCTCGATTTCAGCATGATGGGAGACCGTTCGAGTGTCCAAAATCGAAAAAAATTATATTTTTGGTAGAATTCATGAACGTGGTCTAACGTCAACTTTTTGGCCATATCCACCATGCCTCGATTTCATCATGACGGGAGACACCGTTTGAGTGTCCAAAATCTGAAAAATATATTTTTGGTAGAATTCATGAACGTGGTCTAACGTCAACTTTTAGGCCATATCCACCATGCCTCGATTTCAGCATGACGAGAGACACCGTTTTAGTGTCCAAAATCGGAAAAAAAATTATTTTTTGTAGATTTCATGAACGTGGTCTAACATCAACTTTTTGGCCATATCCACCATGCCTCGATTTCAGCATGACGGGAGACACCGTTTTAGTGTCCAAAATCGGAAAAAAAAATATTTTTTGTAGATTTCATGAACGTGGTTTAACGTCAACTTTTAGGCCATATCCACCATGCCTCGATTTCATCATGACGGGAGACACCGTTTGAGTGTCCAAAATCTGAAAAATATATTTTTTGTAGATTTCATGAACGTGGTCTAACGTCAACTTTTAAGCCATATGCCTCGATTTCATCATGACGGGAGACACCGTTTGAGTGTCCAAAATCTGAAAAAAAAATATTTTTTGTAGATTTCATGAACGTGGTTTAACGTCAACTTTTAGGCCATATCCACCATGCCTCGATTTCATCATGACGGGAGACACCGTTTGAGTGTCCAAAATCTGAAAAATATATTTTTGGTAGAATTCATGAACGTGGTCTAACGTCAACTTTTAGGCCATATCCACCATGCCTCGATTTCAGCATGACGGGAGACACCGTTTGAGTGTCCAAAATCAAAAAAAAAAATATTTTTTGTAGATTTCATGAACGTGGTTTAATGTCAACTTTTAGGCCATATCCACCATGCCTCGATTTCAGCATGACGGGAGACACCGTTTGAGTGTCCAAAATCTGAAAAATATATTTTTGGTAGAATTCATGAACGTGGTCTAACGTCAACTTTTAGGCCATATCCACCATGCCTCGATTTCAGCATGACGGGAGACACCGTTTGAGTGTCCAAAATCTGAAAAAATTTTTTTTTTTGTAGATTTCATGAACGTGGTTTAACGTAAACTTTTAGGCCTTATCCACCATGCCTCGATTTCATCATGACGGGAGACACCGTTTGAGTGTCCAAAATCTGAAAAATATATTTTTGGTAGAATTCATGAACGTGGTCTAACGTAAACTTTTAGGCCATATCCACCATGCCTCGATTTCATCATGACGGGAGACACCGTTTGAGTGTCCAAAATCTGAAAAATATATTTTTGGTAGAATTCATGAACGTGGTCTAACGTCAACTTTTTGGCCATATCCACCATGCCTCGATTTCAGCATGACGGGAGACACCGTTTTAGTGTCCAAAATCGGGAAAAAAAATATTTTTTGTAGATTTCATGAACGTGGTTTAACGTCAACTTTTAGGCCATATCCACCATGCCTCGATTTCATCATGACGGGAGACACCGATTGAGTGTCCAAAATCTGAAAAATATATTTTTTGTAGATTTCATGAACGTGGTCTAACGTCAACTTTTAAGCCATATGCCTCGATTTCAGCATGACGGGAGACACCGTTTGAGTGTCCAAAATCTGAAAAAAAAATATTTTTTGTAGATTTCATGAACGTGGTTTAACGTAAACTTTTAGGCCATATCCACCATGCCTCGATTTCATCATGACGGGAGACACCGTTTGAGTGTCCAAAATCTGAAAAATATATTTTTGGTAGAATTCATGAACGTGGTCTAACGTAAACTTTTAGGCCATATCCACCATGCCTCGATTTCATCATGACGGGAGACACCGTTTGAGTGTCCAAAATCTGAAAAATATATTTTTGGTAGAATTCATGAACGTGGTCTAACGTCAACTTTTTGGCCATATCCACCATGCCTCGATTTCAGCATGACGGGAGACACCGTTTTAGTGTCCAAAATCGGGAAAAAAAATATTTTTTGTAGATTTCATGAACGTGGTTTAACGTCAACTTTTAGGCCATATCCACCATGCCTCGATTTCATCATGACGGGAGACACCGATTGAGTGTCCAAAATCTGAAAAATATATTTTTTGTAGATTTCATGAACGTGGTCTAACGTCAACTTTTAAGCCATATGCCTCGATTTCAGCATGACGGGAGACACCGTTTGAGTGTCCAAAATCTGAAAAAAAAATATTTTTTGTAGATTTCATGAACGTGGTTTAACGTAAACTTTTAGGCCATATCCACCATGCCTCGATTTCATCATGACGGGAGACACCGTTTGAGTGTCCAAAATCTGAAAAATATATTTTTGGTAGAATTCATGAACGTGGTCTAACGTCAACTTTTAGGCCATATCCACCATGCCTCGATTTCATCATGACGGGAGACACCGTTTGAGTGTCCAAAATCTGAAAAATATATTTTTGGTAGAATTCATGAACGTGGTCTAACGTCAACTTTTTGGCCATATCCACCATGCCTCGATTTCAGCATGACGGGAGACACCGTTTTAGTGTCCAAAATCGGGAAAAAAAATATTTTTTGTAGATTTCATGAACGTGGTTTAACGTCAACTTTTAGGCCATATCCACCATGCCTCGATTTCATCATGACGGGAGACACCGATTGAGTGTCCAAAATCTGAAAAATATATTTTTTGTAGATTTCATGAACGTGGTCTAACGTCAACTTTTAAGCCATATGCCTCGATTTCAGCATGACGGGAGACACCGTTTGAGTGTCCAAAATCTGAAAAAAAAATATTTTTTGTAGATTTCATGAACGTGGTTTAACGTAAACTTTTAGGCCATATCCACCATGCCTCGATTTCATCATGACGGGAGACACCGTTTGAGTGTCCAAAATCTGAAAAATATATTTTTGGTAGAATTCATGAACGTGGTCTAACGTCAACTTTTAGGCCATATCCACCATGCCTCGATTTCAGCATGACGGGAGACACCGTTTGAGTGTCCAAAATCTGAAAAAAAAATATTTTTTGTAGATTTCATGAACGTGGTTTAATGTCAACTTTTAGGCCATATCCACCATGCCTCGATTTCAGCATGACGGGAGACCGTTCGAGTGTCCAAAATCGGAAAAAAAAATATTTTTTGTAGATTTCATGAACGTGGTTTAATGTCAACTTTTAGGCCATATCCACCATGCCTCGATTTCAGCATGACGGGAGACCGTTCGAGTGTCCAAAATCGGAAAAAAAAATATTTTTTGTAGATTTCACGAACGTGGTCTAACGTCAACTTTTTGGCCGTATCCACCATGCCTCGATTTCAGCATGACGGGAGACACCGTTTTAGTGTCCAAAATCGGAAAAAAAAATATTTTTTGTAGATTTCATGAACGTGGTTTAACGTCAACTTTTAGGCCATATCCACCATGCCTCGATTTCATCATGACGGGAGACACCGATTGAGTGTCCAAAATCTGAAAAATATATTTTTTGTAGATTTCATGAACGTGGTCTAACGTCAACTTTTAAGCCATATGACTCGATTTCAGCATGACGGGAGACACCGTTTGAGTGTCCAAAATCTGAAAAAAATATATTTTTTGTAGATTTCATGAACGTGGTTTAACGTCAACTTTTAGAACATATCCACCATGCCTCGATTTCATCATGACGGGAGACACCGATTGAGTGTCCAAAATCTGAAAAATATATTTTTTGTAGATTTCAAGAACGTGGTCTAACGTCAACTTTTAAGCCATATGCCTCGATTTCAGCATGACGGGAGACACCGTTTGAGTGTCCAAAATCTGATTAAAAAATATTTTTTGTAGATTTCATGAACGTGGTTTAACGTAAACTTTTAGTCCATATCCACCATGCCTCGATTTCATCATGACGGGAGACACCGTTTGAGTGTCCAAAATCTGAAAAATATATTTTTGGTAGAATTCATGAACGTAGTCTAACGTAAACTTTTAGGCCATATCCACCATGCCTCGATTTCAGCATGACGGGAAACACCGTTTGAGTGTCCAAAATCTGAAAAATATATTTTTGGTAGAATTCATGAACGTGGTCTAACGTCAACTTTTTGGCCATATCCACCATGCCTCGATTTCAGCATGACGGGAGACACCGTTTTAGTGTCCAAAATCGAAAAAAATAATATTTTTTGTAGATTTCATGAACGTGGTTTAACGTCAACTTTTAGGCCATATCCACCATGCCTCGATTTCAGCATGACGGGAGACCGTTCGAGTGTCCAAAATCGAAAAAAAAAATATTTTTTGTAGATTTCATGAACGTGGTCTAACGTCAACTTTTTGGCCATATCCACCATGCCTCGATTTCAGCATGACGGGAGACACCGTTTTAGTGTCCAAAATCGGAAAAAAAAATATTTTTTGTAGATTTCATGAACGTGGTTTAACGTCAACTTTTAGGCCATATCCACTATGCCTCGATTTCATCATGACGGGAGACACCGATTGAGTGTCCAAAATCTGAAAAATATATTTTTTGTAGATTTCATGAACGTGGTCTAACGTCAACTTTTAAGCCATATGACTCGATTTCAGCATGACGGGAGACACCGTTTGAGTGTCCAAAATCTGAAAAAAAAATATTTTTTGTAGATTTCATGAACGTGGTTTAACGTCAACTTTTAGGCCATATCCACCATGCCTCGATTTCAGCATGACGGGAGACACCGTTTTAGTTTCCAAAATCTGAAAAAAATATATTTTTTGTAGATTTCATGAACGTGGTCTAACGTCAACTTTTTGGCCATATCCACCATGCCTCGATTTCAGCATGACGGGAGACACCGTTTTAGTGTCCAAAATCGGAAAAAAAAATATTTTTTGTAGATTTCATGAACGTGGTCTAACGTCAACTTTTTGGCCATATCCACCATGCCTCGATTTCAGCATGACGGGAGACCGTTCGAGTGTCCAAAATCGAAAAAAATTATATTTTTGGTAGAATTCATGAACGTGGTCTAACGTCAACTTTTTGGCCATATCCACCATGCCTCGATTTCATCATGACGGGAGACACCGTTTGAGTGTCCAAAATCTGAAAAATATATTTTTGGTAGAATTCATGAACGTGGTCTAACGTCAACTTTTAGGCCATATCCACCATGCCTCGATTTCAGCATGACGAGAGACACCGTTTTAGTGTCCAAAATCGGAAAAAAAAATATTTTTTGTAGATTTCATGAACGTGGTCTAACGTCAACTTTTTGGCCATATCCACCATGCCTCGATTTCAGCATGACGGGAGACACCGTTTTAGTGTCCAAAATCGGAAAAAAAAATATTTTTTGTAGATTTCATGAACGTGGTTTAACGTCAACTTTTAGGCCATATCCACCATGCCTCGATTTCATCATGACGGGAGACACCGTTTGAGTGTCCAAAATCTGAAAAATATATTTTTTGTAGATTTCATGAACGTGGTCTAACGTCAACTTTTAAGCCATATGCCTCGATTTCATCATGACGGGAGACACCGTTTGAGTGTCCAAAATCTGAAAACAAAATATTTTTTGTAGATTTCATGAACGTGGTTTAACGTCAACTTTTAGGCCATATCCACCATGCCTCGATTTCATCATGACGGGAGACACCGTTTGAGTGTCCAAAATCTGAAAAATATATTTTTGGTAGAATTCATGAACGTGGTCTAACGTCAACTTTTAGGCCATATCCACCATGCCTCGATTTCAGCATGACGGGAGACACCGTTTGAGTGTCCAAAATCGGAAAAAAAAATATTTTTTGTAGATTTCATGAACGTGGTTTAATGTCAACTTTTAGGCCATATCCACCATGCCTCGATTTCAGCATGACGGGAGACACCGTTTGAGTGTCCAAAATCTGAAAAATATATTTTTGGTAGAATTCATGAACGTGGTCTAACGTCAACTTTTAGGCCATATCCACCATGCCTCGATTTCAGCATGAAGGGAGACACCGTTTGAGTGTCCAAAATCTGAAAAAAAAAATGTTTTTGTAGATTTCATGAACGTGGTTTAACGTAAACTTTTAGGCCTTATCCACCATGCCTCGATTTCATCATGACGGGAGACACCGTTTGAGTGTCCAAAATCTGAAAAATATATTTTTGGTAGAATTCATGAACGTGGTCTAACGTAAACTTTTAGGCCATATCCACCATGCCTCGATTTCATCATGACGGGAGACACCGTTTGAGTGTCCAAAATCTGAAAAATATATTTTTGGTAGAATTCATGAACGTGGTCTAACGTCAACTTTTTGGCCATATCCACCATGCCTCGATTTCAGCATGACGGGAGACACCGTTTTAGTGTCCAAAATCGAAAAAAAAAATATTTTTTGTAGATTTCATGAACGTGGTTTAACGTCAACTTTTAGGCCATATCCACCATGCCTCGATTTCAGCATGACGGGAGACCGTTCGAGTGTCCAAAATCGAAAAAAAAAATATTTTTTGTAGATTTCATGAACGTGGTCTAACGTCAACTTTTTGGCCATATCCACCATGCCTCGATTTCATCATGACGGGAGACACCGTTTGAGTGTCCAAAATCTGAAAAAAATATATTTTTGGTAGAATTCATGAACGTGGTCTAACGACAACTTTTAGTCCATATCCACCATGCCTCGATTTCATCATGACGGGACACACCGTTTGAGTGTCCAAAATCTGAAAAATATATTTTTGGTAGAATTCATGAACGTAGTCTAACGTAAACTTTTAGGCCATATCCACCATGCCTCGATTTCATCATGACGGGAGACACCGTTTGAGTGTCCAAAATCTGAAAAATATATTTTTGGTAGAATTCATGAACGTGGTCTAACGTCAACTTTTTGGCCATATCCACCATGCCTCGATTTCAGCATGAAGGGAGACACCGTTTGAGTGTCCAAAATCTGAAAAATATATTTTTTGTAGATTTCATGAACGTGGTTTAACGTAAACTTTTAGGCCTTATCCACCATGCCTCGATTTCATCATGACGGGAGACACCGTTTGAGTGTCCAAAATCTGAAAAATATATTTTTGGTAGAATTCATGAACGTGGTCTAACGTAAACTTTTAGGCCATATCCACCATGCCTCGATTTCATCATGACGGGAGACACCGTTTGAGTGTCCAAAATCTGAAAAATATATTTTTGGTAGAATTCATGAACGTGGTCTAACGTCAACTTTTTGGCCATATCCACCATGCCTCGATTTCAGCATGACGGGAGACACCGTTTTAGTGTCCAAAATCGGGAAAAAAAATATTTTTTGTAGATTTCATGAACGTGGTTTAACGTCAACTTTTAGGCCATATCCACCATGCCTCGATTTCATCATGACGGGAGACACCGATTGAGTGTCCAAAATCTGAAAAATATATTTTTTGTAGATTTCATGAACGTGGTCTAACGTCAACTTTTAAGCCATATGCCTCGATTTCAGCATGACGGGAGACACCGTTTGAGTGTCCAAAATCTGAAAAAAAAATATTTTTTGTAGATTTCATGAACGTGGTTTAACGTAAACTTTTAGGCCATATCCACCATGCCTCGATTTCATCATGACGGGAGACACCGTTTGAGTGTCCAAAATCTGAAAAATATATTTTTGGTAGAATTCATGAACGTGGTCTAACGTAAACTTTTAGGCCATATCCACCATGCCTCGATTTCATCATGACGGGAGACACCGTTTGAGTGTCCAAAATCTGAAAAATATATTTTTGGTAGAATTCATGAACGTGGTCTAACGTCAACTTTTTGGCCATATCCACCATGCCTCGATTTCAGCATGACGGGAGACACCGTTTTAGTGTCCAAAATCGGGAAAAAAAATATTTTTTGTAGATTTCATGAACGTGGTTTAACGTCAACTTTTAGGCCATATCCACCATGCCTCGATTTCATCATGACGGGAGACACCGATTGAGTGTCCAAAATCTGAAAAATATATTTTTTGTAGATTTCATGAACGTGGTCTAACGTCAACTTTTAAGCCATATGCCTCGATTTCAGCATGACGGGAGACACCGTTTGAGTGTCCAAAATCTGAAAAAAAAATATTTTTTGTAGATTTCATGAACGTGGTTTAACGTAAACTTTTAGGCCATATCCACCATGCCTCGATTTCATCATGACGGGAGACACCGTTTGAGTGTCCAAAATCTGAAAAATATATTTTTGGTAGAATTCATGAACGTGGTCTAACGTCAACTTTTAGGCCATATCCACCATGCCTCGATTTCAGCATGACGGGAGACACCGTTTGAGTGTCCAAAATCTGAAAAAAAAATATTTTTTGTAGATTTCATGAACGTGGTTTAATGTCAACTTTTAGGCCATATCCACCATGCCTCGATTTCAGCATGACGGGAGACCGTTCGAGTGTCCAAAATCGGAAAAAAAAATATTTTTTGTAGATTTCACGAACGTGGTCTAACGTCAACTTTTTGGCCGTATCCACCATGCCTCGATTTCAGCATGACGGGAGACACCGTTTTAGTGTCCAAAATCGGAAAAAAAAATATTTTTTGTAGATTTCATGAACGTGGTTTAACGTCAACTTTTAGGCCATATCCACCATGCCTCGATTTCATCATGACGGGAGACACCGATTGAGTGTCCAAAATCTGAAAAATATATTTTTTGTAGATTTCATGAACGTGGTCTAACGTCAACTTTTAAGCCATATGACTCGATTTCAGCATGACGGGAGACACCGTTTGAGTGTCCAAAATCTGAAAAAAATATATTTTTTGTAGATTTCATGAACGTGGTTTAACGTCAACTTTTAGAACATATCCACCATGCCTCGATTTCATCATGACGGGAGACACCGATTGAGTGTCCAAAATCTGAAAAATATATTTTTTGTAGATTTCAAGAACGTGGTCTAACGTCAACTTTTAAGCCATATGCCTCGATTTCAGCATGACGGGAGACACCGTTTGAGTGTCCAAAATCTGATTAAAAAATATTTTTTGTAGATTTCATGAACGTGGTTTAACGTAAACTTTTAGTCCATATCCACCATGCCTCGATTTCATCATGACGGGAGACACCGTTTGAGTGTCCAAAATCTGAAAAATATATTTTTGGTAGAATTCATGAACGTAGTCTAACGTAAACTTTTAGGCCATATCCACCATGCCTCGATTTCAGCATGACGGGAAACACCGTTTGAGTGTCCAAAATCTGAAAAATATATTTTTGGTAGAATTCATGAACGTGGTCTAACGTCAACTTTTTGGCCATATCCACCATGCCTCGATTTCAGCATGACGGGAGACACCGTTTTAGTGTCCAAAATCGAAAAAAATAATATTTTTTGTAGATTTCATGAACGTGGTTTAACGTCAACTTTTAGGCCATATCCACCATGCCTCGATTTCAGCATGACGGGAGACCGTTCGAGTGTCCAAAATCGAAAAAAAAAATATTTTTTGTAGATTTCATGAACGTGGTCTAACGTCAACTTTTTGGCCATATCCACCATGCCTCGATTTCAGCATGACGGGAGACACCGTTTTAGTGTCCAAAATCGGAAAAAAAAATATTTTTTGTAGATTTCATGAACGTGGTTTAACGTCAACTTTTAGGCCATATCCACTATGCCTCGATTTCATCATGACGGGAGACACCGATTGAGTGTCCAAAATCTGAAAAATATATTTTTTGTAGATTTCATGAACGTGGTCTAACGTCAACTTTTAAGCCATATGACTCGATTTCAGCATGACGGGAGACACCGTTTGAGTGTCCAAAATCTGAAAAAAAAATATTTTTTGTAGATTTCATGAACGTGGTTTAACGTCAACTTTTAGGCCATATCCACCATGCCTCGATTTCAGCATGACGGGAGACACCGTTTTAGTTTCCAAAATCTGAAAAAAATATATTTTTTGTAGATTTCATGAACGTGGTCTAACGTCAACTTTTTGGCCATATCCACCATGCCTCGATTTCAGCATGACGGGAGACACCGTTTTAGTGTCCAAAATCGGAAAAAAAAATATTTTTTGTAGATTTCATGAACGTGGTCTAACGTCAACTTTTTGGCCATATCCACCATGCCTCGATTTCAGCATGACGGGAGACCGTTCGAGTGTCCAAAATCGAAAAAAATTATATTTTTGGTAGAATTCATGAACGTGGTCTAACGTCAACTTTTTGGCCATATCCACCATGCCTCGATTTCATCATGACGGGAGACACCGTTTGAGTGTCCAAAATCTGAAAAATATATTTTTGGTAGAATTCATGAACGTGGTCTAACGTCAACTTTTAGGCCATATCCACCATGCCTCGATTTCAGCATGACGAGAGACACCGTTTTAGTGTCCAAAATCGGAAAAAAAAATATTTTTTGTAGATTTCATGAACGTGGTCTAACGTCAACTTTTTGGCCATATCCACCATGCCTCGATTTCAGCATGACGGGAGACACCGTTTTAGTGTCCAAAATCGGAAAAAAAAATATTTTTTGTAGATTTCATGAACGTGGTTTAACGTCAACTTTTAGGCCATATCCACCATGCCTCGATTTCATCATGACGGGAGACACCGTTTGAGTGTCCAAAATCTGAAAAATATATTTTTTGTAGATTTCATGAACGTGGTCTAACGTCAACTTTTAAGCCATATGCCTCGATTTCATCATGACGGGAGACACCGTTTGAGTGTCCAAAATCTGAAAACAAAATATTTTTTGTAGATTTCATGAACGTGGTTTAACGTCAACTTTTAGGCCATATCCACCATGCCTCGATTTCATCATGACGGGAGACACCGTTTGAGTGTCCAAAATCTGAAAAATATATTTTTGGTAGAATTCATGAACGTGGTCTAACGTCAACTTTTAGGCCATATCCACCATGCCTCGATTTCAGCATGACGGGAGACACCGTTTGAGTGTCCAAAATCGGAAAAAAAAATATTTTTTGTAGATTTCATGAACGTGGTTTAATGTCAACTTTTAGGCCATATCCACCATGCCTCGATTTCAGCATGACGGGAGACACCGTTTGAGTGTCCAAAATCTGAAAAATATATTTTTGGTAGAATTCATGAACGTGGTCTAACGTCAACTTTTAGGCCATATCCACCATGCCTCGATTTCAGCATGAAGGGAGACACCGTTTGAGTGTCCAAAATCTGAAAAAAAAAATGTTTTTGTAGATTTCATGAACGTGGTTTAACGTAAACTTTTAGGCCTTATCCACCATGCCTCGATTTCATCATGACGGGAGACACCGTTTGAGTGTCCAAAATCTGAAAAATATATTTTTGGTAGAATTCATGAACGTGGTCTAACGTAAACTTTTAGGCCATATCCACCATGCCTCGATTTCATCATGACGGGAGACACCGTTTGAGTGTCCAAAATCTGAAAAATATATTTTTGGTAGAATTCATGAACGTGGTCTAACGTCAACTTTTTGGCCATATCCACCATGCCTCGATTTCAGCATGACGGGAGACACCGTTTTAGTGTCCAAAATCGAAAAAAAAAATATTTTTTGTAGATTTCATGAACGTGGTTTAACGTCAACTTTTAGGCCATATCCACCATGCCTCGATTTCAGCATGACGGGAGACCGTTCGAGTGTCCAAAATCGAAAAAAAAAATATTTTTTGTAGATTTCATGAACGTGGTCTAACGTCAACTTTTTGGCCATATCCACCATGCCTCGATTTCATCATGACGGGAGACACCGTTTGAGTGTCCAAAATCTGAAAAAAATATATTTTTGGTAGAATTCATGAACGTGGTCTAACGACAACTTTTAGTCCATATCCACCATGCCTCGATTTCATCATGACGGGACACACCGTTTGAGTGTCCAAAATCTGAAAAATATATTTTTGGTAGAATTCATGAACGTAGTCTAACGTAAACTTTTAGGCCATATCCACCATGCCTCGATTTCATCATGACGGGAGACACCGTTTGAGTGTCCAAAATCTGAAAAATATATTTTTGGTAGAATTCATGAACGTGGTCTAACGTCAACTTTTTGGCCATATCCACCATGCCTCGATTTCAGCATGAAGGGAGACACCGTTTGAGTGTCCAAAATCTGAAAAATATATTTTTTGTAGATTTCATGAACGTGGTTTAACGTCAACTTTTAGGCCATATCCACCATGCCTCGATTTCATCATGACGGGAGACACCGATTGAGTGTCCAAAATCTGAAAAATATATTTTTGGTAGATTTCATGAACGTGGTCTAACGTCAACTTTTAAGCCATATGCCTCGATTTCAGCATGACGGGAGACACCGTTTGAGTGTCCAAAATCTGAAAAAAATATATTTTTTGTAGATTTCATGAACGTGGTCTAACGTCAACTTTTTGGCCATATCCACCATGCCTCGATTTCAGCATGACGGGAGACACCGTTTTAGTGTCCAAAATCGCAAAAAAAAAATTTTTTTGTAGATTTCATGAACGTGGTTTAACGTCAACTTTTAGTCCATATCCACCATGCCTCGATTTCAGCATGACGGGAGACCGTTCGAGTGTCCAAAATCGAAAAAAAAAATATTTTTTGTAGATTTCATGAACGTGGTCTAACGTCAACTTTTTGGCCATATCCACCATGCCTCGATTTCATCATGACGGGAGACACCGTTTGAGTGTCCAAAATCTGAAAAAAATATATTTTTGGTAGAATTCATGAACGTGGTCTAACGACAACTTTTAGTCCATATCCACCATGCCTCGATTTCATCATGACGGGAGACACCGTTTGAGTGTCCAAAATCTGAAAAATATATTTTTGGAAGAATTCATGAACGTAGTCTAACGTAAACTTTTAGGCCATATCCACCATGCCTCGATTTCATCATGACGGGAGACACCGTTTGAGTGTCCAAAATCTGAAAAATATATTTTTGGTAGAATTCATGAACGTGGTCTAACGTCAACTTTTAGGCCATATCCACCATGCCTCGATTTCAGCATGACGGGAGACACCGTTTGAGTGTCCAAAATCGGAAAAAAAAATATTTTTTGTAGATTTCATGAACGTGGTCTAACGTCAACTTTTTGGCCATATCCACCATGCCTCGATTTCATCATGACGGGAGACACCGTTTGAGTGTCCAAAATCTGAAAAAAAAATATTTTTGGTAGAATTCATGAACGTGGTCTAACGACAACTTTTAGTCCATATCCACATGCCTCGATTTCATCATGACGGGAGACACCGTTTGAGTGTCCAAAATCTGAAAAATATATTTTTGGTAGAATTCATGAACGTAGTCTAACGTAAACTTTTAGGCCATATCCACCATGCCTCGATTTCAGCATGACGGGAGACACCGTTTTAGTGTCCAAAATCGGAAAAAAAAATATTTTTTGTAGATTTCATGAACGTGGTTTAACGTCAACTTTTAGGCCATATCCACCATGCCTCGATTTCAGCATGACGGGAGACCGTTCGAGTGTACAAAATCGAAAAAAATTATATTTTTTGTAGATTTCATGAACGTGGTCTAACGTCAACTTTTTGGCCATATCCACCATGCCTCGATTTCATCATGACGGGAGACACCGTTTGAGTGTCCAAAATCTGAAAAAAAATTATTTTTGGTAGAATTCATGAACGTGGTCTAACGACAACTTTTAGTCCATATCCACATGCCTTTATTTCATCATGACGGGAGACACCGTTTGAGTGTCCAAAATCTGAAAAATATATTTTTGGTAGAATTCATGAACGTAGTCTAACGTAAACTTTTAGGCCATATCCACCATGCCTCGATTTCATCATGACGGGAGACACCGTTTGAGTGTCCAAAATCTGAAAAATATATTTTTGGTAGAATTCATGAACGTGGTCTAACGTCAACTTTTTGGCCATATCCACCATGCCTCGATTTCAGCATGACGGGAGACACCGTTTTAGTGTCCAAAATCGGAAAAAAAAATATTTTTTGTAGATTTCATGAACGTGGTTTAACGTCAACTTTTAGGCCATATCCACCATGCCTCGATTTCAGCATGACGGGAGACCGTTCGAGTGTCCAAAATCGAAAAAAATTATATTTTTGGTAGAATTCATGAACGTGGTCTAACGTCAACTTTTTGGCCATATCCACCATGCCTCGATTTCATCATGACGGGAGACACCGTTTGAGTGTCCAAAATCTGAAAAATATATTTTTGGTAGAATTCATGAACGTGGTCTAACGTCAACTTTTAGGCCATATCCACCATGCCTCGATTTCAGCATGACGAGAGACACCGTTTTAGTGTCCAAAATCGGAAAAAAAAATATTTTTTGTAGATTTCATGAACGTGGTCTAACGTCAACTTTTTGGCCATATCCACCATGCCTCGATTTCAGCATGACGGGAGACACCGTTTTAGTGTCCAAAATCGAAAAAAAAAATATTTTTTGTAGATTTCATGAACGTGGTTTAACGTCAACTTTTAGGCCATATCCACCATGCCTCGATTTCATCATGACGGGAGACACCGTTTGAGTGTCCAAAATCTGAAAAATATATTTTTTGTAGATTAAATGAACGTGGTCTAACGTCAACTTTTAAGCCATATGCCTCGATTTCATCATGACGGGAGACACCGTTTGAGTGTCCAAAATCTGAAAAAAAAATATTTTTTGTAGATTTCATGAACGTGGTTTAACGTCAACTTTTAGGCCATATCCACCATGCCTCGATTTCATCATGACGGGAGACACCGTTTGAGTGTCCAAAATCTGAAAAATATATTTTTGGTAGAATTCATGAACGTGGTCTAACGTCAACTTTTAGGCCATATCCACCATGCCTCGATTTCAGCATGACGGGAGACACCGTTTGAGTGTCCAAAATCGGAAAAAAACATATTTTTTGTAGATTTCATGAACGTGGTTTAATGTCAACTTTTAGGCCATATCCACCATGCCTCGATTTCAGCATGACGGGAGACACCGTTTGAGTGTCCAAAATCTGAAAAATATATTTTTGGTAGAATTCATGAACGTGGTCTAACGTCAACTTTTAGGCCATATCCACCATGCCTCGATTTCAGCATGACGGGAGACACCGTTTGAGTGTCCAAAATCTGAAAAAAAAATTTTTTTTGTAGATTTCATGAACGTGGTTTAACGTAAACTTTTAGGCCTTATCCACCATGCCTCGATTTCATCATGACGGGAGACACCGTTTGAGTGTCCAAAATCTGAAAAATATATTTTTGGTAGAATTCATGAACGTGGTCTAACGTAAACTTTTAGGCCATATCCACCATGCCTCGATTTCATCATGACGGGAGACACCGTTTGAGTGTCCAAAATCTGAAAAATATATTTTTGGTAGAATTCATGAACGTGGTCTAACGTCAACTTTTTGGCCATATCCACCATGCCTCGATTTCATCATGACGGGAGACACCGTTTGAGTGTCCAAAATCTGAAAAATATATTTTTGGTAGAATTCATGAACGTTGTCTAACGTCAACTTTTTGGCCATATCCACCATGCCTCGATTTCAGCATGACGGGAGACACCGTTTTAGTGTCCAAAATCGAAAAAAAAAATATTTTTTGTAGATTTCATGAACGTGGTTTAACGTCAACTTTTAGGCCATATCCACCATGCCTCGATTTCAGCATGACGGGAGACACCGTTTGAGTGTCCAAAATCTGAAAAAAAAAATTTTTTTGTAGATTTCATGAACGTGGTTTAACGTAAACTTTTAGGCCTTATCCACCATGCCTCGATTTCATCATGACGGGAGACACCGTTTGAGTGTCCAAAATCTGAAAAATATATTTTTGGTAGAATTCATGAACGTGGTCTAACGTAAACTTTTAGGCCATATCCACCATGCCTCGATTTCATCATGACGGGAGACACCGTTTGAGTGTCCAAAATCTGAAAAATATATTTTTGGTAGAATTCATGAACGTGGTCTAACGTCAACTTTTTGGCCATATCCACCATGCCTCGATTTCATCATGACGGGAGACACCGTTTGAGTGTCCAAAATCTGAAAAATATATTTTTGGTAGAATTCATGAACGTGGTCTAACGTCAACTTTTTGGCCATATCCACCATGCCTCGATTTCAGCATGACGGGAGACACCGTTTTAGTGTCCAAAATCGAAAAAAAAAATATTTTTTGTAGATTTCATGAACGTGGTTTAACGTCAACTTTTAGGCCATATCCACCATGCCTCGATTTCAGCATGACGGGAGACCGTTCGAATGTCCAAAATCGAAAAAAAAAATATTTTTTGTAGATTTCATGAACGTGGTCTAACGTCAACTTTTTGGCCATATCCACCATGCCTCGATTTCATCATGACGGGAGACACCGTTTGAGTGTCCAAAATCTGAAAAAAATATATTTTTGGTAGAATTCATGAACGTGGTCTAACGACAACTTTTAGTCCATATCCACCATGCCTCGATTTCATCATGACGGGAGACACCGTTTGAGTGTCCAAAATCTGAAAAATATATTTTTGGTAGAATTCATGAACGTAGTCTAACGTAAACTTTTAGGCCATATCCACCATGCCTCGATTTCATCATGACGGGAGACACCGTTTGAGTGTCCAAAATCTGAAAAATATATTTTTGGTAGAATTCATGAACGTGGTCTAACGTCAACTTTTTGGCCATATCCACCATGCCTCGATTTCAGCATGACGGGAGACACCGTTTGAGTGTCCAAAATCTGAAAAATATATTTTTGGTAGATTTCATGAACGTGGTTTAACGTCAACTTTTAGGCCATATCCACCATGCCTCGATTTCATCATGACGGGAGACACCGATTGAGTGTCCAAAATCTGAAAAATATATTTTTTGTAGATTTCATGAACGTGGTCTAACGTCAACTTTTAAGCCATATGCCTCGATTTCAGCATGACGGGAGACACCGTTTGAGTGTCCAAAATCTGAAAAAAATATATTTTTTGTAGATTTCATGAACGTAGTTTAACGTCAACTTTTAGGCCATATCCACCATGCCTCGATTTCATCATGACGGGAGACACCGTTTGAGTGTCCAAAATCTGAAAAATATATTTTTGGTAGAATTCATGAACGTAGTCTAACGTAAACTTTTAGGCCATATCCACCATGCCTCGATTTCATCATGACGGGAGACACCGTTTGAGTGTCCAAAATCTGAAAAATATATTTTTGGTAGAATTCATGAACGTGGTCTAACGTCAACTTTTTGGCCATATCCACCATGCCTCGATTTCAGCATGACGGGAGACACCGTTTGAGTGTCCAAAATCTGAAAAATATATTTTTGGTAGATTTCATGAACGTGGTTTAACGTCAACTTTTAGGCCATATCCACCATGCCTCGATTTCATCATGACGGGAGACACCGATTGAGTGTCCAAAATCTGAAAAATATATTTTTTGTAGATTTCATGAACGTGGTCTAACGTCAACTTTTAAGCCATATGCCTCGATTTCAGCATGACGGGAGACACCGTTTGAGTGTCCAAAATCTGAAAAAAATATATTTTTTGTAGATTTCATGAACGTGGTCTAACGTCAACTTTTTGGCCATATCCACCATGCCTCGATTTCAGCATGACGGGAGACACCGTTTTAGTGTCCAAAATCTGAAAAAAAAAAATTTTTTGTAGATTTCATGAACGTGGTTTAACGTCAACTTTTAGGCCATATCCACCATGCCTCGATTTCAGCATGATGGGAGACCGTTCGAGTGTCCAAAATCGAAAAAAAAAATATTTTTTGTAGATTTCATGAACGTGGTCTAACGTCAACTTTTTGGCCATATCCACCATGCCTCGATTTCATCATGACGGGAGACACCGTTTGAGTGTCCAAAATCTGAAAAAAATATATTTTTGGTAGAATTCATGAACGTGGTCTAACGACAACTTTTAGTCCATATCCACCATGCCTCGATTTCATCATGACGGGAGACACCGTTTGAGTGTCCAAAATCTGAAAAATATATTTTTGGAAGAATTCATGAACGTAGTCTAACGTAAACTTTTAGGCCATATCCACCATGCCTCGATTTCATCATGACGGGAGACACCGTTTGAGTGTCCAAAATCTGAAAAATATATTTTTGGTAGAATTCATGAACGTGGTCTAACGTCAACTTTTAGGCCATATCCACCATGCCTCGATTTCAGCATGACGGGAGACACCGTTTGAGTGTCCAAAATCGGAAAAAAAAATATTTTTTGTAGATTTCATGAACGTGGTTTAACGTCAACTTTTAGGCCATATCCACCATGCCTCGATTTCAGCATGACGGGAGACCGTTCGAGTGTACAAAATCGAAAAAAAAAATATTTTTTGTAGAATTCATGAACGTGGTCTAACGTCAACTTTTTGGCCATATCCACCATGCCTCGATTTCATCATGACGGGAGACACCGTTTGAGTGTCCAAAATCTGAAAAAAATATATTTTTGGTAGAATTCATGAACGTGGTCTAACGACAACTTTTAGTCCATATCCACATGCCTCGATTTCATCATGACGGGAGACACCGTTTGAGTGTCCAAAATCTGAAAAATATATTTTTGGTAGAATTCATGAACGTAGTCTAACGTAAACTTTTAGGCCATATCCACCATGCCTCGATTTCATCATGACGGGAGACACCGTTTGAGTGTCCAAAATCTGAAAAATATATTTTTGGTAGAATTCATGAACGTGGTCTAACGTCAACTTTTTGGCCATATCCACCATGCCTCGATTTCAGCATGACGGGAGACCGTTCGAGTGTCCAAAATCGGAAAAAAATATATTTTTTTTAGATTTCATGAACGTGGTCTAACGTCAACTTTTTGGCCATATCCACCATTCCTCGATTTCAGCATGACGGGAGACACCGTTTTAGTGTCCAAAATCGGAAAAAAAAATATTTTTTGTAGATTTCATGAACGTGGTTTAACGTCAACTTTTAGGCCATATCCACCATGCCTCGATTTCAGCATGACGGGAGACACCGATTGAGTGTCCAAAATCTGAAAAATATATTTTTTGTAGATTTCATGAACGTGGTCTAACGTCAACTTTTAAGCCATATGCCTCGATTTCAGCATGACGGGAGACACCGTTTGAGTGTCCAAAATCTGAAAAAAATATATTTTTTGTAGATTTCATGAACGTGGTTTAACGTAAACTTTTAGGCCATATCCACCATGCCTCGATTTCATCATGACGGGAGACACCGTTTGAGTGTCCAAAATCTGAAAAATATATTTTTGGTAGAATTCATGAACGTGGTCTAACGTAAACTTTTAGGCCATATCCACCATGCCTCGATTTCATCATGACGGGAGACACCGTTTGAGTGTCCAAAATCTGAAAAATATATTTTTGGTAGAATTCATGAACGTGGTCTAACGTCAACTTTTTGGCCATATCCACCATGCCTCGATTTCATCATGACGGGAGACACCGTTTGAGTGTCCAAAATCTGAAAAATATATTTTTGGTAGAATTCATGAACGTGGTCTAACGTCAACTTTTTGGCCATATCCACCATGCCTCGATTTCAGCATGACGGGAGACACCGTTTTAGTGTCCAAAATCGAAAAAAAAATTATTTTTTGTAGATTTCATGAACGTGGTTTAACGTCAACTTTTAGGCCATATCCACCATGCCTCGATTTCATCATGACGGGAGACACCGTTTGAGTGTCCAAAATCTGAAAAAAATATATTTTTGGTAGAATTCATGAACGTGGTCTAACGACAACTTTTAGTCCATATCCACCATGCCTCGATTTCATCATGACGGGAGACACCGTTTGAGTGTCCAAAATCTGAAAAAAATATTTTTGGTAGAATTCATGAACGTAGTCTAACGTAAACTTTTAGGCCATATCCACCATGCCTCGATTTCATCATGACGGGAGACACCGTTTGAGTGTCCAAAATCTGAAAAATATATTTTTGGTAGAATTCATGAACGTGGTCTAACGTCAACTTTTTGGCCATATCCACCATGCCTCGATTTCAGCATGACGGGAGACACCGTTTGAGTGTCCAAAATCTGAAAAATATATTTTTTGTAGATTTCATGAACGTGGTTTAACGTCAACTTTTAGGCCATATCCACCATGCCTCGATTTCATCATGACGGGAGACACCGATTGAGTGTCCAAAATCTGAAAAATATATTTTTTGTAGATTTCATGAACGTGGTCTAACGTCAACTTTTAAGCCATATGCCTCGATTTCAGCATGACGGGAGACACCGTTTGAGTGTCCAAAATCTGAAAAAAATATATTTTTTGTAGATTTCATGAACGTGGTCTAACGTCAACTTTTTGGCCATATCCACCATGCCTCGATTTCAGCATGACGGGAGACACCGTTTTAGTGTCCAAAATCGGAAAAAAAAATATTTTTTGTAGATTTCATGAACGTGGTTTAACGTCAACTTTTAGGCCATATCCACCATGCCTCGATTTCAGCATGACGGGAGACCGTTTGAGTGTCCAAAATCTGAAAAAAATATATTTTTGGTAGAATTCATGAACGTGGTCTAACGACAACTTTTAGTCCATATCCACCATGCCTCGATTTCATCATGACGGGAGACACCGTTTGAGTGTCCAAAATCTGAAAAATATATTTTTGGAAGAATTCATGAACGTAGTCTAACGTAAACTTTTAGGCCATATCCACCATGCCTCGATTTCATCATGACGGGAGACACCGTTTGAGTGTCCAAAATCTGAAAAATATATTTTTGGTAGAATTCATGAACGTGGTCTAACGTCAACTTTTAGGCCATATCCACCATGCCTCGATTTCAGCATGACGGGAGACACCGTTTGAGTGTCCAAAATCGGAAAAAAAAATATTTTTTGTAGATTTCATGAACGTGGTTTAACGTCAACTTTTAGGCCATATCCACCATGCCTCGATTTCAGCATGACGGGAGACCGTTCGAGTGTACAAAATCGAAAAAAAAAATATTTTTTGTAGATTTCATGAACGTGGTCTAACGTCAACTTTTTGGCCATATCCACCATGCCTCGATTTCATCATGACGGGAGACACCGTTTGAGTGTCCAAAATCTGAAAAATATATTTTTGGTAGAATTCATGAACGTAGTCTAACGTAAACTTTTAGGCCATATCCACCATGCCTCGATTTCATCATGACGGGAGACACCGTTTGAGTGTCCAAAATCTGAAAAATATATTTTTGGTAGAATTCATGAACGTGGTCTAACGTCAACTTTTTGGCCATATCCACCATGCCTCGATTTCAGCATGACGGGAGACCGTTCGAGTGTCCAAAATCGGAAAAAAATATATTTTTTTTAGATTTCATGAACGTGGTCTAACGTCAACTTTTTGGCCATATCCACCATTCCTCGATTTCAGCATGACGGGAGACACCGTTTTAGTGTCCAAAATCGGAAAAAAAAATATTTTTTGTAGATTTCATGAACGTGGTTTAACGTCAACTTTTAGGCCATATCCACCATGCCTCGATTTCAGCATGACGGGAGACACCGATTGAGTGTCCAAAATCTGAAAAATATATTTTTTGTAGATTTCATGAACGTGGTCTAACGTCAACTTTTAAGCCATATGCCTCGATTTCAGCATGACGGGAGACACCGTTTGAGTGTCCAAAATCTGAAAAAAATATATTTTTTGTAGATTTCATGAACGTGGTTTAACGTAAACTTTTAGGCCATATCCACCATGCCTCGATTTCATCATGACGGGAGACACCGTTTGAGTGTCCAAAATCTGAAAAATATATTTTTGGTAGAATTCATGAACGTGGTCTAACGTCAACTTTTAGGCCATATCCACCATGCCTCGATTTCAGCATGACGGGAGACACCGTTTGAGTGTCCAAAATCTGAAAAAAAATTATTTTTTGTAGATTTCATGAACGTGGTTTAATGTCAACTTTTAGGCCATATCCACCATGCCTCGATTTCAGCATGACGGGAGACCGTTCGAGTGTCCAAAATCGGAAAAAAAAATATTTTTTGTAGATTTCACGAACGTGGTCTAACGTCAACTTTTTGGCCATATCCACCATGCCTCGATTTCAGCATGACTGGAGACACCGTTTTAGTGTCCAAAATCGGAAAAAAAAATATTTTTTGTAGATTTCATGAACGTGGTTTAACGTCAACTTTTAGGCCATATCCACCATGCCTCGATTTCATCATGACGGGAGACACCGATTGAGTGTCCAAAATCTGAAAAATATATTTTTTGTAGATTTCATGAACGTGGTCTAACGTCAACTTTTAAGCCATATGACTCGATTTCAGCATGACGGGAGACACCGTTTGAGTGTCCAAAATCTGAAAAAAATATATTTTTTGTAGATTTCATGAACGTGGTTTAACGTCAACTTTTAGGCCATATCCACCATGCCTCGATTTCATCATGACGGGAGACACCGATTGAGTGTCCAAAATCTGAAAAATATATTTTTTGTAGATTTCAAGAACGTGGTCTAACGTCAACTTTTAAGCCATATGCCTCGATTTCAGCATGACGGGAGACACCGTTTGAGTGTCCAAAATCTGAAAAAAAAATATTTTTTGTAGATTTCATGAACGTGGTTTAACGTAAACTTTTAGTCCATATCCACCATGCCTCGATTTCATCATGACGGGAGACACCGTTTGAGTGTCCAAAATCTGAAAAATATATTTTTGGTAGAATTCATGAACGTGGTCTAACGTCAACTTTTTGGCCATATCCACCATGCCTCGATTTCAGCATGACGGGAGACACCGTTTTAGTGTCCAAAATCGAAAAAAAAATTATTTTTTGTAGATTTCATGAACGTGGTTTAACGTCAACTTTTAGGCCATATCCACCATGCCTCGATTTCAGCATGACGGGAGACCGTTCGAGTGTCCAAAATCGAAAAAAAAAATATTTTTTGTAGATTTCATGAACGTGGTCTAACGTCAACTTTTTGGCCATATCCACCATGCCTCGATTTCATCATGACGGGAGACACCGTTTGAGTGTCCAAAATCTGAAAAAAATATATTTTTGGTAGAATTCATGAACGTGGTCTAACGACAACTTTTAGTCCATATCCACCATGCCTCGATTTCATCATGACGGGAGACACCGTTTGAGTGTCCAAAATCTGAAAAATATATTTTTGGTAGAATTCATGAACGTAGTCTAACGTAAACTTTTAGGCCATATCCACCATGCCTCGATTTCATCATGACGGGAGACACTGTTTGAGTGTCCAAAATCTGAAAAATATATTTTTGGTAGAATTCATGAACGTGGTCTAACGTCAACTTTTTGGCCATATCCACCATGCCTCGATTTCAGCATGACGGGAGACACCGTTTGAGTGTCCAAAATCTGAAAAATATATTTTTTGTAGATTTCATTAACGTGGTTTAACGTCAACTTTTAGGCCATATCCACCATGCCTCGATTTCATCATGACGGGAGACACCGATTGAGTGTCCAAAATCTGAAAAATATATTTTTTGTAGATTTCATGAACGTGGTCTAACGTCAACTTTTAAGCCATATGCCTCGATTTCAGCATGACGGGAGACACCGTTTGAGTGTCCAAAATCTGAAAAAAATATATTTTTTGTAGATTTCATGAACGTGGTCTAACGTCAACTTTTTGGCCATATCCACCATGCCTCGATTTCAGCATGACGGGAGACACCGTTTTAGTGTCCAAAATCGGAAAAAAAATTATTTTTTGTAGATTTCATGAACGTGGTTTAACGTCAACTTTTAGGCCATATCCACCATGCCTCGATTTCAGCATGACGGGAGACCGTTCGAGTGTCCAAAATCGAAAAAAAAAATATTTTTTGTAGATTTCATGAACGTGGTCTAACGTCAACTTTTTGGCCATATCCACCATGCCTCGATTTCATCATGACGGGAGACACCGTTTGAGTGTCCAAAATCTGAAAAAAATATATTTTTGGTAGAATTCATGAACGTGGTCTAACGACAACTTTTAGTCCATATCCACCATGCCTCGATTTCATCATGACGGGAGACACCGTTTGAGTGTCCAAAATCTGAAAAATATATTTTTGGAAGAATTCATGAACGTAGTCTAACGTAAACTTTTAGGCCATATCCACCATGCCTCGATTTCAGCATGACTGGAGACACCGTTTTAGTGTCCAAAATCGGAAAAAAAAATATTTTTTGTAGATTTCATGAACGTGGTTTAACGTCAACTTTTAGGCCATATCCACCATGCCTCGATTTCATCATGACGGGAGACACCGATTGAGTGTCCAAAATCTGAAAAATATATTTTTTGTAGATTTCATGAACGTGGTCTAACGTCAACTTTTAAGCCATATGACTCGATTTCAGCATGACGGGAGACACCGTTTGAGTGTCCAAAATCTGAAAAAAATATATTTTTTGTAGATTTCATGAACGTCGTTTAACGTCAACTTTTAGGCCATATCCACCATGCCTCGATTTCATCATGACGGGAGACACCGATTGAGTGTCCAAAATCTGAAAAATATATTTTTTGTAGATTTCAAGAACGTGGTCTAACGTCAACTTTTAAGCCATATGCCTCGATTTCAGCATGACGGGAGACACCGTTTGAGTGTCCAAAATCTGAAAAAAAAATATTTTTTGTAGATTTCATGAACGTGGTTTAATGTCAACTTTTAGGCCATATCCACCATGCCTCGATTTCATCATGACGGGAGACACCGATTGAGTGTCCAAAATCTGAAAAATATATTTTTTGTAGATTTCATGAACGTGGTCTAACGTCAACTTTTAAGCCATATGCCTCGATTTCAGCATGATGGGAGACACCGTTTGAGTGTCCAAAATCTGAAAAAAATATGTTTTTTGTAGATTTCATGAACGTGGTTTAACGTAAACTTTTAGGCCATATCCACCATGCCTCGATTTCATCATGACGGGAGACACCGTTTGAGTGTCCAAAATCTGAAAAATATATTTTTGGTAGAATTCATGAACGTGGTCTAACGTCAACTTTTAGGCCATATCCACCATGCCTCGATTTCATCATGACGGGAGACACCGTTTGAGTGTCCAAAATCTGAAAAATATATTTTTGGTAGAATTCATGAACGTGGTCTAACGTCAACTTTTAGGCCATATCCACCATGCCTCGATTTCAGCATGACGGGAGACACCGTTTTAGTGTACAAAATCGGAAAAAAAAATTTTTTTGTAGATTTCATGAACGTGGTTTAACGTCAACTTTTAGGCCATATCCACCATGCCTCGATTTCATCATGACGGGAGACACCGATTGAGTGTCCAAAATCTGAAAAATATATTTTTTGTAGATTTCATGAACGTGGTCTAACGTCAACTTTTAAGCCATATGCCTCGATTTCATTATGACGGGAGACACAGTTTGAGTGTCCAAAATCTGAAAAAAATATATTTTTTGTAGATTTCATGAACGTGGTTTAACGTAAACTTTTAGGCCATATCCACCATGCCTCGATTTCATCATGACGTGAGACACCGTTTGAGTGTCCAAAATCTGAAAAATATATTTTTGGTAGAATTCATGAACGTGGTCTAACGTCAACTTTTAGGCCATATCCACCATGCCTCGATTTCAGCATGACGGGAGACACCGTTTGAGTGTCCAAAATCGGAAAAAAAAATATTTTTTTTAGATTTCATGAACGTGGTTTAACGTCAACTTTTAGGCCATATCCACCATGCCTCGATTTCAGCATGACGGGAGACCGTTCGAGTGTCCAAAATCGAAAAAAAAAATATTTTTTGTAGATTTCATGAACGTGGTCTAACGTCAACTTTTTGGCCATATCCACCATGCCTCGATTTCATCATGACGGGAGACACCGTTTGAGTGTCCAAAATCTGAAAAAAATATATTTTTGGTAGAATTCATGAACGTGGTCTAACGACAACTTTTAGTCCATATCCACCATGCCTCGATTTCATCATGACGGGAGACACCGTTTGAGTGTCCAAAATCTGAAAAATATATTTTTGGTAGAATTCATGAACGTAGTCTAACGTAAACTTTTAGGCCATATCCACCATGCCTCGATTTCATCATGACGGGAGACACCGTTTGAGTGTCCAAAATCTGAAAAATATATTTTTGGTAGAATTCATGAACGTGGTCTAACGTCAACTTTTTGGCCATATCCACCATGCCTCGATTTCAGCATGACGGGAGACACCGTTTTAGTGTCCAAAATCGGAAAAAAAAATATTTTTTGTAGATTTCATGAACGTGGTTTAACGTCAACTTTTAGGCCATATCCACCATGCCTCGATTTCAGCATGACGGGAGACCGTTCGAGTGTCCAAAATCGGAAAAAAAAATATTTTTTTTAGATTTCATGAACGTGGTCTAACGTCAACTTTTTGGCCATATCCACCATTCCTCGATTTCAGCATGACGGGAGACACCGTTTTAGTGTCCAAAATCGGAAAAACATTTTTTTTTTGTAGATTTCATGAACGTGGTTTAACGTCAACTTTTAGGCCATATCCACCATGCCTCGATTTCAGCATGACGGGAGACACCGTTTGAGTGTCCAAAATCTGAAAAATATATTTTTTGTAGATTTCATGAACGTGGTCTAACGTCAACTTTTAAGCCATATCCACCATGCCTCGATTTCAGCATGACGGGAGACACCGTTTGAGTGTCCAAAATCGGAAAAAAAAATATTTTTTGTAGATTTCATGAACGTGGTTTAACGTCAACTTTTAGGCCATATCCACCATGCCTCGATTTCAGCATGACGGGAGACACCGTTTGAGTGTCCAAAATCGGAAAAAAAAAATTTTTTTGTAGATTTCATGAACGTGGTTTAATGTCAACTTTTAGGCCATATCCACCATGCCTCGATTTCATCATGATGGGAGACACCGATTGAGTGTCCAAAATCTGAAAAATATATTTTTTGTAGATTTCATGAACGTGGTCTAACGTCAACTTTTTGGCCATATCCACCATGCCTCGATTTCAGCATGACGGGAGACACCGTTTTAGTGTACAAAATCGGAAAAAAAAATATTTTTTGTAAATTTCATGAACGTGGTTTAACGTCAACTTTTAGGCCATATCCACCATGCCTCGATTTCATCATGACGGGAGACACCGATTGAGTGTCCAAAATCTGAAAAATATATTTTTTGTAGATTTCATGAACGTGGTCTAACGTCAACTTTTAAGCCATATGCCTCGATTTCATTATGACGGGAGACACAGTTTGAGTGTCCAAAATCTGAAAAAAATATATTTTTTGTAGATTTCATGAACGTGGTTTAACGTAAACTTTTAGGCCATATCCACCATGCCTCGATTTCAACATGACGGGAGACACCGTTTGAGTGTCCAAAATCTGAAAAATATATTTTTGGTAGAATTCATGAACGTGGTCTAACGTCAACTTTTAGGCCATATCCACCATGCCTCGATTTCAGCATGACGGGAGACACCGTTTGAGTGTCCAAAATCGGAAAAAATAATATTTTTTGTAGATTTCATGAACGTGGTTTAATGTCAACTTTTAGGCCATATCCACCATGCCTCGATTTCAGCATGACGGGAGACCGTTCGAGTGTCCAAAATCGGAAAAAAATATTTTTGGTAGAATTCATGAACGTGGTCTAACGTCAACTTTTAGGCCATATCCACCATGCCTCGATTTCATCATGACGGGAGACACCGATTGAGTGTCCAAAATCTGAAAAATATATTTTTTGTAGATTTCATGAACGTGGTCTAACGTCAACTTTTAAGCCATATGCCTCGATTTCATTATGACGGGAGACACAGTTTGAGTGTCCAAAATCTGAAAAAAATATATTTTTTGTAGATTTCATGAACGTGGTTTAACGTAAACTTTTAGGCCATATCCACCATGCCTCGATTTCAACATGACGGGAGACACCGTTTGAGTGTCCAAAATCTGAAAAATATATTTTTGGTAGAATTCATGAACGTGGTCTAACGTCAACTTTTAGGCCATATCCACCATGCCTCGATTTCAGCATGACGGGAGACCGTTCGAGTGTCCAAAATCGGGAAAAAATTTTTTTTTGTAGATTTCATGAACGTGGTTTAACGTCAACTTTTAGGCCATATCCACCATGCCTCGATTTCAGCATGACGGGAGACACCGTTTGAGTGTCCAAAATCGTTAAAAAAATATTTTTTGTAGATTTAATGAACGTGGTTTAATGTAAACTTTTAGGCCATATCCACCATGCCTCGATTTCAGCATGATGGGAGACACCGTTTGAGTGTCCAAAATCTGAAAAAAAAATATTTTTTGTAGATTTCATGAACGTGGTTTAACGTCAACTTTTAGGCCATATCCACCATGCCTCGATTTCAGCATGACGGGAGACACCGTTTGAGTGTCCAAAATCGTTAAAAAAATATTTTTTGTAGATTTAATGAACGTGGTTTAATGTAAACTTTTAGGCCATATCCACCATGCCTCGATTTCAGCATGATGGGAGACACCGTTTGAGTGTCCAAAATCTGAAAAAAAAATATTTTTTGTAGATTTCATGAACGTGGTTTAACGTCAACTTTTAGGCCATATCCACCATGCCTCGATTTCATCATGACGGGAGACACCGTTTGAGTGTCCAAAATCTGAAAAATATATTTTTGGTAGAATTCATGAACGTGGTCTAACGTCAACTTTTAGGCCATATCCACCATGCCTCGATTTCAGCATGACGGGAGACACCGTTTGAGTGTCCAAAATCGGAAAAAAAAATATTTTTTGTAGATTTCATGAACGTGGTTTAATGTCAACTTTTAGGCCATATCCACCATGCCTCGATTTCAGCATGACGGGAGACACCGTTTGAGTGTCCAAAATCTGAAAAATATATTTTTTGTAGATTTCATGAACGTGGTCTAACGTCAACTTTTAAGCCATATCCACCATGCCTCGATTTCAGCATGACGGGAGACACCGTTTGAGTGTCCAAAATCTGAAAAAAAAATATTTTTTGTAGATTTCATGAACGTGGTTTAACGTCAACTTTTAGGCCATATCCACCATGCTTCGATTTCATCATGACGGGAGACACCGTTTGAGTGTCCAAAATCTGAAAAATATATTTTTGGTAGAATTCATGAACGTGGTCTAACGTCAACTTTTAGGCCATATCCACCATGCCTCGATTTCAGCATGACGGGAGACACCGATTGGGTGTCCAAAATCTGAAAAATATATTTTTTGTAGATTTCATGAACGTGGTCTAACGTCAACTTTTAAGCCATATGCCTCGATTTCAGCATGACGGGAGACACCGTTTGAGTGTCCAAAATCTGAAAAAAATATATTTTTTGTAGATTTCATGAACGTGGTTTAACGTAAACTTTTAGGCCATATCCACCATGCCTCGATTTCAGCATGACGGGAGACACCGTTTGAGTGTCCAAAATCTGAAAAATATATTTTTGGTAGAATTCATGAACGTGGTCTAACGTCAACTTTTAGGCCATATCCACCATGCCTCGATTTCATCATGACGGGAGACACCGTTTGAGTGTCCAAAATCTGAAAAATATATTTTTGGTAGAATTCATGAACGTGGTCTAACGTCAACTTTTAGGCCATATCCACCATGCCTCGATTTCAGCATGACGGGAGACACCGTTTTAGTGTACAAAATCGTAAAAAAAAATATTTTTTGTAAATTTCATGAACGTGGTTTAACGTCAACTTTTAGGCCATATCCACCATGCCTCGATTTCATCATGACGGGAGACACCGATTGAGTGTCCAAAATCTGAAAAATATATTTTTTGTAGATTTCATGAACGTGGTCTAACGTCAACTTTTAAGCCATATGCCTCGATTTCATTATGACGGGAGACACAGTTTGAGTGTCCAAAATCTGAAAAAAAAATATTTTTTGTAGATTTCATGAACGTGGTTTAACGTAAACTTTTAGGCCATATCCACCATGCCTCGATTTCAACATGACGGGAGACACCGTTTGAGTGTCCAAAATCTGAAAAATATATTTTTGGTAGAATTCATGAACGTGGTCTAACGTCAACTTTTAGGCCATATCCACCATGCCTCGATTTCAGCATGACGGGAGACACCGTTTGAGTGTCCAAAATCGGAAAAAATAATATTTTTTGTAGATTTCATTAACGTGGTTTAATGTCAACTTTTAGGCCATATCCACCATGCCTCGATTTCAGCATGACGGGAGACCGTTCGAGTGTCCAAAATCGGAAAAAAAAATATTTTTTGTAGATTTCATGAACGTGGTCTAACGTCAACCTTTTGGCCATATCCACCATGCCTCGATTTCAGCATGACGGGAGACACCGTTTGAGTGTCCAAAATCTGAAAAAAAAATATTTTTTGTAGATTTCATGAACGTGGTTTAACGTCAACTTTTAGGCCATATCCACCATGCCTCGATTTCATCATGACGGGAGACACCGTTTGAGTGTCCAAAATCTGAAAAATATATTTTTGGTAGAATTCATGAACGTGGTCTAACGTCAACTTTTAGGCCATATCCACCATGCCTCGATTTCAGCATGACGGGAGACACCGTTTGAGTGTCCAAAATCGGAAAAAAAAATATTTTTTGTAGATTTCATGAACGTGGTTTAATGTCAACTTTTAGGCCATATCCACCATGCCTCGATTTCAGCATGACGGGAGACACCGTTTGAGTGTCCAAAATCTGAAAAATATATTTTTTGTAGATTTCATGAACGTGGTCTAACGTCAACTTTTAAGCCATATCCACCATGCCTCGATTTCAGCATGACGGGAGACACCGTTTGAGTGTCCAAAATCTGAAAAAAAAATATTTTTTGTAGATTTCATGAACGTGGTTTAACGTCAACTTTTAGGCCATATCCACCATGCCTCGATTTCATCATGACGGGAGACACCGTTTGAGTGTCCAAAATCTGAAAAATATATTTTTGGTAGAATTCATGAACGTGGTCTAACGTCAACTTTTAGGCCATATCCACCATGCCTCGAATTCAGCATGACGGGAGACACCGATTGGGTGTCCAAAATCTGAAAAATATATTTTTTGTAGATTTCATGAACGTGGTCTAACGTCAACTTTTAAGCCATATGCCTCGATTTCAGCATGACGGGAGACACCGTTTGAGTGTCCAAAATCTGAAAAAAATATATTTTTTGTAGATTTCATGAACGTGGTTTAACGTAAACTTTTAGGCCATATCCACCATGCCTCGATTTCAGCATGACGGGAGACACCGTTTGAGTGTCCAAAATCTGAAAAATATATTTTTGGTAGAATTCATGAACGTGGTCTAACGTCAACTTTTAGGCCATATCCACCATGCCTCGATTTCATCATGACGGGAGACACCGTTTGAGTGTCCAAAATCTGAAAAATATATTTTTGGTAGAATTCATGAACGTGGTCTAACGTCAACTTTTAGGCCATATCCACCATGCCTCGATTTCAGCATGACGGGAGACACCGTTTTAGTGTACAAAATCGGAAAAAAATATATTTTTTGTAAATTTCATGAACGTGGTTTAACGTCAACTTTTAGGCCATATCCACCATGCCTCGATTTCATCATGACGGGAGACACCGATTGAGTGTCCAAAATCTGAAAAATATATTTTTTGTAGATTTCATGAACGTGGTCTAACGTCAACTTTTAAGCCATATGCCTCGATTTCATTATGACGGGAGACACAGTTTGAGTGTCCAAAATCTGAAAAAAAAATATTTTTTGTAGATTTCATGAACGTGGTTTAACGTAAACTTTTAGGCCATATCCACCATGCCTCGATTTCAACATGACGGGAGACACCGTTTGAGTGTCCAAAATCTGAAAAATATATTTTTGGTAGAATTCATGAACGTGGTCTAACGTCAACTTTTAGGCCATATCCACCATGCCTCGATTTCAGCATGACGGGAGACACCGTTTGAGTGTCCAAAATCGGAAAAAATAATATTTTTTGTAGATTTCATTAACGTGGTTTAATGTCAACTTTTAGGCCATATCCACCATGCCTCGATTTCAGCATGACGGGAGACACCGTTTTAGTGTCCAAAATCGGAAAAAAAAATATTTTATGTAGATTTCATGAACGTGGTTTAACGTCAACTTTTAGGCCATATCCACCATGCCTCGATTTCATCATGACGGGAGACACCGTTTGAGTGTCCAAAATCGTTAAAAAAATATTTTTTGTAGATTTCATGAACGTGGTTTAATGTAAACTTTTAGGCCATATCCACCATGCCTCGATTTCAGCATGACGAGAGACACCGTTTTAGTGTCCAAAATCGGAAAAAAAAATATTTTTTGTAGATTTCATGAACTTGGTCTAACGTCAACTTTTTGGCCATATCCACCATGCCTCGATTTCAGCATGACGGGAGACACCGTTTTAGTGTCCAAAATCGGAAAAAAAAATATTTTATGTAGATTTCATGAACGTGGTTTAACGTCAACTTTTAGGCCATATCCACCATGCCTCGATTTCATCATGACGGGAGACACCGTTTGAGTGTCCAAAATCTGAAAAATATATTTTTTGTAGATTTCATGAACGTGGTCTAACGTCAACTTTTAAGCCATATGCCTCGATTTCAGCATGACGGGAGACACCGTTTGAGTGTCCAAAATCTGAAAAAAAAATATTTTTGGTAGAATTCATGAACGTGGTCTAACGTCAACTTTTAGGCCATATCCACCATGCCTCGATTTCAGCATGACGGGAGACACCGTTTGAGTGTCCAAAATCGGAAAAAAAATTTTTTTTTGTAGATTTCATGAACGTGGTTTAATGTCAACTTTTAGGCCATATCCACCATGCCTCGATTTCAGCATGACGGGAGACCGTTCGAGTGTCCAAAATCTGAAAAAAAAATATTTTTTGTAGATTTCATGAACGTGGTTTAACGTCAACTTTTAGGCCATATCCACCATGCCTCGATTTCAGCATGACGGGAGACACCGTTTGAGTGTCCAAAATCTGAAAAATATATTTTTTGTAGATTTCATGAACGTGGTCTAACGTCAACTTTTAAGCCATATCCACCATGCCTCGATTTCAGCATGACGGGAGACACCGTTTGAGTGTCCAAAATCTGAAAAAAAATATTTTTTGTAGATTTCATGAACGTGGTTTAACGTCAACTTTTAGGCCATATCCACCATGCCTCGATTTCATCATGACGGGAGACACCGTTTGAGTGTCCAAAATCTGAAAAAAATATATGTTTTGTAGATTTCATGAACGTGGTTTAATGTCAACTTTTAGGCCATATCCACCATGCCTCGATTTCAGCATGACGGGAGACCGTTCGAGTGTCAAAAATCAGAATTTTTTTTTTTTTTTGTAGATTTCACGAACGTGGTCTAACGTCAACTTTTTGGCCATATCCACCATGCCTCGATTTCAGCATGACGGGAGACACCGTTTTAGTGTCCAAAATCGGAAAAAAATATATTTTTTGTAGATTTCATGAACGTGGTCTAACGTCAACTTTTTGGCCATATCCACCATGCCTCGATTTCAGCATGACGGGAGACACCGTTTTAGTGTCCAAAATCGGAAAAAAAATTTTTTTTTGTAGATTTCATGAACGTGGTCTAACGTCAACTTTTTGGCCATATCCACCATGCCTCGATTTCAGCATGACGGGAGACCGTTCGAGTGTCCAAAATCGGAAAAATATATATTTTTGGTAGAATTCATGAACGTGGTCTAACGTCAACTTTTAAGCCATATGCCTCGATTTCAGCATGACGGGAGACACCGTTTGAGTGTCCAAAATCTGAAAAAAAATTATTTTTTGTAGATTTCATGAACGTGGTTTAACGTCAACTTTTAGGCCATATCCACCATGCCTCGATTTCAGCATGACGGGAGACCGTTCGAGTGTCCAAAATCGAAAAAATATATATTTTTGGTAGAATTCATGAACGTGGTCTAACGTCAACTTTTTGGCCATATCCACCATGCCTCGATTTCATCATGACGGGAGACACCGTTTGAGTGTCCAAAATCTGAAAAATATATTTTTGGTAGAATTCATGAACGTGGTCTAACGTCAACTTTTAGGCCATATCCACCATGCCTCGATTTCAGCATGACGAGAGACACCGTTTTAGTGTCCAAAATCGAAAAAAAAAATATTTTTTGTAGATTTCATGAACGTGGTCTAACGTCAACTTTTTGGCCATATCCACCATGCCTCGATTTCAGCATGACGGGAGACACCGTTTGAGTGTCCAAAATCTGAAAAATATATTTTTTGTAGATTTCATGAACGTGGTCTAACGTCAACTTTTAAGCCATATGCCTCGATTTCATCATGACGGGAGACACCGTTTGAGTGTCCAAAATCTGAAAAAAAAATATTTTTTGTAGATTTCATGAACGTGGTTTAACGTCAACTTTTAGGCCATATCCACCATGCCTCGATTTCATCATGACGGGAGACACCGTTTGAGTGTCCAAAATCTGAAAAATATATTTTTGGTAGAATTCATGAACGTGGTCTAACGTCAACTTTTAGGCCATATCCACCATGCCTCGATTTCAGCATGACGGGAGACACCGTTTGAGTGTCCAAAATCGGAAAAAAAAATATTTTTTGTAGATTTCATGAACGTGGTTTAATGTCAACTTTTAGGCCATATCCACCATGCCTCGATTTCAGCATGACGGGAGACACCGTTTGAGTGTCCAAAATCTGAAAAATATATTTTTGGTAGAATTCATGAACGTGGTCTAACGTCAACTTTTAGGCCATATCCACCATGCCTTGATTTCAGCATGACGGGAGACACCGTTTGAGTGTCCAAAATCTGAAAAATATATTTTTGGTAGAATTCATGAACGTGGTCTAACGTCAACTTTTTGGCCATATCCACCATGCCTCGATTTCAGCATGACGGGAGACACCGTTTTAGTGTCCAAAATCGGGAAAAAAATTATTTTTTGTAGATTTCATGAACGTGGTTTAACGTCAACTTTTAGGCCATATCCACCATGCCTCGATTTCATCATGACGGGAGACACCGATTGAGTGTCCAAAATCTGAAAAATATATTTTTTGTAGATTTCATGAACGTGGTCTAACGTCAACTTTTAAGCCATATGCCTCGATTTCAGCATGACGGGAGACACCGTTTGAGTGTCCAAAATCGGAAAAAAAAATATTTTTTGTAGATTTCTTGAACGTGGTTTAATGTCAACTTTTAGGCCATATCTACCATGCCTCGATTTCAGCATGACGGGAGACACCGTTCGAGTGTCCAAAATCGGAAAAAAAAATATTTTTTGTAGATTTCATGAACGTGGTTTAACGTCAACTTTTAGGCCATATCCACCATGCCTCGATTTCAGCATGACGGGAGACACCGTTTGAGTGTCCAAAATCTGAAAAATATATTTTTTGTAGATTTCATGAACGTGGTCTAACGTCAACTTTTAAGCCATATCCACCATGCCTCGATTTCAGCATGACGGGAGACACCGTTTGAGTGTCCAAAATCTGAAAAAAAATATTTTTTGTAGATTTCATGAACGTGGTTTAACGTCAACTTTTAGGCCATATCCACCATGCCTCGATTTCATCATGACGGGAGACACCGTTTGAGTGTCCAAAATCTGAAAAATATATTTTTGGTAGAATTCATGAACGTGGTCTAACGTCAACTTTTAGGCCATATCCACCATGCCTCGATTTCAGCATGACGGGAGACACCGTTTTAGTGTACAAAATCGGAAAAAAATATATTTTTTGTAAATTTCATGAACGTGGTTTAACGTCAACTTTTAGGCCATATCCACCATGCCTCGATTTCATCATGACGGGAGACACCGATTGAGTGTCCAAAATCTGAAAAATATATTTTTTGTAGATTTCATGAACGTGGTCTAACGTCAACTTTTAAGCCATATGCCTCGATTTCATTATGACGGGAGACACAGTTTGAGTGTCCAAAATCTGAAAAAAAAATATTTTTTGTAGATTTCATGAACGTGGTTTAACGTAAACTTTTAGGCCATATCCACCATGCCTCGATTTCAACATGACGGGAGACACCGTTTGAGTGTCCAAAATCTGAAAAATATATTTTTGGTAGAATTCATGAACGTGGTCTAACGTCAACTTTTAGGCCATATCCACCATGCCTCGATTTCAGCATGACGGGAGACACCGTTTGAGTGTCCAAAATCGGAAAAAATAATATTTTTTGTAGATTTCATTAACGTGGTTTAATGTCAACTTTTAGGCCATATCCACCATGCCTCGATTTCAGCATGACGGGAGACACCGTTTTAGTGTCCAAAATCGGAAAAAAAAATATTTTATGTAGATTTCATGAACGTGGTTTAACGTCAACTTTTAGGCCATATCCACCATGCCTCGATTTCATCATGACGGGAGACACCGTTTGAGTGTCCAAAATCGTTAAAAAAATATTTTTTGTAGATTTCATGAACGTGGTTTAATGTAAACTTTTAGGCCATATCCACCATGCCTCGATTTCAGCATGACGAGAGACACCGTTTTAGTGTCCAAAATCGGAAAAAAAAATATTTTTTGTAGATTTCATGAACTTGGTCTAACGTCAACTTTTTGGCCATATCCACCATGCCTCGATTTCAGCATGACGGGAGACACCGTTTTAGTGTCCAAAATCGGAAAAAAAAATATTTTATGTAGATTTCATGAACGTGGTTTAACGTCAACTTTTAGGCCATATCCACCATGCCTCGATTTCATCATGACGGGAGACACCGTTTGAGTGTCCAAAATCTGAAAAATATATTTTTTGTAGATTTCATGAACGTGGTCTAACGTCAACTTTTAAGCCATATGCCTCGATTTCAGCATGACGGGAGACACCGTTTGAGTGTCCAAAATCTGAAAAAAAAATATTTTTGGTAGAATTCATGAACGTGGTCTAACGTCAACTTTTAGGCCATATCCACCATGCCTCGATTTCAGCATGACGGGAGACACCGTTTGAGTGTCCAAAATCGGAAAAAAAATTTTTTTTTGTAGATTTCATGAACGTGGTTTAATGTCAACTTTTAGGCCATATCCACCATGCCTCGATTTCAGCATGACGGGAGACCGTTCGAGTGTCCAAAATCTGAAAAAAAAATATTTTTTGTAGATTTCATGAACGTGGTTTAACGTCAACTTTTAGGCCATATCCACCATGCCTCGATTTCAGCATGACGGGAGACACCGTTTGAGTGTCCAAAATCTGAAAAATATATTTTTTGTAGATTTCATGAACGTGGTCTAACGTCAACTTTTAAGCCATATCCACCATGCCTCGATTTCAGCATGACGGGAGACACCGTTTGAGTGTCCAAAATCTGAAAAAAAATATTTTTTGTAGATTTCATGAACGTGGTTTAACGTCAACTTTTAGGCCATATCCACCATGCCTCGATTTCATCATGACGGGAGACACCGTTTGAGTGTCCAAAATCTGAAAAAAATATATGTTTTGTAGATTTCATGAACGTGGTTTAATGTCAACTTTTAGGCCATATCCACCATGCCTCGATTTCAGCATGACGGGAGACCGTTCGAGTGTCAAAAATCAGAATTTTTTTTTTTTTTTGTAGATTTCACGAACGTGGTCTAACGTCAACTTTTTGGCCATATCCACCATGCCTCGATTTCAGCATGACGGGAGACACCGTTTTAGTGTCCAAAATCGGAAAAAAATATATTTTTTGTAGATTTCATGAACGTGGTCTAACGTCAACTTTTTGGCCATATCCACCATGCCTCGATTTCAGCATGACGGGAGACACCGTTTTAGTGTCCAAAATCGGAAAAAAAATTATTTTTTGTAGATTTCATGAACGTGGTTTAACGTCAACTTTTAGGCCATATCCACCATGCCTCGATTTCATCATGACGGGAGACACCGATTGAGTGTCCAAAATCTGAAAAATATATTTTTTGTAGATTTCATGAACGTGGTCTAACGTCAACTTTTAAGCCATATGCCTCGATTTCAGCATGACGGGAGACACCGTTTGAGTGTCCAAAATCGGAAAAAAAAATATTTTTTGTAGATTTCTTGAACGTGGTTTAATGTCAACTTTTAGGCCATATCTACCATGCCTCGATTTCAGCATGACGGGAGACACCGTTTGAGTGTCCAAAATCGGAAAAAAAAATATTTTGTAGATTTCATGAACGTGGTCTAACGTCAACTTTTAAGCCATATCCACCATGCCTCGATTTCAGCATGACGGGAGACACCGATTGAGTGTCCAAAATCTGAAAAATATATTTTTTGTAGATTTCATGAACGTGGTCTAACGTCAACTTTTAAGCCATATGCCTCGATTTCAGCATGACGGGAGACACCGTTTGAGTGTCCAAAATCGGAAAAAAAAATATTTTTTGTAGATTTCTTGAACGTGGTTTAATGTCAACTTTTAGGCCATATCCACCATGCCTCGATTTCAGCATGACGGGAGACACCGTTTGAGTGTCCAAAATCTGAAAAATATATTTTTTGTAGATTTCATGAACGTGGTCTAACGTCAACTTTTAAGCCATATCCACCATGCCTCGATTTCAGCATGACGGGAGACACCGTTTGAGTGTCCAAAATCTGAAAAAAAATATTTTTTGTAGATTTCATGAACGTGGTTTAACGTCAACTTTTAGGCCATATCCACCATGCCTCGATTTCATCATGACGGGAGACACCGTTTGAGTGTCCAAAATCTGAAAAAAAAATATTTTTTGTAGATTTCATGAACGTGGTTTAATGTCAACTTTTAGGCCATATCCACCATGCCTCGATTTCAGCATGACGGGAGACCGTTCGAGTGTCCAAAATCGAAAAAAAAAATATTTTTTGTAGATTTCACGAACGTGGTCTAACGTCAACTTTTTGGCCATATCCACCATGCCTCGATTTCAGCATGACGGGAGACACCGTTTTAGTGTCCAAAATCGGAAAAAAAAATATTTTTTGTAGATTTCATGAACGTGGTTTAACGTCAACTTTTAGGCCATATCCACCATGCCTCGATTTCATCATGACGGGAGACACCGATTGAGTGTCCAAAATCTGAAAAATATATTTTTTGTAGATTTCATGAACGTGGTCTAACGTCAACTTTTAAGCCATATGACTCGACTTCAGCATGACGGGAGACACCGTTTGAGTGTCCAAAATCTGAAAAAAAATATTTTTTGTAGATTTCATGAACGTGGTTTAACGTCAACTTTTAGGCCATATCCACCATGCCTCGATTTCATCATGACGGGAGACACCGTTTGAGTGTCCAAAATCTGAAAAATATATTTTTGGTAGAATTCATGAACGTGGTCTAACGTCAACTTTTAGGCCATATCCACCATGCCTCGATTTCAGCATGACGGGAGACACCGATTGGGTGTCCAAAATCTGAAAAATATATTTTTTGTAGATTTCATGAACGTGGTCTAACGTCAACTTTTAAGCCATATGCCTCGATTTCAGCATGACGGGAGACACCGTTTGAGTGTCCAAAATCTGAAAAAAATATATTTTTTGTAGATTTCATGAACGTGGTTTAACGTAAACTTTTAGGCCATATCCACCATGCCTCGATTTCAGCATGACGGGAGACACCGTTTGAGTGTCCAAAATCTGAAAAATATATTTTTGGTAGAATTCATGAACGTGGTCTAACGTCAACTTTTAGGCCATATCCACCATGCCTCGATTTCATCATGACGGGAGACACCGTTTGAGTGTCCAAAATCTGAAAAATATATTTTTGGTAGAATTCATGAACGTGGTCTAACGTCAACTTTTAGGCCATATCCACCATGCCTCGATTTCAGCATGACGGGAGACACCGTTTTAGTGTACAAAATCGGAAAAAAAAATATTTTTTGTAAATTTCATGAACGTGGTTTAACGTCAACTTTTAGGCCATATCCACCATGCCTCGATTTCATCATGACGGGAGACACCGATTGAGTGTCCAAAATCTGAAAAATATATTTTTTGTAGATTTCATGAACGTGGTCTAACGTCAACTTTTAAGCCATATGCCTCGATTTCATTATGACGGGAGACACAGTTTGAGTGTCCAAAATCTGAAAAAAAAATATTTTTTGTAGATTTCATGAACGTGGTTTAACGTAAACTTTTAGGCCATATCCACCATGCCTCGATTTCAACATGACGGGAGACACCGTTTGAGTGTCCAAAATCTGAAAAATATATTTTTGGTAGAATTCATGAACGTGGTCTAACGTCAACTTTTAGGCCATATCCACCATGCCTCGATTTCAGCATGACGGGAGACACCGTTTGAGTGTCCAAAATCGGAAAAAATAATATTTTTTGTAGATTTCATTAACGTGGTTTAATGTCAACTTTTAGGCCATATCCACCATGCCTCGATTTCAGCATGACGGGAGACCGTTCGAGTGTCCAAAATCGGAAAAAAAAATATTTTTTGTAGATTTCATGAACGTGGTCTAACGTCAACCTTTTGGCCATATCCACCATGCCTCGATTTCAGCATGACGGGAGACACCGTTTGAGTGTCCAAAATCTGAAAAAAAAATATTTTTTGTAGATTTCATGAACGTGGTTTAACGTCAACTTTTAGGCCATATCCACCATGCCTCGATTTCATCATGACGGGAGACACCGTTTGAGTGTCCAAAATCTGAAAAATATATTTTTGGTAGAATTCATGAACGTGGTCTAACGTCAACTTTTAGGCCATATCCACCATGCCTCGATTTCAGCATGACGGGAGACACCGTTTGAGTGTCCAAAATCGGAAAAAAAAATATTTTTTGTAGATTTCATGAACGTGGTTTAATGTCAACTTTTAGGCCATATCCACCATGCCTCGATTTCAGCATGACGGGAGACACCGTTTGAGTGTCCAAAATCTGAAAAATATATTTTTTGTAGATTTCATGAACGTGGTCTAACGTCAACTTTTAAGCCATATCCACCATGCCTCGATTTCAGCATGACGGGAGACACCGTTTGAGTGTCCAAAATCTGAAAAAAAAATATTTTTTGTAGATTTCATGAACGTGGTTTAACGTCAACTTTTAGGCCATATCCACCATGCCTCGATTTCAGCATGACGGGAGACACCGATTGGGTGTCCAAAATCTGAAAAATATATTTTTTGTAGATTTCATGAACGTGGTCTAACGTCAACTTTTAAGCCATATGCCTCGATTTCAGCATGACGGGAGACACCGTTTGAGTGTCCAAAATCTGAAAAAAATATATTTTTTGTAGATTTCATGAACGTGGTTTAACGTAAACTTTTAGGCCATATCCACCATGCCTCGATTTCAGCATGACGGGAGACACCGTTTGAGTGTCCAAAATCTGAAAAATATATTTTTGGTAGAATTCATGAACGTGGTCTAACGTCAACTTTTAGGCCATATCCACCATGCCTCGATTTCATCATGACGGGAGACACCGTTTGAGTGTCCAAAATCTGAAAAATATATTTTTGGTAGAATTCATGAACGTGGTCTAACGTCAACTTTTAGGCCATATCCACCATGCCTCGATTTCAGCATGACGGGAGACACCGTTTTAGTGTACAAAATCGGAAAAAAATATATTTTTTGTAAATTTCATGAACGTGGTTTAACGTCAACTTTTAGGCCATATCCACCATGCCTCGATTTCATCATGACGGGAGACACCGATTGAGTGTCCAAAATCTGAAAAATATATTTTTTGTAGATTTCATGAACGTGGTCTAACGTCAACTTTTAAGCCATATGCCTCGATTTCATTATGACGGGAGACACAGTTTGAGTGTCCAAAATCTGAAAAAAAAATATTTTTTGTAGATTTCATGAACGTGGTTTAACGTAAACTTTTAGGCCATATCCACCATGCCTCGATTTCAACATGACGGGAGACACCGTTTGAGTGTCCAAAATCTGAAAAATATATTTTTGGTAGAATTCATGAACGTGGTCTAACGTCAACTTTTAGGACATATCCACCATGCCTCGATTTCAGCATGACGGGAGACACCGTTTGAGTGTCCAAAATCGGAAAAAATAATATTTTTTGTAGAATTCATGAACGTGGTCTAACGTCAACTTTTAGGCCATATCCACCATGCCTCGATTTCAGCATGACGAGAGACACCGTTTTAGTGTCCAAAATCGAAAAAAAATATATTTTTTGTAGATTTCATGAACGTGGTCTAACGTCAACTTTTTGGCCATATCCACCATGCCTCGATTTCAGCATGACGGGAGACACCGTTTGAGTGTCCAAAATCTGAAAAATATATTTTTTGTAGATTTCATGAACGTGGTCTAACGTCAACTTTTAAGCCATATGCCTCGATTTCATCATGACGGGAGACACCGTTTGAGTGTCCAAAATCTGAAAAAAAAATATTTTTTGTAGATTTCATGAACGTGGTTTAACGTCAACTTTTAGGCCATATCCACCATGCCTCGATTTCATCATGACGGGAGACACCGTTTGAGTGTCCAAAATCTGAAAAATATATTTTTGGTAGAATTCATGAACGTGGTCTAACGTCAACTTTTAGGCCATATCCACCATGCCTCGATTTCAGCATGACGGGAGACACCGTTTGAGTGTCCAAAATCGGAAAAAAAAATATTTTTTGTAGATTTCATGAACGTGGTTTAATGTCAACTTTTAGGCCATATCCACCATGCCTCGATTTCAGCATGACGGGAGACACCGTTTGAGTGTCCAAAATCTGAAAAATATATTTTTGGTAGAATTCATGAACGTGGTCTAACGTCAACTTTTAGGCCATATCCACCATGCCTTGATTTCAGCATGACGGGAGACACCGTTTGAGTGTCCAAAATCTGAAAAAAAAATTTTTTTTGTAGATTTCATGAACGTGGTTTAACGTAAACTTTTAGGCCTTATCCACCATGCCTCGATTTCATCATGACGGGAGACACCGTTTGAGTGTCCAAAATCTGAAAAATATATTTTTGGTAGAATTCATGAACGTGGTCTAACGTCAACTTTTTGGCCATATCCACCATGCCTCGATTTCAGCATGACGGGAGACACCGTTTTAGTGTCCAAAATCGGGAAAAAAATTATTTTTTGTAGATTTCATGAACGTGGTTTAACGTCAACTTTTAGGCCATATCCACCATGCCTCGATTTCAGCATGACGGGAGACCGTTCGAGTGTCCAAAATCGAAAAAATATATATTTTTGGTAGAATTCATGAACGTGGTCTAACGTCAACTTTTTGGCCATATCCACCATGCCTCGATTTCATCATGACGGGAGACACCGTTTGAGTGTCCAAAATCTGAAAAATATATTTTTGGTAGAATTCATGAACGTGGTCTAACGTCAACTTTTAGGCCATATCCACCATGCCTCGATTTCAGCATGACGAGAGACACCGTTTTAGTGTCCAAAATCGAAAAAAAAAATATTTTTTGTAGATTTCATGAACGTGGTCTAACGTCAACTTTTTGGCCATATCCACCATGCCTCGATTTCAGCATGACGGGAGACACCGTTTGAGTGTCCAAAATCTGAAAAATATATTTTTTGTAGATTTCATGAACGTGGTCTAACGTCAACTTTTAAGCCATATGCCTCGATTTCATCATGACGGGAGACACCGTTTGAGTGTCCAAAATCTGAAAAAAAAATATTTTTTGTAGATTTCATGAACGTGGTTTAACGTCAACTTTTAGGCCATATCCACCATGCCTCGATTTCATCATGACGGGAGACACCGTTTGAGTGTCCAAAATCTGAAAAATATATTTTTGGTAGAATTCATGAACGTGGTCTAACGTCAACTTTTAGGCCATATCCACCATGCCTCGATTTCAGCATGACGGGAGACACCGTTTGAGTGTCCAAAATCGGAAAAAAAAATATTTTTTGTAGATTTCATGAACGTGGTTTAATGTCAACTTTTAGGCCATATCCACCATGCCTCGATTTCAGCATGACGGGAGACACCGTTTGAGTGTCCAAAATCTGAAAAATATATTTTTGGTAGAATTCATGAACGTGGTCTAACGTCAACTTTTAGGCCATATCCACCATGCCTTGATTTCAGCATGACGGGAGACACCGTTTGAGTGTCCAAAATCTGAAAAAAATTTTTTTTTTGTAGATTTCATGAACGTGGTTTAACGTAAACTTTTAGGCCTTATCCACCATGCCTCGATTTCATCATGACGGGAGACACCGTTTGAGTGTCCAAAATCTGAAAAATATATTTTTGGTAGAATTCATGAACGTGGTCTAACGTCAACTTTTTGGCCATATCCACCATGCCTCGATTTCAGCATGACGGGAGACACCGTTTTAGTGTCCAAAATCGGGAAAAAAATTATTTTTTGTAGATTTCATGAACGTGGTTTAACGTCAACTTTTAGGCCATATCCACCATGCCTCGATTTCATCATGACGGGAGACACCGATTGAGTGTCCAAAATCTGAAAAATATATTTTTTGTAGATTTCATGAACGTGGTCTAACGTCAACTTTTAAGCCATATGCCTCGATTTCAGCATGACGGGAGACACCGTTTGAGTGTCCAAAATCGGAAAAAAAAATATTTTTTGTAGATTTCTTGAACGTGGTTTAATGTCAACTTTTAGGCCATATCTACCATGCCTCGATTTCAGCATGACGGGAGACACCGTTCGAGTGTCCAAAATCGGAAAAAAAAATATTTTTTGTAGATTTCATGAACGTGGTTTAACGTCAACTTTTAGGCCATATCCACCATGCCTCGATTTCAGCATGACGGGAGACACCGTTTGAGTGTCCAAAATCTGAAAAATATATTTTTTGTAGATTTCATGAACGTGGTCTAACGTCAACTTTTAAGCCATATCCACCATGCCTCGATTTCAGCATGACGGGAGACACCGTTTGAGTGTCCAAAATCTGAAAAAAAATATTTTTTGTAGATTTCATGAACGTGGTTTAACGTCAACTTTTAGGCCATATCCACCATGCCTCGATTTCATCATGACGGGAGACACCGTTTGAGTGTCCAAAATCTGAAAAAAAAATATTTTTTGTAGATTTCATGAACGTGGTTTAATGTCAACTTTTAGGCCATATCCACCATGCCTCGATTTCAGCATGACGGGAGACCGTTCGAGTGTCCAAAATCGAAAAAAAAAATATTTTTTGTAGATTTCACGAACGTGGTCTAACGTCAACTTTTTGGCCATATCCACCATGCCTCGATTTCAGCATGACGGGAGACACCGTTTTAGTGTCCAAAATCGGAAAAAAAAATATTTTTTGTAGATTTCATGAACGTGGTTTAACGTCAACTTTTAGGCCATATCCACCATGCCTCGATTTCATCATGACGGGAGACACCGATTGAGTGTCCAAAATCTGAAAAATATATTTTTTGTAGATTTCATGAACGTGGTCTAACGTCAACTTTTAAGCCATATGACTCGACTTCAGCATGACGGGAGACACCGTTTGAGTGTCCAAAATCTGAAAAAAATATATTTTTTGTAGATTTCATGAACGTGGTTTAACGTAAACTTTTAGGCCATATCCACCATGCCTCGATTTCATCATGACGGGAGACACCGTTTGAGTGTCCAAAATCTGAAAAATATATTTTTGGTAGAATTCATGAACGTGGTCTAACGTAAACTTTTAGGCCATATCCACCATGCCTCGATTTCAGCATGACGGGAGACACAATTTGAGTGTCCAAAATCGGAAAAAAAAATATTTTTTGTAGATTTCATGAACGTGGTTTAACGTCAACTTTTAGGCCATATCCACCATGCCTCGATTTCAGCATGACGGGAGACACCGTTTTAGTTTCCAAAATCTGAAAAAAATATATTTTTTGTAGATTTCATGAACGTGGTCTAACGTCAACTTTTTGGCCATATCCACCATGCCTCGATTTCAGCATGACGGGAGACACCGTTTTAGTGTCCAAAATCGGAAAAAAAAATATTTTTTGTAGATTTCATGAACGTGGTCTAACGTCAACTTTTTGGCCATATCCACCATGCCTCGATTTCAGCATGACGGGAGACACCGTTTTAGTGTCCAAAATCGGAAAAAAAAATATTTTTTGTAGATTTCATGAACGTGGTTTAACGTCAACTTTTAGGCCATATCCACCATGCCTCGATTTCAGCATGACGGGAGACACCGTTTGAGTGTCCAAAATCTGAAAAATATATTTTTTGTAGATTTCATGAACGTGGTCTAACGTCAACTTTTAAGCCATATCCACCATGCCTCGATTTCAGCATGACGGGAGATACCGTTTGAGTGTCCAAAATCTGAAAAATATATTTTTTGTAGATTTCATGAACATGGTCTAACGTCAACTTTTAAGCCATATGCCTCGATTTCAGCATGACGGGAGACACCGTTTGAGTGTCCAAAATCTGAAAAATATATTTTTGGTAGAATTCATGAACGTGGTCTAACGTCAACTTTTAGGCCATATCCACCATGCCTCGATTTCAGCATGACGAGAGACACCGTTTTAGTGTCCAAAATCGGAAAAAAAAATATTTTTTGTAGATTTCATGAACGTGGTCTAACGTCAACTTTTTGGCCATATCCACCATGCCTCGATTTCAGCATGACGGGAGACACCGTTTGAGTGTCCAAAATCTGAAAAATATATTTTTTGTAGATTTCATGAACGTGGTCTAACGTCAACTTTTAAGCCATATGCCTCGATTTCATCATGACGGGAGACACCGTTTGAGTGTCCAAAATCTGACAAAAAAATATTTTTTGTAGATTTCATGAACGTGGTTTAACGTCAACTTTTAGGCCATATCCACCATGCCTCGATTTCATCATGACGGGAGACACCGTTTGAGTGTCCAAAATCTGAAAAATATATTTTTGGTAGAATTCATGAACGTGGTCTAACGTCAACTTTTAGGCCATATCCACCATGCCTCGATTTCAGCATGACGGGAGACACCGTTTGAGTGTCCAAAATCGGAAAAATATATTTTTGGTAGAATTCATGAACGTGGTCTAACGTCAACTTTTAGGCCATATCCACCATGCCTCGATTTCAGCATGACGGGAGACACCGTTTGAGTGTCCAAAATCTGAAAAAAAATTTTTTTTTGTAGATTTCATGAACGTGGTTTAACGTAAACTTTTAGGCCTTATCCACCATGCCTCGATTTCATCATGACGGGAGACACCGTTTGAGTGTCCAAAATCTGAAAAATATATTTTTGGTAGAATTCATGAACGTGGTCTAACGTAAACGTTTAGGCCATATCCACCATGCCTCGATTTCATCATGACGGGAGACACCGTTTGAGTGTCCAAAATCTGAAAAATATATTTTTGGTAGAATTCATGAACGTGGTCTAACGTCAACTTTTAAGCCATATGCCTCGATTTCAGCATGACGGGAGACACCGTTTGAGTGTCCAAAATCTGAAAAAAAAATATTTTTTGTAGATTTCATGAACGTGGTTTAACGTAAACTTTTAGGCCATATCCACCATGCCTCGATTTCATCATGACGGGAGACACCGTTTGAGTGTCCAAAATCTGAAAAATATATTTTTGGTAGAATTCATGAACGTGGTCTAACGTCAACTTTTAGGCCATATCCACCATGCCTCGATTTCAGCATGACGGGAGACACCGTTTGAGTGTCCAAAATCTGAAAAAAAAATATTTTTTGTAGATTTCATGAACGTGGTTTAATGTCAACTTTTAGGCCATATCCACCATGCCTCGATTTCAGCATGACGGGAGACCGTTCGAGTGTCCAAAATCGGAAAAAAAAATATTTTTTGTAGATTTCATGAACGTGGTCTAACGTCAACTTTTTGGCCATATCCACCATGCCTCGATTTCAGCATGACGGGAGACACCGTTTTAGTGTCCAAAATCGGAAAAAAAAATATTTTTTGTAGATTTCATGAACGTGGTTTAACGTCAACTTTTAGGCCATATCCACCATGCCTCGATTTCATCATGACGGGAGACACCGATTGAGTGTCCAAAATCTGAAAAATATATTTTTTGTAGATTTCATGAACGTGGTCTAACGTCAACTTTTAAGCCATATGACTCGATTTCAGCATGACGGGAGACACCGTTTGAGTGTCCAAAATCTGAAAAAAATATATTTTTTGTAGATTTCATGAACGTGGTTTAACGTCAACTTTTAGGCCATATCCACCATGCCTCGATTTCATCATGACGGGAGACACCGATTGAGTGTCCAAAATCTGAAAAATATATTTTTTGTAGATTTCATGAACGTGGTCTAACGTCAACTTTTAAGCCATATGCCTCGATTTCAGCATGACGGGAGACACCGTTTGAGTGTCCAAAATCTGAAAAAAAAATATTTTTTGTAGATTTCATGAACGTGGTTTAACGTAAACTTTTAGGCCATATCCACCATGCCTCGATTTCATCATGACGGGAGACACCGTTTGAGTGTCCAAAATCTGAAAAATATATTTTTGGTAGAATTCATGAACGTGGTCTAACGTAAACTTTTAGGCCATATCCACCATGCCTCGATTTCAGCATGACGGGAGACACAATTTGAGTGTCCAAAATCGGAAAAAAAAATATTTTTTGTAGATTTCATGAACGTGGTTTAACGTCAACTTTTAGGCCATATCCACCATGCCTCGATTTCAGCATGACGGGAGACACCGTTTTAGTTTCCAAAATCTGAAAAAAATATATTTTTTGTAGATTTCATGAACGTGGTCTAACGTCAACTTTTTGGCCATATCCACCATGCCTCGATTTCAGCATGACGGGAGACACCGTTTTAGTGTCCAAAATCGGAAAAAAAAATATTTTTTGTAGATTTCATGAACGTGGTCTAACGTCAACTTTTTGGCCATATCCACCATGCCTCGATTTCAGCATGACGGGACACACCGTTTTAGTGTCCAAAATCGGAAAAAAAAATATTTTTTGTAGATTTCATGAACGTGGTTTAACGTCAACTTTTAGGCCATATCCACCATGCCTCGATTTCAGCATGACGGGAGACACCGTTTGAGTGTCCAAAATCTGAAAAATATATTTTTTGTAGATTTCATGAACGTGGTCTAACGTCAACTTTTAAGCCATATCCACCATGCCTCGATTTCAGCATGACGGGAGATACCGTTTGAGTGTCCAAAATCTGAAAAATATATTTTTTGTAGATTTCATGAACATGGTCTAACGTCAACTTTTAAGCCATATGCCTCGATTTCAGCATGACGGGAGACACCGTTTGAGTGTCCAAAATCTGAAAAAAAAATATTTTTTGTAGATTTCATGAACGTGGTTTAACGTCAACTTTTAGGCCATATCCACCATGCCTCGATTTCAGCATGACGGGAGACCGTTCGAGTGTCCAAAATCGAAAAAAATTATATTTTTGGTAGAATTCATGAACGTGGTCTAACGTCAACTTTTTGGCCATATCCACCATGCCTCGATTTCATCATGACGGGAGACACCGTTTGAGTGTCCAAAATCTGAAAAATATATTTTTGGTAGAATTCATGAACGTGGTCTAACGTCAACTTTTAGGCCATATCCACCATGCCTCGATTTCAGCATGACGAGAGACACCGTTTTAGTGTCCAAAATCGAAAAAAAAATTATTTTTTGTAGATTTCATGAACGTGGTCTAACGTCAACTTTTTGGCCATATCCACCATGCCTCGATTTCAGCATGACGGGAGACACCGTTTGAGTGTCCAAAATCTGAAAAATATATTTTTTGTAGATTTCATGAACGTGGTCTAACGTCAACTTTTAAGCCATATGCCTCGATTTCATCATGACGGGAGACACCGTTTGAGTGTCCAAAATCTGAAAAAAAAATATTTTTTGTAGATTTCATGAACGTGGTTTAACGTCAACTTTTAGGCCATATCCACCATGCCTCGATTTCATCATGACGGGAGACACCGTTTGAGTGTCCAAAATCTGAAAAATATATTTTTGGTAGAATTCATGAACGTGGTCTAACGTCAACTTTTAGGCCATATCCACCATGCCTCGATTTCAGCATGACGGGAGACACCGTTTGAGTGTCCAAAATCGGAAAAAAAAATATTTTTTGTAGATTTCATGAACGTGGTTTAATGTCAACTTTTAGGCCATATCCACCATGCCTCGATTTCAGCATGACGGGAGACACCGTTTGAGTGTCCAAAATCTGAAAAATATATTTTTGGTAGAATTCATGAACGTGGTCTAACGTCAACTTTTAGGCCATATCCACCATGCCTCGATTTCAGCATGACGGGAGACACCGTTTGAGTGTCCAAAATCTGAAAAAAAAATTTTTTTTGTAGATTTCATGAACGTGGTTTAACGTAAACTTTTAGGCCTTATCCACCATGCCTCGATTTCATCATGACGGGAGACACCGTTTGAGTGTCCAAAATCTGAAAAATATATTTTTGGTAGAATTCATGAACGTGGTCTAACGTAAACGTTTAGGCCATATCCACCATGCCTCGATTTCATCATGACGGGAGACACCGTTTGAGTGTCCAAAATCTGAAAAATATATTTTTGGTAGAATTCATGAACGTGGTCTAACGTCAACTTTTAAGCCATATGCCTCGATTTCAGCATGACGGGAGACACCGTTTGAGTGTCCAAAATCTGAAAAAAAAAATTTTTTTGTAGATTTCATGAACGTGGTTTAACGTAAACTTTTAGGCCATATCCACCATGCCTCGATTTCATCATGACGGGAGACACCGTTTGAGTGTCCAAAATCTGAAAAATATATTTTTTGTAGATTTCATGAACGTGGTCTAACGTCAACTTTTAAGCCATATGCCTCGATTTCATCATGACGGGAGACACCGTTTGAGTGTCCAAAATCTGAAAAAAAAATATTTTTTGTAGATTTCATGAACGTGGTTTAACGTCAACTTTTAGGCCATATCCACCATGCCTCGATTTCATCATGACGGGAGACACCGTTTGAGTGTCCAAAATCTGAAAAATATATTTTTGGTAGAATTCATGAACGTGGTCTAACGTCAACTTTTAGGCCATATCCACCATGCCTCGATTTCAGCATGACGGGAGACACCGTTTGAGTGTCCAAAATCGGAAAAAAAATTATTTTTTGTAGATTTCATGAACGTGGTTTAATGTCAACTTTTAGGCCATATCCACCATGCCTCGATTTCAGCATGACGGGAGACACCGTTTGAGTGTCCAAAATCTGAAAAATATATTTTTGGTAGAATTCATGAACGTGGTCTAACGTCAACTTTTAGGCCATATCCACCATGCCTCGATTTCAGCATGACGGGAGACACCGTTTGAGTGTCCAAAATCTGAAAAAAAAAAATTTTTTGTAGATTTCATGAACGTGGTTTAACGTAAACTTTTAGGCCTTATCCACCATGCCTCGATTTCATCATGACGGGAGACACCGTTTGAGTGTCCAAAATCTGAAAAATATATTTTTGGTAGAATTCATGAACGTGGTCTAACGTAAACGTTTAGGCCATATCCACCATGCCTCGATTTCATCATGACGGGAGACACCGTTTGAGTGTCCAAAATCTGAAAAATATATTTTTGGTAGAATTCATGAACGTGGTCTAACGTCAACTTTTAAGCCATATGCCTCGATTTCAGCATGACGGGAGACACCGTTTGAGTGTCCAAAATCTGAAAAAAAAATATTTTTTGTAGATTTCATGAACGTGGTTTAACGTAAACTTTTAGGCCATATCCACCATGCCTCGATTTCATCATGACGGGAGACACCGTTTGAGTGTCCAAAATCTGAAAAATATATTTTTGGTAGAATTCATGAACGTGGTCTAACGTCAACTTTTAGGCCATATCCACCATGCCTCGATTTCAGCATGACGGGAGACACCGTTTGAGTGTCCAAAATCTGAAAAAAAAATATTTTTTGTAGATTTCATGAACGTGGTTTAATGTCAACTTTTAGGCCATATCCACCATGCCTCGATTTCAGCATGACGGGAGACCGTTCGAGTGTCCAAAATCGGAAAAAAAAATATTTTTTGTAGATTTCATGAACGTGGTCTAACGTCAACTTTTTGGCCATATCCACCATGCCTCGATTTCAGCATGACGGGAGACACCGTTTTAGTGTCCAAAATCGAAAAAAAAAATATTTTTTGTAGATTTCATGAACGTGGTTTAACGTCAACTTTTAGGCCATATCCACCATGCCTCGATTTCATCATGACGGGAGACACCGATTGAGTGTCCAAAATCTGAAAAATATATTTTTTGTAGATTTCATGAACGTGGTCTAACGTCAACTTTTAAGCCATATGACTCGATTTCAGCATGACGGGAGACACCGTTTGAGTGTCCAAAATCTGAAAAAAATATATTTTTTGTAGATTTCATGAACGTGGTTTAACGTCAACTTTTAGGCCATATCCACCATGCCTCGATTTCATCATGACGGGAGACACCGATTGAGTGTCCAAAATCTGAAAAATATATTTTTTTGTAGATTTCATGAACGTGGTCTAACGTCAACTTTTAAGCCATATGCCTCGATTTCAGCATGACGGGAGACACCGTTTGAGTGTCCAAAATCTGAAAAAAAAATATTTTTTGTAGATTTCATGAACGTGGTTTAACGTAAACTTTTAGGCCATATCCACCATGCCTCGATTTCATCATGACGGGAGACACCGTTTGAGTGTCCAAAATCTGAAAAATATATTTTTGGTAGAATTCATGAACGTGGTCTAACGTCAACTTTTAAGCCATATCCACCATGCCTCGATTTCAGCATGACGGGAGACACCGTTTGAGTGTCCAAAATCTGAAAAAAAAATATTTTTTGTAGATTTCATGAACGTGGTTTAATGTCAACTTTTAGGCCATATCCACCATGCCTCGATTTCAGCATGACGGGAGACCGTTTTAGTGTCCAAAATCGGAAAAAAAAATATTTTTTGTAGATTTCATGAACGTGGTCTAACGTCAACTTTTTGGCCATATCCACCATGCCTCGATTTCAGCATGACGGGAGACACCGTTTTAGTGTCCAAAATCGGAAAAAAAAATATTTTTTGTAGATTTCATGAACGTGGTTTAACGTCAACTTTTAGGCCATATCCACCATGCCTCGATTTCATCATGACGGGAGACACCGATTGAGTGTCCAAAATCTGAAAAATATATTTTTTGTAGATTTCATGAACGTGGTCTAACGTCAACTTTTAAGCCATATGACTCGATTTCAGCATGACGGGAGACACCGTTTGAGTGTCCAAAATCTGAAAAAAATATATTTTTTGTAGATTTCATGAACGTGGTTTAACGTCAACTTTTAGGCCATATCCACCATGCCTCGATTTCATCATGACGGGAGACACCGATTGAGTGTCCAAAATCTGAAAAATATATTTTTTGTAGATTTCATGAACGTGGTCTAACGTCAACTTTTAAGCCATATGCCTCGATTTCAGCATGACGGGAGACACCGTTTGAGTGTCCAAAATCTGAAAAAAATATATTTTTTGTAGATTTCATGAACGTGGTTTAACGTAAACTTTTAGTCCATATCCACCATGCCTCGATTTCATCATGACGGGAGACACCGTTTGAGTGTCCAAAATCTGAAAAATATATTTTTGGTAGAATTCATGAACGTAGTCTAACGTCAACTTTTAGGCCATATCCACCATGCCTCGATTTCAGCATGACAGGAGACCGTTCGAGTGTCCAAAATCGAAAAAAAAAATATTTTTGGTAGATTTCATGAACGTGGTCTAACGTCAACTTTTTGGCCATATCCACCATGCCTCGATTTCATCATGACGGGAGACACCGTTTGAGTGTCCAAAATCTGAAAAAAATATATTTTTGGTAGAATTCATGAACGTGGTCTAACGACAACTTTTAGTCCATATCCACCATGCCTCGATTTCATCATGACGGGAGACACCGTTTGAGTGTCCAAAATCTGAAAAATATATTTTTGGTAGAATTCATGAACGTAGTCTAACGTAAACTTTTAGGCCATATCCACCATGCCTCGATTTCATCATGACGGGAGACACCGTTTGAGTGTCCAAAATCTGAAAAATATATTTTTGGTAGAATTCATGAACGTGGTCTAACGTCAACTTTTTGGCCATATCCACCATGCCTCGATTTCAGCATGACGGGAGACACCGTTTGAGTGTCCAAAATCTGAAAAATATATTTTTTGTAGATTTCATGAACGTGGTTTAACGTCAACTTTTAGGCCATATCCACCATGCCTCGATTTCATCATGACGGGAGACACCGTTTGAGTGTCCAAAATCTGAAAAATATATTTTTTGTAGATTTCATGAACGTGGTCTAACGTCAACTTTTAAGCCATATGCCTCGATTTCAGCATGACGGGAGACACCGTTTGAGTGTCCAAAATCTGAAAAAAATATATTTTTTGTAGATTTCATGAACGTGGTTTAACGTAAACTTTTAGGCCATATCCACCATGCCTCGATTTCATCATGACGGGAGACACCGTTTGAGTGTCCAAAATCTGAAAAATATATTTTTGGTAGAATTCATGAACGTGGTCTAACGTCAACTTTTAGGCCATATCCACCATGCCTCGATTTCATCATGACGGGAGACACCGTTTGAGTGTCCAAAATCTGAAAAATATATTTTTGGTAGAATTCATGAACGTGGTCTAACGTCAACTTTTAGGCCATATCCACCATGCCTCGATTTCAGCATGACGGGAGACACAATTTGAGTGTCCAAAATCGGAAAAAAAAATATTTTTTGTAGATTTCATGAACTTGGTTTAACGTCAACTTTTAGGCCATATCCACCATGCCTCGATTTCAGCATGACGGGAGACACCGTTTTAGTTTCCAAAATCTGAAAAAAATATATTTTTTGTAGATTTCATGAACGTGGTCTAACGTCAACTTTTTGGCCATATCCACCATGCCTCGATTTCAGCATGACGGGAGACACCGTTTTAGTGTCCAAAATCGAAAAAAAAAATATTTTTTGTAGATTTCATGAACGTGGTCTAACGTCAACTTTTTGGCCATATCCACCATGCCTCGATTTCAGCATGACGGGAGACACCGTTTTAGTGTCCAAAATCGGAAAAAAAAATATTTTTTGTAGATTTCATGAACGTGGTTTAACGTCAACTTTTAGGCCATATCCACCATGCCTCGATTTCAGCATGACGGGAGACACCGTTTGAGTGTCCAAAATCTGAAAAATATATTTTTGGTAGATTTCATGAACGTGGTCTAACGTCAACTTTTAAGCCATATGACTCGATTTCAGCATGACGGGAGACACCGTTTGAGTGTCCAAAATCTGAAAAAAATATATTTTTTGTAGATTTCATGAACGTGGTTTAACGTCAACTTTTAGGCCATATCCACCATGCCTCGATTTCATCATGACGGGAGACACCGATTGAGTGTCCAAAATCTGAAAAATATATTTTTTGTAGATTTCATGAACGTGGTCTAACGTCAACTTTTAAGCCATATGCCTCGATTTCAGCATGACGGGAGACACCGTTTGAGTGTCCAAAATCTGAAAAAAATATATTTTTTGTAGATTTCATGAACGTGGTTTAACGTAAACTTTTAGTCCATATCCACCATGCCTCGATTTCATCATGACGGGAGACACCGTTTGAGTGTCCAAAATCTGAAAAATATATTTTTGGTAGAATTCATGAACGTAGTCTAACGTCAACTTTTAGGCCATATCCACCATGCCTCGATTTCAGCATGACGGGAGACCGTTCGAGTGTCCAAAATCGAAAAAAAAAATATTTTTGGTAGATTTCATGAACGTGGTCTAACGTCAACTTTTTGGCCATATCCACCATGCCTCGATTTCATCATGACGGGAGACACCGTTTGAGTGTCCAAAATCTGAAAAAAATATATTTTTGGTAGAATTCATGAACGTGGTCTAACGACAACTTTTAGTCCATATCCACCATGCCTCGATTTCATCATGACGGGAGACACCGTTTGAGTGTCCAAAATCTGAAAAATATATTTTTGGTAGAATTCATGAACGTAGTCTAACGTAAACTTTTAGGCCATATCCACCATGCCTCGATTTCATCATGACGGGAGACACCGTTTGAGTGTCCAAAATCTGAAAAATATATTTTTGGTAGAATTCATGAACGTGGTCTAACGTCAAATTTTTGGCCATATCCACCATGCCTCGATTTCAGCACGACGGGAGACACCGTTTGAGTGTCCAAAATCTGAAAAATATATTTTTTGTAGATTTCATGAACGTGGTTTAACGTCAACTTTTAGGCCATATCCACCATGCCTCGATTTCATCATGACGGGAGACACCGATTGAGTGTCCAAAATCTGAAAAATATATTTTTTGTAGATTTCATGAACGTGGTCTAACGTCAACTTTTAAGCCATATGCCTCGATTTCAGCATGACGGGAGACACCGTTTGAGTGTCCAAAATCTGAAAAAAATATATTTTTTGTAGATTTCATGAACGTGGTTTAACGTAAACTTTTAGGCCATATCCACCATGCCTCAATTTCATCATGACGGGAGACACCGTTTGAGTGTCCAAAATCTGAAAAATATATTTTTGGTAGAATTCATGAACGTGGTCTAACGTCAACTTTTAGGCCATATCCACCATGCCTCGATTTCATCATGACGGGAGACACCGTTTGAGTGTCCAAAATCTGAAAAATATATTTTTGGTAGAATTCATGAACGTGGTCTAACGTCAACTTTTAGGCCATATCCACCATGCCTCGATTTCAGCATGACGGGAGACACAATTTGAGTGTCCAAAATCGGAAAAAAAAATATTTTTTGTAGATTTCATGAACGTGGTTTAACGTCAACTTTTAGGCCATATCCACCATGCCTCGATTTCAGCATGACGGGAGACACCGTTTTAGTTTCCAAAATCTGAAAAAAATATATTTTTTGTAGATTTCATGAACGTGGTCTAACGTCAACTTTTTGGCCATATCCACCATGCCTCGATTTCAGCATGACGGGAGACACCGTTTTAGTGTCCAAAATCGGAAAAAAAAATATTTTTTGTAGATTTCATGAACGTGGTCTAACGTCAACTTTATGGCCATATCCACCATGCCTCGATTTCAGCATGACGGGAGACACCGTTTTAGTGTCCAAAATCGAAAAAAAAAATATTTTTTGTAGATTTCATGAACGTGGTTTAACGTCAACTTTTAGGCCATATCCACCATGCCTCGATTTCAGCATGACGGGAGACACCGTTTGAGTGTCCAAAATCTGAAAAATATATTTTTTGTAGATTTCATGAACGTGGTCTAACGTCAACTTTTAAGCCATATCCACCATGCCTCGATTTCAGCATGACGGGAGATACCGTTTGAGTGTCCAAAATCTGAAAAATATATTTTTTGTAGATTTCATGAACATGGTCTAACGTCAACTTTTAAGCCATATGCCTCGATTTCAGCATGACGGGAGACACCGTTTGAGTGTCCAAAATCTGAAAAAAAAATATTTTTTGTAGATTTCATGAACGTGGTTTAACGTCAACTTTTAGGCCATATCCACCATGCCTCGATTTCAGCATGACGGGAGACCGTTCGAGTGTCCAAAATCTGAAAAAAAAATATTTTTTGTAGATTTCATGAACGTGGTTTAACGTAAACTTTTAGGCCATATCCACCATGCCTCGATTTCATCATGACGGGAGACACCGTTTGAGTGTCCAAAGTCTGAAAAATATATTTTTGGTAGAATTCATGAACGTGGTCTAACGTCAACTTTTAGGCCATATCCACCATGCCTCGATTTCAGCATGACGGGAGACACCGTTTGAGTGTCCAAAATCGGAAAAAAAAATATTTTTTGTAGATTTCATGAACGTGGTTTAATGTCAACTTTTAGGCCATATCCACCATGCCTCGATTTCAGCATGACGGGAGACCGTTCGAGTGTCCAAAATCGGAAAAAAAAATATTTTTTGTAGATTTCATGAACGTGGTCTAACGTCAACTTTTTGGCCATATCCACCATGCCTCGATTTCAGCATGACGGGAGACACCGTTTTAGTGTCCAAAATCGGAAAAAAAAATATTTTTTGTAGATTTCATGAACGTGGTTTAACGTCAACTTTTAGGCCATATCCACCATGCCTCGATTTCAGCATGACGGGAGATACCGTTTGAGTGTCCAAAATCTGAAAAATATATTTTTTGTAGATTTCATGAACATGGTCTAACGTCAACTTTTAAGCCATATGCCTCGATTTCAGCATGACGGGAGACACCGTTTGAGTGTCCAAAATCTGAAAAAAAAATATTTTTTGTAGATTTCATGAACGTGGTTTAACGTCAACTTTTAGGCCATATCCACCATGCCTCGATTTCAGCATGACGGGAGACCGTTCGAGTGTCCAAAATCTGAAAAAAAAATATTTTTTGTAGATTTCATGAACGTGGTTTAACGTAAACTTTTAGGCCATATCCACCATGCCTCGATTTCATCATGACGGGAGACACCGTTTGAGTGTCCAAAGTCTGAAAAATATATTTTTGGTAGAATTCATGAACGTGGTCTAACGTCAACTTTTAGGCCATATCCACCATGCCTCGATTTCAGCATGACGGGAGACACCGTTTGAGTGTCCAAAATCGGAAAAAAAAATATTTTTTGTAGATTTCATGAACGTGGTTTAATGTCAACTTTTAGGCCATATCCACCATGCCTCGATTTCAGCATGACGGGAGACCGTTCGAGTGTCCAAAATCGGAAAAAAAAATATTTTTTGTAGATTTCATGAACGTGGTCTAACGTCAACTTTTTGGCCATATCCACCATGCCTCGATTTCAGCATGACGGGAGACACCGTTTTAGTGTCCAAAATCGGGAAAAAAAATATTTTTTGTAGATTTCATGAACGTGGTTTAACGTCAACTTTTAGGCCATATCCACCATGCCTCGATTTCATCATGACGGGAGACACCGATTGAGTGTCCAAAATCTGAAAAATATATTTTTTGTAGATTTCATGAACGTGGTCTAACGTCAACTTTTAAGCCATATGACTCGATTTCAGCATGACGGGAGACACCGTTTGAGTGTCCAAAATCTGAAAAATATATTTTTGGTAGAATTCATGAACGTGGTCTAACGTCAACTTTTTGGCCATATCCACCATGCCTCGATTTCAGCATGACGGGAGACACCGTTTGAGTGTCCAAAATCTGAAAAATATATTTTTTGTAGATTTCATGAACGTGGTTTAACGTCAACTTTTAGGCCATATCCACCATGCCTCGATTTCATCATGACGGGAGACACCGATTGAGTGTCCAAAATCTGAAAAATATATTTTTTGTAGATTTCATGAACGTGGTCTAACGTCAACTTTTAAGCCATATGCCTCGATTTCAGCATGACGGGAGACACCGTTTGAGTGTCCAAAATCTGAAAAAAATATATTTTTTGTAGATTTCATGAACGTGGTTTAACGTAAACTTTTAGGCCATATCCACCATGCCTCAATTTCATCATGACGGGAGACACCGTTTGAGTGTCCAAAATCTGAAAAATATATTTTTGGTAGAATTCATGAACGTGGTCTAACGTCAACTTTTAGGCCATATCCACCATGCCTCGATTTCATCATGACGGGAGACACCTTTTGAGTGTCCAAAATCTGAAAAATATATTTTTGGTAGAATTCATGAACGTGGTCTAACGTCAACTTTTAGGCCATATCCACCATGCCTCGATTTCAGCATGACGGGAGACACAATTTGAGTGTCCAAAATCGGAAAAAAAAATATTTTTTGTAGATTTCATGAACGTGGTTTAACGTCAACTTTTAGGCCATATCCACCATGCCTCGATTTCAGCATGACGGGAGACACCGTTTTAGTTTCCAAAATCTGAAAAAAATATATTTTTTGTAGATTTCATGAACGTGGTCTAACGTCAACTTTTTGGCCATATCCACCATGCCTCGATTTCAGCATGACGGGAGACACCGTTTTAGTGTCCAAAATCGGAAAAAAAAATATTTTTTGTAGATTTCATGAACGTGGTCTAACGTCAACTTTATGGCCATATCCACCATGCCTCGATTTCAGCATGACGGGAGACACCGTTTTAGTGTCCAAAATCGGAAAAAAAAATATTTTTTGTAGATTTCATGAACGTGGTTTAACGTCAACTTTTAGGCCATATCCACCATGCCTCGATTTCAGCATGACGGGAGACACCATTTGAGTGTCCAAAATCTGAAAAATATATTTTTTGTAGATTTCATGAACGTGGTCTAACGTCAACTTTTAAGCCATATGACTCGATTTCAGCATGACGGGAGACACCGTTTGAGTGTCCAAAATCTGAAAAAAATATATTTTTTGTAGATTTCATGAACGTGGTTTAACGTCAACTTTTAGGCCATATCCACCATGCCTCGATTTCATCATGACGGGAGACACCGATTGAGTGTCCAAAATCTGAAAAATATATTTTTTGTAGATTTCATGAACGTGGTCTAACGTCAACTTTTAAGCCATATGCCTCGATTTCAGCATGACGGGAGACCGTTCGAGTGTCCAAAATCGAAAAAAAAAATATTTTTTGTAGATTTCATGAACGTGGTCTAACGTCAACTTTTTGGCCATATCCACCATGCCTCGATTTCATCATGACGGGAGACACCGTTTGAGTGTCCAAAATCTGAAGAAAATATATTTTTGGTAGAATTCATGAACGTGGTCTAACGACAACTTTTAGTCCATATCCACCATGCCTCGATTTCATCATGACGGGAGACACCGTTTGAGTGTCCAAAATCTGAAAAATATATTTTTGGTAGAATTCATGAACGTAGTCTAACGTAAACTTTTAGGCCATATCCACCATGCCTCGATTTCATCATGACGGGAGACACCGTTTGAGTGTCCAAAATCTGAAAAATATATTTTTGGTAGAATTCATGAACGTGGTCTAACGTCAACTTTTTGGCCATATCCACCATGCCTCGATTTCAGCATGACGGGAGACACCGTTTGAGTGTCCAAAATCTGAAAAATATATTTTTTGTAGATTTCATGAACGTGGTTTAACGTCAACTTTTAGGCCATATCCACCATGCCTCGATTTCATCATGACGGGAGACACCGATTGAGTGTCCAAAATCTGAAAAATATATTTTTTGTAGATTTCATGAACGTGGTCTAACGTCAACTTTTAAGCCATATGCCTCGATTTCAGCATGACGGGAGACACCGTTTGAGTGTCCAAAATCTGAAAAAAATATATTTTTTGTAGATTTCATGAACGTGGTTTAACGTAAACTTTTAGGCCATATCCACCATGCCTCAATTTCATCATGACGGGAGACACCGTTTGAGTGTCCAAAATCTGAAAAATATATTTTTGGTAGAATTCATGAACGTGGTCTAACGTCAACTTTTAGGCCATATCCACCATGCCTCGATTTCATCATGACGGGAGACACCGTTTGAGTGTCCAAAATCTGAAAAATATATTTTTGGTAGAATTCATGAACCTGGTCTAACGTCAACTTTTAGGCCATATCCACCATGCCTCGATTTCAGCATGACGGGAGACACAATTTGAGTGTCCAAAATCAGAAAAAAAAATATTTTTTGTAGATTTCATGAACGTGGTTCAACGTCAACTTTTAGGCCATATCCACCATGCCTCGATTTCAGCATGACGGGAGACACCGTTTTAGTTTCCAAAATCTGAAAAAAATATATTTTTTGTAGATTTCATGAACGTGGTCTAACGTCAACTTTTTGGCCATATCCACCATGCCTCGATTTCAGCATGACGGGAGACACCGTTTTAGTGTCAAAAATCGGAAAAAAAAATCTTTTTTGTAGATTTCATGAACGTGGTCTAACGTCAACTTTATGGCCATATCCACCATGCCTCGATTTCAGCATGACGGGAGACACCGTTTTAGTGTCCAAAATCGGAAAAAAAAATATTTTTTGTAGATTTCATGAACGTGGTTTAACGTCAACTTTTAGGCCATATCCACCATGCCTCGATTTCAGCATGACGGGAGACACCATTTGAGTGTCCAAAATCTGAAAAATATATTTTTTGTAGATTTCATGAACGTGGTCTAACGTCAACTTTTAAGCCATATCCACCATGCCTCGATTTCAGCATGACGGGAGATACCGTTTGAGTGTCCAAAATCTGAAAAATATATTTTTTGTAGATTTCATGAACATGGTCTAACGTCAACTTTTAAGCCATATGCCTCGATTTCAGCATGACGGGAGACACCGTTTGAGTGTCCAAAATCTGAAAAAAAAATATTTTTTGTAGATTTCATGAACGTGGTTTAACGTCAACTTTTAGGCCATATCCACCATGCCTCGATTTCAGCATGACGGGAGACCGTTCGAGTGTCCAAAATCGAAAAAAATTATATTTTTGGTAGAATTCATGAACGTGGTCTAACGTCAACTTTTTGGCCATATCCACCATGCCTCGATTTCATCATGACGGGAGACACCGTTTGAGTGTCCAAAATCTGAAAAATATATTTTTGGTAGAATTCATGAACGTGGTCTAACGTCAACTTTTAGGCCAAATCCACCATGCCTCGATTTCAGCATGACGAGAGACACCGTTTTAGTGTCCAAAATCGAAAAAAAAAATATTTTTTGTAGATTTCATGAACGTGGTCTAACGTCAACGTTTTGGCCATATCCACCATGCCTCGATTTCAGCATGACGGGAGACACCGTTTGAGTGTCCAAAATCTGAAAAATATATTTTTTGTAGATTTCATGAACGTGGTCTAACGTCAACTTTTAAGCCATATGCCTCGATTTCATCATGACGGGAGACACCGTTTGAGTGTCCAAAATCTGTAAAAAAATATTTTTTGTAGATTTCATGAACGTGGTCTAACGTCAACTTTTAGGCCATATCCACCATGCCTCGATTTCAGCATGACGGGAGACACCGTTTGAGTGTCCAAAATCGGAAATAAAAATATTTTTTGTAGATTTCATGAACGTGGTTTAATGTCAACTTTTAGGCCATATCCACCATGCCTCGATTTCAGCATGACGGGAGACACCGTTTGAGTGTCCAAAATCTGAAAAATATATTTTTGGTAGAATTCATGAACGTGGTCTAACGTCAACTTTTAGGCCATATCCACCATGCCTCGATTTCAGCATGACGGGAGACACCGTTTGAGTGTCCAAAATCTGAAAAAAAAAATGTTTTTGTAGATTTCATGAACGTGGTTTAACGTAAACTTTTAGGCCTTATCCACCATGCCTCGATTTCATCATGACGGGAGACACCGTTTGAGTGTCCAAAATCTGAAAAATATATTTTTGGTAGAATTCATGAACGTGGTCTAACGTAAACGTTTAGGCCATATCCACCATGCCTCGATTTCATCATGACGGGAGACACCGTTTGAGTGTCCAAAATCGGAAAAAAAAATATTTTTTGTAGATTTCATGAACGTGGTCTAACGTCAACTTTTTGGCCATATCCACCATGCCTCGATTTCAGCATGACGGGAGACACCGTTTTAGTGTCCAAAATCGGAAAAAAATTTTTTTTTTGTAGATTTCATGAACGTGGTTTAACGTCAACTTTTAGGCCATATCCACCATGCCTCGATTTCATCATGACGGGAGACACCGATTGAGTGTCCAAAATCTGAAAAATATATTTTTTGTAGATTTCATGAACGTGGTCTAACGTCAACTTTTAAGCCATATGACTCGATTTCAGCAGGACGGGAGACACCGTTTGAGTGTCCAAAATCTGAAAAAAATATATTTTTTGTAGATTTCATGAACGTGGTTTAACGTCAACTTTTAGGCCATATCCACCATGCCTCGATTTCATCATGACGGGAGACACCGATTGAGTGTCCAAAATCTGAAAAATATATTTTTTGTAGATTTCATGAACGTGGTCTAACGTCAACTTTTAAGCCATATGCCTCGATTTCAGCATGACGGGAGACACCGTTTGAGTGTCCAAAATCTGAAAAAAAAATATTTTTTGTAGATTTCATGAACGTGGTTTAACGTAAACTTTTAGTCCATATCCACCATGCCTCGATTTCATCATGACGGGAGACACCGTTTGAGTGTCCAAAATCTAAAAAAATATATTTTTGGTAGAATTCATGAACGTAGTCTAACGTCAACTTTTAGGCCATATCCACCATGCCTCGATTTCAGCATGACGGGAGACCGTTCGAGTGTCCAAAATCGAAAAAAAAAATATTTTTTGTAGATTTCATGAACGTGGTCTAACGTCAACTTTTTGGCCATATCCACCATGCCTCGATTTCATCATGACGGGAGACACCGTTTGAGTGTCCAAAATCTGAAAAAAATATATTTTTGGTAGAATTCATGAACGTGGTCTAACGACAACTTTTAGTCCATATCCACCATGCCTCGATTTCATCATGACGGGAGACACCGTTTGAGTGTCCAAAATCTGAAAAATATATTTTTGGTAGAATTCATGAACGTAGTCTAACGTAAACTTTTTGGCCATATCCACCATGCCTCGATTTCATCATGACGGGAGACACCGTTTGAGTGTCCAAAATCTGAAAAATATATTTTTGGTAGAATTCATGAACGTGGTCTAACGTCAACTTTTTGGCCATATCCACCATGCCTCGATTTCAGCATGACGGGAGACACCGTTTGAGTGTCCAAAATCTGAAAAATATATTTTTTGTAGATTTCATGAACGTGGTTTAACGTCAACTTTTAGGCCATATCCACCATGCCTCGATTTCATCATGACGGGAGACACCGATTGAGTGTCCAAAATCTGAAAAATATATTTTTTGTAGATTTCATGAACGTGGTCTAACGTCAACTTTTAAGCCATATGCCTCGATTTCAGCATGACGGGAGACACCGTTTGAGTGTCCAAAATCTGAAAAAAATATATTTTTTGTAGATTTCATGAACGTGGTTTAACGTAAACTTTTAGGCCATATCCACCATGCCTCGATTTCATCATGACGGGAGACACCGTTTGAGTGTCCAAAATCTGAAAAATATATTTTTGGTAGATTTCATGAACGTGGTTTAACGTCAACTTTTAGGCCATATCCACCATGCCTCGATTTCAGCATGACGGGAGACCGTTCGAGTGTCCAAAATCGAAAAAAAAAATATTTTTTGTAGATTTCATGAACGTGGTCTAACGTCAACTTTTTGGCCATATCCACCATGCCTCGATTTCATCATGACGGGAGACACCGTTTGAGTGTCCAAAATCTGAAAAAAATATATTTTTGGTAGAATTCATGAACGTGGTCTAACGACAACTTTTAGTCCATATCCACCATGCCTCGATTTCATCATGACGGGAGACACCGTTTGAGTGTCCAAAATCTGAAAAATATATTTTTGGTAGAATTCATGAACGTAGTCTAACGTAAACTTTTAGGCCATATCCACCATGCCTCGATTTCATCATGACGGGAGACACCGTTTGAGTGTCCAAAATCTGAAAAATATATTTTTGGTAGAATTCATGAACGTGGTCTAACGTCAACTTTTTGGCCATATCCACCATGCCTCGATTTCAGCATGACGGGAGACACCGTTTGAGTGTCCAAAATCTGAAAAATATATTTTTTGTAGATTTCATGAACGTGGTTTAACGTCAACTTTTAGGCCATATCCACCATGCCTCGATTTCATCATGACGGGAGACACCGATTGAGTGTCCAAAATCTGAAAAATATATTTTTTGTAGATTTCATGAACGTGGTCTAACGTCAACTTTTAAGCCATATGCCTCGATTTCAGAATGACGGGAGACACCGTTTGAGTGTCCAAAATCTGAAAAAAAAATATTTTTTGTAGATTTCATGAACGTGGTTTAACGTAAACTTTTAGGCCATATCCACCATGCCTCGATTTCATCATGACGGGAGACACCGTTTGAGTGTCCAAAATCTGAAAAATATATTTTTGGTAGAATTCATGAACGTGGTCTAACGTCAACTTTTAGGCCATATCCACCATGCCTCGATTTCAGCATGACGGGAGACACCGTTTGAGTGTCCAAAATCTGAAAAAAATATATTTTTTGTAGATTTCATGAACGTGGTTTAACGTAAACTTTTAGGCCATATCCACCATGCCTCGATTTCATCATGACGGGAGACACCGTTTGAGTGTCCAAAATCTGAAAAATATATTTTTGGTAGATTTCATGAACGTGGTTTAACGTCAACTTTTAGGCCATATCCACCATGCCTCGATTTCAGCATGACGGGAGACCGTTCGAGTGTCCAAAATCGAAAAAAAAAAATATTTTTTGTAGATTTCATGAACGTGGTCTAACGTCAACTTTTTGGCCATATCCACCATGCCTCGATTTCATCATGACGGGAGACACCGTTTGAGTGTCCAAAATCTGAAAAAAATATATTTTTGGTAGAATTCATGAACGTGGTCTAACGACAACTTTTAGTCCATATCCACCATGCCTCGATTTCATCATGACGGGAGACACCGTTTGAGTGTCCAAAATCTGAAAAATATATTTTTGGTAGAATTCATGAACGTAGTCTAACGTAAACTTTTAGGCCATATCCACCATGCCTCGATTTCATCATGACGGGAGACACCGTTTGAGTGTCCAAAATCTGAAAAATATATTTTTGGTAGAATTCATGAACGTGGTCTAACGTCAACTTTTTGGCCATATCCACCATGCCTCGATTTCAGCATGACGGGAGACACCGTTTGAGTGTCCAAAATCTGAAAAATATATTTTTTGTAGATTTCATGAACGTGGTTTAACGTCAACTTTTAGGCCATATCCACCATGCCTCGATTTCATCATGACGGGAGACACCGATTGAGTGTCCAAAATCTGAAAAATATATTTTTTGTAGATTTCATGAACGTGGTCTAACGTCAACTTTTAAGCCATATGCCTCGATTTCAGAATGACGGGAGACACCGTTTGAGTGTCCAAAATCTGAAAAAAAAATATTTTTTGTAGATTTCATGAACGTGGTTTAACGTAAACTTTTAGGCCATATCCACCATGCCTCGATTTCATCATGACGGGAGACACCGTTTGAGTGTCCAAAATCTGAAAAATATATTTTTGGTAGAATTCATGAACGTGGTCTAACGTCAACTTTTAGGCCATATCCACCATGCCTCGATTTCAGCATGACGGGAGACACCGTTTGAGTGTCCAAAATCTGAAAAAAAAATATTTTTTGTAGATTTCATGAACGTGGTTTAATGTCAACTTTTAGGCCATATCCACCATGCCTCGATTTCAGCATGACGGGAGACCGTTCGAGTGTCCAAAATCGGAAAAAAAAATATTTTTTGTAGATTTCATGAACGTGGTCTAACGTCAACTTTTTGGCCATATCCACCATGCCTCGATTTCAGCATGACGGGAGACACCGTTTTAGTGTCCAAAATCTGAAAAATATATTTTTGGTAGAATTCATGAACGTAGTCTAACGTAAACTTTTAGGCCATATCCACCATGCCTCGATTTCATCATGACGGGAGACACCGTTTGAGTGTCCAAAATCTGAAAAATATATTTTTGGTAGAATTCATGAACGTGGTCTAACGTCAACTTTTTGGCCATATCCACCATGCCTCGATTTCAGCATGACGGGAGACACCGTTTGAGTGTCCAAAATCTGAAAAATATATTTTTTGTAGATTTCATGAACGTGGTTTAACGTCAACTTTTAGGCCATATCCACCATGCCTCGATTTCATCATGACGGGAGACACCGATTGAGTGTCCAAAATCTGAAAAATATATTTTTTGTAGATTTCATGAACGTGGTCTAACGTCAACTTTTAAGCCATATGCCTCGATTTCAGAATGACGGGAGACACCGTTTGAGTGTCCAAAATCTGAAAAAAAAATATTTTTTGTAGATTTCATGAACGTGGTTTAACGTAAACTTTTAGGCCATATCCACCATGCCTCGATTTCATCATGACGGGAGACACCGTTTGAGTGTCCAAAATCTGAAAAATATATTTTTGGTAGAATTCATGAACGTGGTCTAACGTCAACTTTTAGGCCATATCCACCATGCCTCGATTTCAAAATGACAGGAGACACCGTTTGAGTGTCCAAAATCTGAAAAAAAAATATTTTTTGTAGATTTCATGAACGTGGTTTAATGTCAACTTTTAGGCCATATCCACCATGCCTCGATTTCAGCATGACGGGAGACCGTTCGAGTGTCCAAAATCGGAGAAAAAAAATATTTTTTGTAGATTTCATGAACGTGGTCTAACGTCAACTTTTTGGCCATATCCACCATGCCTCGATTTCAGCATGACGGGAGACACCGTTTTAGTGTCCAAAATCGGAAAAAAAAAATTTTTTTGTAGATTTCATGAACGTGGTTTAACGTCAACTTTTAGGCCATATCCACCATGCCTCGATTTCATCATGACGGGAGACACCGATTTAGTGTCCAAAATCTGAAAAATATATTTTTTGTAGATTTCATGAACGTGGTCTAACGTCAACTTTTAAGCCATATGACTCGATTTCAGCATGACGGGAGACACCGTTTGAGTGTCCAAAATCTGAAAAAAATATATTTTTTGTAGATTTCATGAACGTGGTTTAACGTCAACTTTTAGGCCATATCCACCATGCCTCGATTTCATCATGACGGGAGACACCGATTGAGTGTCCAAAATCTGAAAAATATATTTTTTGTAGATTTCATGAACGTGGTCTAACGTCAACTTTTAAGCCATATGCCTCGATTTCAGCATGACGGGAGACACCGTTTGAGTGTCCAAAATCTGAAAAAAAAATATTTTTTGTAGATTTCATGAACGTGGTTTAACGTAAACTTTTAGTCCATATCCACCATGCCTCGATTTCATCATGACGGGAGACACCGTTTGAGTGTCCAAAATCTAAAAAAATATATTTTTGGTAGAATTCATGAACGTAGTCTAACGTCAACTTTTAGGCCATATCCACCATGCCTCGATTTCAGCATGACGGGAGACCGTTCGAGTGTCCAAAATCGAAAAAAAAAATATTTTTTGTAGATTTCATGAACGTGGTCTAACGTCAACTTTTTGGCCATATCCACCATGCCTCGATTTCATCATGACGGGAGACACCGTTTGAGTGTCCAAAATCTGAAAAAAATATATTTTTGGTAGAATTCATGAACGTGGTCTAACGACAACTTTTAGTCCATATCCACCATGCCTCGATTTCATCATGACGGGAGACACCGTTTGAGTGTCCAAAATCTGAAAAATATATTTTTGGTAGAATTCATGAACGTAGTCTAACGTAAACTTTTAGGCCATATCCACCATGCCTCGATTTCATCATGACGGGAGACACCGTTTGAGTGTCCAAAATCTGAAAAATATATTTTTGGTAGAATTCATGAACGTGGTCTAACGTCAACTTTTTGGCCATATCCACCATGCCTCGATTTCATCATGACGGGAGACACCGTTTGAGTGTCCAAAATCTGAAAAATATATTTTTTGTAGATTTCATGAACGTGGTTTAACGTCAACTTTTAGGCCATATCCACCATGCCTCGATTTCATCATGACGGGAGACACCGATTGAGTGTCCAAAATCTGAAAAATATATTTTTTGTAGATTTCATGAACGTGGTCTAACGTCAACTTTTAAGCCATATGCCTCGATTTCAGCATGACGGGAGACACCGTTTGAGTGTCCAACATCTGAAAAAAATATATTTTTTGTAGATTTCATGAACGTGGTTTAACGTAAACTTTTAGGCCATATCCACCATGCCTCGATTTCATCATGACGGGAGACACCGTTTGAGTGTCCAAAATCGAAAAAAAAAATATTTTTTGTAGATTTCATGAACGTGGTCTAACGTCAACTTTTTGGCCATATCCACCATGCCTCGATTTCATCATGACGGGAGACACCGTTTGAGTGTCCAAAATCTGAAAAAAATATATTTTTGGTAGAATTCATGAACGTGGTCTAACGACAACTTTTAGTCCATATCCACCATGCCTCGATTTCATCATGACGGGAGACACCGTTTGAGTGTCCAAAATCTGAAAAATATATTTTTGGTAGAATTCATGAACGTGGTCTAACGTCAACTTTTTGGCCATATCCACCATGCCTCGATTTCAGCATGACGGGAGACACCGTTTGAGTGTCCAAAATCTGAAAAATATATTTTTTGTAGATTTCATGAACAGGGTTTAACGTCAACTTTTAGGCCATATCCACCATGCCTCGATTTCATCATGACGGGAGACACCGATTGAGTGTCCAAAATCTGAAAAATATATTTTTTGTAGATTTCATGAACGTGGTCTAACGTCAACTTTTAAGCCATATGCCTCGATTTCAGCATGACGGGAGACACCGTTTGAGTGTCCAAAATCTGAAAAAAATATATTTTTGGTAGAATTCATGAACGTGGTCTAACGACAACTTTTAGTCCATATCCACCATGCCTCGATTTCATCATGACGGGAGACACCGTTTGAGTGTCCAAAATCTGAAAAATATATTTTTGGTAGAATTCATGAACGTGGTCTAACGTCAACTTTTTGGCCATATCCACCATGCCTCGATTTCAGCATGACGGGAGACACCGTTTTAGTGTCCAAAATCGGAAAAAAAAATATTTTTTGTAGATTTCATGAACGTGGTTTAACGTCAACTTTTAGGCCATATCCACCATGCCTCGATTTCAGCATGACGGGAGACCGTTCGAGTGTCCAAAATCGGAAAAAAATATATTTTTTTTAGATTTCATGAACGTGGTCTAACGTCAACTTTTTGGCCATATCCACCATTCCTCGATTTCAGCATGACGGGAGACACCGTTTTAGTGTCCAAAATCGGAAAAAAAAATATTTTTTGTAGATTTCATGAACGTGGTTTAACGTCAACTTTTAGGCCATATCCACCATGCCTCGATTTCAGCATGACGGGAGACACCGTTTGAGTGTCCAAAATCTGAAAAATATATTTTTTGTAGATTTCATGAACGTGGTCTAACGTAAACTTTTAAGCCATATCCACCATGCCTCGATTTCAGCATGACGGGAGACACCGTTTGAGTGTCCAAAATCTGAAAAAAAAATATTTTTTGTAGATTTCATGAACGTGGTTTAACGTCAACTTTTAGGCCATATCCACCATGCCTCGATTTCATCATGACGGGAGACACCGTTTGAGTGTCCAAAATCTGAAAAATATATTTTTGGTAGAATTCATGAACGTGGTCTAACGTCAACTTTTAGGCCATATCCACCATGCCTCGATTTCAGCATGACGGGAGACACCGTTTGAGTGTCCAAAATCTGAAAAAAAAATATTTTTTGTAGATTTCATGAACGTGGTTTAATGTCAACTTTTAGGCCATATCCACCATGCCTCGATTTCAGCATGACGGGAGACACCGTTTGAGTGTCCAAAATCTGAAAAATATATTTTTGGTAGAATTCATGAACGTGGTCTAACGTCAACTTTTAGGCCATATCCACCATGCCTCGATTTCAGCATGACGAGAGACACCGTTTTAGTGTCCAAAATCGGAAAAAAACATATTTTTTGTAGATTTCATGAACGTGGTCTAACGTCAACTTTTTGGCCATATCCACCATGCCTCGATTTCAGCATGACGGGAGACACCGTTTTAGTGTCCAAAATCGGAAAAAAAAATATTTTTTGTAGATTTCATGAACGTGGTTTAACATCAACTTTTAGGCCATATCCACCATGCCTCGATTTCATCATGACGGGAGACACCGTTTGAGTGTCCAAAATCTGAAAAATATATTTTTGGTAGAATTCATGAACGTGGTCTAACGTCAACTTTTAGGCCATATCCACCATGCCTCGATTTCATCATGACGGGAGACACCGTTTGAGTGTCCAAAATCGGAAAAAAACATATTTTTTGTAGATTTCATGAACGTGGTCTAACGTCAACTTTTTGGCCATATCCACCATGCCTCGATTTCAGCATGACGGGAGACACCGTTTGAGTGTCCAAAATCGAAAAAAAAAATATTTTTTGTAGATTTCATGAACGTGGTTTAATGTCAACTTTTAGGCCATATCCACCATGCCTCGATATCAGCATGATGGGAGACCGTTCGAGTGTCCAAAATCGGAAAAAAAAATATTTTTTGTAGATTTCATGAACGTGGTCTAACGTCAACTTTTTGGCCATATCCACCATGCCTCGATTTCAGCATGACGGGAGACCGTTCGAGTGTCCAAAATCGAAAAAATATATTTTTGGTAGAATTCATGAACGTGGTCTAACGTCAACTTTTTGGCCATATCCACCATGCCTCGATTTCAGCATGACGGGAGACACCGTTTTAGTGTCCAAAATCGGGAAAAAAAATATTTTTTGTAGATTTCATGAACGTGGTTTAACGTCAACTTTTAGGCCATATCCACCATGCCTCGATTTCATCATGACGGGAGACACCGATTGAGTGTCCAAAATCTGAAAAATATATTTTTGGTAGAATTCATGAACGTGGTCTAACGTCAACTTTTAGGCCATATCCACCATGCCTCGATTTCAGCATGACGGGAGACACCGTTTGAGTGTCCAAAATCTGAAAAAAAAATATTTTTTGTAGATTTCATGAACGTGGTTTAATGTCAACTTTTAGGCCATATCCACCATGCCTCGATTTCAGCATGACGGGAGACACCGTTTGAGTGTCCAAAATCTGAAAAATATATTTTTGGTAGAATTCATGAACGTGGTCTAACGTCAACTTTTAGGCCATATCCACCATGCCTCGATTTCAGCATGACGAGAGACACCGTTTTAGTGTCCAAAATCGGAAAAAAACATATTTTTTGTAGATTTCATGAACGTGGTCTAACGTCAACTTTTTGGCCATATCCACCATGCCTCGATTTCAGCATGACGGGAGACACCGTTTTAGTGTCCAAAATCGGAAAAAAAAATATTTTTTGTAGATTTCATGAACGTGGTTTAACATCAACTTTTAGGCCATATCCACCATGCCTCGATTTCATCATGACGGGAGACACCGTTTGAGTGTCCAAAATCTGAAAAATATATTTTTGGTAGAATTCATGAACGTGGTCTAACGTCAACTTTTAGGCCATATCCACCATGCCTCGATTTCATCATGACGGGAGACACCGTTTGAGTGTCCAAAATCGGAAAAAAACATATTTTTTGTAGATTTCATGAACGTGGTCTAACGTCAACTTTTTGGCCATATCCACCATGCCTCGATTTCAGCATGACGGGAGACACCGTTTGAGTGTCCAAAATCGAAAAAAAAAATATTTTTTGTAGATTTCATGAACGTGGTTTAATGTCAACTTTTAGGCCATATCCACCATGCCTCGATATCAGCATGATGGGAGACCGTTCGAGTGTCCAAAATCGGAAAAAAAAATATTTTTTGTAGATTTCATGAACGTGGTCTAACGTCAACTTTTTGGCCATATCCACCATGCCTCGATTTCAGCATGACGGGAGACCGTTCGAGTGTCCAAAATCGAAAAAATATATTTTTGGTAGAATTCATGAACGTGGTCTAACGTCAACTTTTTGGCCATATCCACCATGCCTCGATTTCAGCATGACGGGAGACACCGTTTTAGTGTCCAAAATCGGGAAAAAAAATATTTTTTGTAGATTTCATGAACGTGGTTTAACGTCAACTTTTAGGCCATATCCACCATGCCTCGATTTCATCATGACGGGAGACACCGATTGAGTGTCCAAAATCTGAAAAATATATTTTTGGTAGAATTCATGAACGTGGTCTAACGTCAACTTTTAGGCCATATCCACCATGCCTCGATTTCAGCATGACGGGAGACACCGTTTGAGTGTCCAAAATTGGAAAAAATAATATTTTTTGTTTATTTCATGAACGTGGTTTAATGTCAACTTTTAGGCCATATCCACCATGCCTCGATTTCAGCATGTAGGGAGACACCGTTTGAGTGTCCAAAATCTGAAAAATATATTTTTGGTAGAATTCATGAACGTGGTCTAACGTCAACTTTTAGACCATATCCACCATGCCTCGATTTCAGCATGACGAGAGACACCGTTTTAGTGTCCAAAATCGGAAAAAAAAATATTTTTTGTAGATTTCATGAACGTGGTCTAACGTCAACTTTTTGGCCATATCCACCATGCCTCGATTTCAGCATGACGGGAGACACCGTTTTAGTGTCCAAAATCGGAAAAAAAAAATATTTTTTGTAGATTTCATGAACGTGGTTTAACGTCAACTTTTAGGCCATATCCACCATGCCTCGATTTCATCATGACGGGAGACACCGTTTGAGTGTCCAAAATCTGAAAAATATATTTTTTGTAGATTTCATGAACGTGGTCTAACGTCAACTTTTAAGCCATATGCCTCGATTTCAGCATGACGGGAGACACCGTTTGAGTGTCCAAAATCTGAAAAAAAAATATTTTTGGTAGAATTCATGAACGTGGTCTAACGTCAACTTTTAGGCCATATCCACCATGCCTCGATTTCAGCATGACGGGAGACACCGTTTTAGTGTCCAAAATCGGAAAAAAAAATATTTTTTGTAGATTTCATGAACGTGGTTTAACGTCAACTTTTAGGCCATATCCACCATGCCTCGATTTCAGCATGACGGGAGACCGTTCGAGTGTCCAAAATCTAAAAAAAATATATTTTTTGTAGATTTCATGAACGTGGTCTAACGTCAACTTTTTGGCCATATCCACCATGCCTCGATTTCATCATGACGGGAGACACCGTTTGAGTGTCCAAAATCTGAAAAATATATTTTTGGTAGAATTCATGAACGTGGTCTAACGTCAACTTTTAGGCCATATCCACCATGCCTCGATTTCAGCATGACGGGAGACACCGTTTGAGTGTCGAAAATCGGAAAAAAAAATATTTTTTGTAGATTTCATGAACGTGGTTTAATGTCAACTTTTAGGCCATATCCACCATGCCTCGATTTCAGCATGACGGGAGACACCGTTTGAGTGTCCAAAATCTGAAAAATATATTTTTGGTAGAATTCATGAACGTGGTCTAACGTCAACTTTTAGGCCATATCCACCATGCCTCGATTTCAGCATGACGAGAGACACCGTTTTAGTGTCCAAAATCGGAAAAAAAAATATTTTTTGTAGATTTCATGAACATGGTCTAACGTCAACTTTTTGGCCATATCCACCATGCCTCGATTTCAGCATGACGGGAGACACCGTTTTAGTGTCCAAAATCGGAAAAAAAAATATTTTTTGTAGATTTCATGAACGTGGTTTAACGTCAACTTTTAGGCCATATCCACCATGCCTCGATTTCATCATGACGGGAGACACCGTTTGAGTGTCCAAAATCTGAAAAATATATTTTTTGTAGATTTCATGAACGTGGTCTAACGTCAACTTTTAAGCCATATGCCTCGATTTCAGCATGACGGGAGACACCGTTTGAGTGTCCAAAATCTGAAAAATATATTTTTGGTAGAATTCATGAACGTGGTCTAACGTCAACTTTTAGGCCATATCCACCATGCCTCGATTTCAGCATGACGAGAGACACCGTTTTAGTGTCCAAAATCGGAAAAAAAAATATTTTTTGTAGATTTCATGAACATGGTCTAACGTCAACTTTTTGGCCATATCCACCATGCCTCGATTTCAGCATGACGGGAGACACCGTTTTAGTGTCCAAAATCGGAAAAAAAAATATTTTTTGTAGATTTCATGAACGTGGTTTAACGTCAACTTTTAGGCCATATCCACCATGCCTCGATTTCATCATGACGGGAGACACCGTTTGAGTGTCCAAAATCTGAAAAATATATTTTTTGTAGATTTCATGAACGTGGTCTAACGTCAACTTTTAAGCCATATGCCTCGATTTCAGCATGACGGGAGACACCGTTTGAGTGTCCAAAATCTGAAAAAAAAATATTTTTGGTAGAATTCATGAACGTGGTCTAACGTCAACTTTTAGGCCATATCCACCATGCCTCGATTTCAGCATGACGGGAGACACCGTTTTAGTGTCCAAAATCGGAAAAAAAAATATTTTTTGTAGATTTCATGAACGTGGTTTAACGTCAACTTTTAGGCCATATCCACCATGCCTCGATTTCAGCATGACGGGAGACCGTTCGAGTGTCCAAAATCTAAAAAAAATATATTTTTTGTAGATTTCATGAACGTGGTCTAACGTCAACTTTTTGGCCATATCCACCATGCCTCGATTTCATCATGACGGGAGACACCGTTTGAGTGTCCAAAATCTGAAAAATATATTTTTGGTAGAATTCATGAACGTGGTCTAACGTCAACTTTTAGGCCATATCCACCATGCCTCGATTTCATCATGACGGGAGACACCGTTTGAGTGTCCAAAATCTGAAAAATATATTTTTGGTAGAATTCATGAACGTGGTCTAACGTCAACTTTTTGGCCATATCCACCATGCCTCGATTTCATCATGACGGGAGACACCGTTTGAGTGTCCAAAATCTGAAAAATATATTTTTTGTAGATTTCATGAACGTGGTTTAACGTCAACTTTTAGGCCATATCCACCATGCCTCGATTTCATCATGACGGGAGACACCGATTGAGTGTCCAAAATCTGAAAAATATATTTTTTGTAGATTTCATGAACGTGGTCTAACGTCAACTTTTAAGCCATATGCCTCGATTTCAGCATGACGGGAGACACCGTTTGAGTGTCCAACATCTGAAAAAAATATATTTTTTGTAGATTTCATGAACGTGGTTTAACGTAAACTTTTAGGCCATATCCACCATGCCTCGATTTCATCATGACGGGAGACACCGTTTGAGTGTCCAAAATCGAAAAAAAAAAATATTTTTTGTAGATTTCATGAACGTGGTCTAACGTCAACTTTTTGGCCATATCCACCATGCCTCGATTTCATCATGACGGGAGACACCGTTTGAGTGTCCAAAATCTGAAAAAAATATATTTTTGGTAGAATTCATGAACGTGGTCTAACGACAACTTTTAGTCCATATCCACCATGCCTCGATTTCATCATGACGGGAGACACCGTTTGAGTGTCCAAAATCTGAAAAATATATTTTTGGTAGAATTCATGAACGTAGTCTAACGTAAACTTTTAGGCCATATCCACCATGCCTCGATTTCATCATGACGGGAGACACCGTTTGAGTGTCCAAAATCTGAAAAATATATTTTTGGTAGAATTCATGAACGTGGTCTAACGTCAACTTTTTGGCCATATCCACCATGCCTCGATTTCAGCATGACGGGAGACACCGTTTGAGTGTCCAAAATCTGAAAAATATATTTTTTGTAGATTTCATGAACAGGGTTTAACGTCAACTTTTAGGCCATATCCACCATGCCTCGATTTCATCATGACGGGAGACACCGATTGAGTGTCCAAAATCTGAAAAATATATTTTTTGTAGATTTCATGAACGTGGTCTAACGTCAACTTTTAAGCCATATGCCTCGATTTCAGCATGACGGGAGACACCGTTTGAGTGTCCAAAATCTGAAAAAAATATATTTTTTGTGGATTTCATGAACGTGGTTTAACTTCAACTTTTAGGCCATATCCACCATGCCTCGATTTCAGCATGACGGGAGACCGTTCGAGTGTCCAAAATCGAAAAAAAAAATATTTTTTGTAGATTTCATGAACGTGGTCTAACGTCAACTTTTTGGCCATATCCACCATGCCTCGATTTCATCATGACGGGAGACACCGTTTGAGTGTCCAAAATCTGAAAAAAATATATTTTTGGTAGAATTCATGAACGTGGTCTAACGACAACTTTTAGTCCATATCCACCATGCCTCGATTTCATCATGACGGGAGACACCGTTTGAGTGTCCAAAATCTGAAAAATATATTTTTGGTAGAATTCATGAACGTGGTCTAACGTCAACTTTTTGGCCATATCCACCATGCCTCGATTTCAGCATGACGGGAGACACCGTTTTAGTGTCCAAAATCGGAAAAAAAAATATTTTTTGTAGATTTCATGAACGTGGTTTAACGTCAACTTTTAGGCCATATCCACCATGCCTCGATTTCAGCATGACGGGAGACCGTTCGAGTGTCCAAAATCGGAAAAAAATATATTTTTTTTAGATTTCATGAACGTGGTCTAACGTCAACTTTTTGGCCATATCCACCATTCCTCGATTTCAGCATGACGGGAGACACCGTTTTAGTGTCCAAAATCGGAAAAAAAAATATTTTTTGTAGATTTCATGAACGTGGTTTAACGTCAACTTTTAGGCCATATCCACCATGCCTCGATTTCAGCATGACGGGAGACACCGTTTGAGTGTCCAAAATCTGAAAAATATATTTTTTGTAGATTTCATGAACGTGGTCTAACGTAAACTTTTAAGCCATATCCACCATGCCTCGATTTCAGCATGACGGGAGACACCGTTTGAGTGTCCAAAATCTGAAAAAAAAATATTTTTTGTAGATTTCATGAACGTGGTTTAACGTCAACTTTTAGGCCATATCCACCATGCCTCGATTTCATCATGACGGGAGACACCGTTTGAGTGTCCAAAATCTGAAAAATATATTTTTGGTAGAATTCATGAACGTGGTCTAACGTCAACTTTTAGGCCATATCCACCATGCCTCGATTTCATCATGACGGGAGACACCGTTTGAGTGTCCAAAATCGGAAAAAAACATATTTTTTGTAGATTTCATGAACGTGGTCTAACGTCAACTTTTTGGCCATATCCACCATGCCTCGATTTCAGCATGACGGGAGACACCGTTTGAGTGTCCAAAATCGAAAAAAAAAATATTTTTTGTAGATTTCATGAACGTGGTTTAATGTCAACTTTTAGGCCATATCCACCATGCCTCGATATCAGCATGATGGGAGACCGTTTGAGTGTCCAAAATCTGAAAAATATATTTTTGGTAGAATTCATGAACGTGGTCTAACGTCAACTTTTAGGCCATATCCACCATGCCTCGATTTCAGCATGACGAGAGACACCGTTTTAGTGTCCAAAATCGGAAAAAAACATATTTTTTGTAGATTTCATGAACGTGGTCTAACGTCAACTTTTTGGCCATATCCACCATGCCTCGATTTCAGCATGACGGGAGACACCGTTTTAGTGTCCAAAATCGGAAAAAAAAATATTTTTTGTAGATTTCATGAACGTGGTTTAACGTCAACTTTTAGGCCATATCCACCATGCCTCGATTTCATCATGACGGGAGACACCGTTTGAGTGTCCAAAATCTGAAAAATATATTTTTGGTAGAATTCATGAACGTGGTCTAACGTCAACTTTTAGGCCATATCCACCATGCCTCGATTTCATCATGACGGGAGACACCGTTTGAGTGTCCAAAATCGGAAAAAAACATATTTTTTGTAGATTTCATGAACGTGGTCTAACGTCAACTTTTTGGCCATATCCACCATGCCTCGATTTCAGCATGACGGGAGACACCGTTTGAGTGTCCAAAATCGAAAAAAAAAATATTTTTTGTAGATTTCATGAACGTGGTTTAATGTCAACTTTTAGGCCATATCCACCATGCCTCGATATCAGCATGATGGGAGACCGTTCGAGTGTCCAAAATCGGAAAAAAAAATATTTTTTGTAGATTTCATGAACGTGGTCTAACGTCAACTTTTTGGCCATATCCACCATGCCTCGATTTCAGCATGACGGGAGACCGTTCGAGTGTCCAAAATCGAAAAAATATATTTTTGGTAGAATTCATGAACGTGGTCTAACGTCAACTTTTTGGCCATATCCACCATGCCTCGATTTCAGCATGACGGGAGACACCGTTTTAGTGTCCAAAATCGGGAAAAAAAATATTTTTTGTAGATTTCATGAACGTGGTTTAACGTCAACTTTTAGGCCATATCCACCATGCCTCGATTTCATCATGACGGGAGACACCGATTGAGTGTCCAAAATCTGAAAAATATATTTTTGGTAGAATTCATGAACGTGGTCTAACGTCAACTTTTAGGCCATATCCACCATGCCTCGATTTCAGCATGACGGGAGACACCGTTTGAGTGTCCAAAATTGGAAAAAAAAATATTTTTTGTTTATTTCATGAACGTGGTTTAATGTCAACTTTTAGGCCATATCCACCATGCCTCGATTTCAGCATGTAGGGAGACACCGTTTGAGTGTCCAAAATCTGAAAAATATATTTTTGGTAGAATTCATGAACGTGGTCTAACGTCAACTTTTAGACCATATCCACCATGCCTCGATTTCAGCATGACGAGAGACACCGTTTTAGTGTCCAAAATCGGAAAAAAAAATATTTTTTGTAGATTTCATGAACGTGGTCTAACGTCAACTTTTTGGCCATATCCACCATGCCTCGATTTCAGCATGACGGGAGACACCGTTTTAGTGTCCAAAATCGGAAAAAAAAAATATTTTTTGTAGATTTCATGAACGTGGTTTAACGTCAACTTTTAGGCCATATCCACCATGCCTCGATTTCATCATGACGGGAGACACCGTTTGAGTGTCCAAAATCTGAAAAATATATTTTTTGTAGATTTCATGAACGTGGTCTAACGTCAACTTTTAAGCCATATGCCTCGATTTCAGCATGACGGGAGACACCGTTTGAGTGTCCAAAATCTGAAAAAAAAATATTTTTGGTAGAATTCATGAACGTGGTCTAACGTCAACTTTTAGGCCATATCCACCATGCCTCGATTTCAGCATGACGGGAGACACCGTTTTAGTGTCCAAAATCGGAAAAAAAAATATTTTTTGTAGATTTCATGAACGTGGTTTAACGTCAACTTTTAGGCCATATCCACCATGCCTCGATTTCAGCATGACGGGAGACCGTTCGAGTGTCCAAAATCTAAAAAAAATATATTTTTTGTAGATTTCATGAACGTGGTCTAACGTCAACTTTTTGGCCATATCCACCATGCCTCGATTTCAGCATGACGGGAGACCGTTCGAGTGTCCAAAATCGAAAAAATATATTTTTGGTAGAATTCATGAACGTGGTCTAACGTCAACTTTTTGGCCATATCCACCATGCCTCGATTTCAGCATGACGGGAGACACCGTTTTAGTGTCCAAAATCGGGAAAAAAAATATTTTTTGTAGATTTCATGAACGTGGTTTAACGTCAACTTTTAGGCCATATCCACCATGCCTCGATTTCATCATGACGGGAGACACCGATTGAGTGTCCAAAATCTGAAAAATATATTTTTGGTAGAATTCATGAACGTGGTCTAACGTCAACTTTTAGGCCATATCCACCATGCCTCGATTTCAGCATGACGGGAGACACCGTTTGAGTGTCCAAAATTGGAAAAAAAAATATTTTTTGTTTATTTCATGAACGTGGTTTAATGTCAACTTTTAGGCCATATCCACCATGCCTCGATTTCAGCATGTAGGGAGACACCGTTTGAGTGTCCAAAATCTGAAAAATATATTTTTGGTAGAATTCATGAACGTGGTCTAACGTCAACTTTTAGACCATATCCACCATGCCTCGATTTCAGCATGACGAGAGACACCGTTTTAGTGTCCAAAATCGGAAAAAAAATTATTTTTTGTAGATTTCATGAACGTGGTCTAACGTCAACTTTTTGGCCATATCCACCATGCCTCGATTTCAGCATGACGGGAGACCGTTCGAGTGTCCAAAATCGAAAAAATATATTTTTGGTAGAATTCATGAACGTGGTCTAACGTCAACTTTTTGGCCATATCCACCATGCCTCGATTTCAGCATGACGGGAGACACCGTTTTAGTGTCCAAAATCGGGAAAAAAAATATTTTTTGTAGATTTCATGAACGTGGTTTAACGTCAACTTTTAGGCCATATCCACCATGCCTCGATTTCATCATGACGGGAGACACCGATTGAGTGTCCAAAATCTGAAAAATATATTTTTGGTAGAATTCATGAACGTGGTCTAACGTCAACTTTTAGGCCATATCCACCATGCCTCGATTTCAGCATGACGGGAGACACCGTTTGAGTGTCCAAAATTGGAAAAAAAAATATTTTTTGTTTATTTCATGAACGTGGTTTAATGTCAACTTTTAGGCCATATCCACCATGCCTCGATTTCAGCATGTAGGGAGACACCGTTTGAGTGTCCAAAATCTGAAAAATATATTTTTGGTAGAATTCATGAACGTGGTCTAACGTCAACTTTTAGACCATATCCACCATGCCTCGATTTCAGCATGACGAGAGACACCGTTTTAGTGTCCAAAATCGGAAAAAAAAATATTTTTTGTAGATTTCATGAACGTGGTCTAACGTCAACTTTTTGGCCATATCCACCATGCCTCGATTTCAGCATGACGGGAGACACCGTTTTAGTGTCCAAAATCGGAAAAAAAAAATATTTTTTGTAGATTTCATGAACGTGGTTTAACGTCAACTTTTAGGCCATATCCACCATGCCTCGATTTCATCATGACGGGAGACACCGTTTGAGTGTCCAAAATCTGAAAAATATATTTTTTGTAGATTTCATGAACGTGGTCTAACGTCAACTTTTAAGCCATATGCCTCGATTTCAGCATGACGGGAGACACCGTTTGAGTGTCCAAAATCTGAAAAAAAAATATTTTTGGTAGAATTCATGAACGTGGTCTAACGTCAACTTTTAGGCCATATCCACCATGCCTCGATTTCAGCATGACGGGAGACACCGTTTTAGTGTCCAAAATCGGAAAAAAAAATATTTTTTGTAGATTTCATGAACGTGGTTTAACGTCAACTTTTAGGCCATATCCACCATGCCTCGATTTCAGCATGACGGGAGACCGTTCGAGTGTCCAAAATCTAAAAAAAATATATTTTTTGTAGATTTCATGAACGTGGTCTAACGTCAACTTTTTGGCCATATCCACCATGCCTCGATTTCATCATGACGGGAGACACCGTTTGAGTGTCCAAAATCTGAAAAATATATTTTTGGTAGAATTCATGAACGTGGTCTAACGTCAACTTTTAGGCCATATCCACCATGCCTCGATTTCATCATGACGGGAGACACCGTTTGAGTGTCCAAAATCGGAAAAAAACATATTTTTTGTAGATTTCATGAACGTGGTCTAACGTCAACTTTTTGGCCATATCCACCATGCCTCGATTTCAGCATGACGGGAGACACCGTTTGAGTGTCCAAAATCGAAAAAAAAAATATTTTTTGTAGATTTCATGAACGTGGTTTAATGTCAACTTTTAGGCCATATCCACCATGCCTCGATATCAGCATGATGGGAGACCGTTCGAGTGTCCAAAATCGGAAAAAAAAATATTTTTTGTAGATTTCATGAACGTGGTCTAACGTCAACTTTTTGGCCATATCCACCATGCCTCGATTTCAGCATGACGGGAGACCGTTCGAGTGTCCAAAATCGAAAAAATATATTTTTGGTAGAATTCATGAACGTGGTCTAACGTCAACTTTTTGGCCATATCCACCATGCCTCGATTTCAGCATGACGGGAGACACCGTTTTAGTGTCCAAAATCGGGAAAAAAAATATTTTTTGTAGATTTCATGAACGTGGTTTAACGTCAACTTTTAGGCCATATCCACCATGCCTCGATTTCATCATGACGGGAGACACCGATTGAGTGTCCAAAATCTGAAAAATATATTTTTGGTAGAATTCATGAACGTGGTCTAACGTCAACTTTTAGGCCATATCCACCATGCCTCGATTTCAGCATGACGGGAGACACCGTTTGAGTGTCCAAAATTGGAAAAAAAAATATTTTTTGTTTATTTCATGAACGTGGTTTAATGTCAACTTTTAGGCCATATCCACCATGCCTCGATTTCAGCATGTAGGGAGACACCGTTTGAGTGTCCAAAATCTGAAAAATATATTTTTGGTAGAATTCATGAACGTGGTCTAACGTCAACTTTTAGACCATATCCACCATGCCTCGATTTCAGCATGACGAGAGACACCGTTTTAGTGTCCAAAATCGGAAAAAAAAATATTTTTTGTAGATTTCATGAACGTGGTCTAACGTCAACTTTTTGGCCATATCCACCATGCCTCGATTTCAGCATGACGGGAGACACCGTTTTAGTGTCCAAAATCGGAAAAAAAAAATATTTTTTGTAGATTTCATGAACGTGGTTTAACGTCAACTTTTAGGCCATATCCACCATGCCTCGATTTCATCATGACGGGAGACACCGTTTGAGTGTCCAAAATCTGAAAAATATATTTTTTGTAGATTTCATGAACGTGGTCTAACGTCAACTTTTAAGCCATATGCCTCGATTTCAGCATGACGGGAGACACCGTTTGAGTGTCCAAAATCTGAAAAAAAAATATTTTTGGTAGAATTCATGAACGTGGTCTAACGTCAACTTTTAGGCCATATCCACCATGCCTCGATTTCAGCATGACGGGAGACACCGTTTTAGTGTCCAAAATCGGAAAAAAAAATATTTTTTGTAGATTTCATGAACGTGGTTTAACGTCAACTTTTAGGCCATATCCACCATGCCTCGATTTCAGCATGACGGGAGACCGTTCGAGTGTCCAAAATCTAAAAAAAATATATTTTTTGTAGATTTCATGAACGTGGTCTAACGTCAACTTTTTGGCCATATCCACCATGCCTCGATTTCATCATGACGGGAGACACCGTTTGAGTGTCCAAAATCTGAAAAATATATTTTTGGTAGAATTCATGAACGTGGTCTAACGTCAACTTTTAGGCCATATCCACCATGCCTCGATTTCAGCATGACGGGAGACACCGTTTGAGTGTCGAAAATCGGAAAAAAAAATATTTTTTGTAGATTTCATGAACGTGGTTTAATGTCAACTTTTAGGCCATATCCACCATGCCTCGATTTCAGCATGACGGGAGACACCGTTTGAGTGTCCAAAATCTGAAAAATATATTTTTGGTAGAATTCATGAACGTGGTCTAACGTCAACTTTTAGGCCATATCCACCATGCCTCGATTTCAGCATGACGAGAGACACCGTTTTAGTGTCCAAAATCGGAAAAAAAAATATTTTTTGTAGATTTCATGAACATGGTCTAACGTCAACTTTTTGGCCATATCCACCATGCCTCGATTTCAGCATGACGGGAGACACCGTTTTAGTGTCCAAAATCGGAAAAAAAAATATTTTTTGTAGATTTCATGAACGTGGTTTAACGTCAACTTTTAGGCCATATCCACCATGCCTCGATTTCATCATGACGGGAGACACCGTTTGAGTGTCCAAAATCTGAAAAATATATTTTTTGTAGATTTCATGAACGTGGTCTAACGTCAACTTTTAAGCCATATGCCTCGATTTCAGCATGACGGGAGACACCGTTTGAGTGTCCAAAATCTGAAAAATATATTTTTGGTAGAATTCATGAACGTGGTCTAACGTCAACTTTTAGGCCATATCCACCATGCCTCGATTTCAGCATGACGAGAGACACCGTTTTAGTGTCCAAAATCGGAAAAAAAAATATTTTTTGTAGATTTCATGAACATGGTCTAACGTCAACTTTTTGGCCATATCCACCATGCCTCGATTTCAGCATGACGGGAGACACCGTTTTAGTGTCCAAAATCGGAAAAAAAAATATTTTTTGTAGATTTCATGAACGTGGTTTAACGTCAACTTTTAGGCCATATCCACCATGCCTCGATTTCATCATGACGGGAGACACCGTTTGAGTGTCCAAAATCTGAAAAATATATTTTTTGTAGATTTCATGAACGTGGTCTAACGTCAACTTTTAAGCCATATGCCTCGATTTCAGCATGACGGGAGACACCGTTTGAGTGTCCAAAATCTGAAAAAAAAATATTTTTGGTAGAATTCATGAACGTGGTCTAACGTCAACTTTTAGGCCATATCCACCATGCCTCGATTTCAGCATGACGGGAGACACCGTTTTAGTGTCCAAAATCGGAAAAAAAAATATTTTTTGTAGATTTCATGAACGTGGTTTAACGTCAACTTTTAGGCCATATCCACCATGCCTCGATTTCAGCATGACGGGAGACCGTTCGAGTGTCCAAAATCTAAAAAAAATATATTTTTTGTAGATTTCATGAACGTGGTCTAACGTCAACTTTTTGGCCATATCCACCATGCCTCGATTTCATCATGACGGGAGACACCGTTTGAGTGTCCAAAATCTGAAAAATATATTTTTGGTAGAATTCATGAACGTGGTCTAACGTCAACTTTTAGGCCATATCCACCATGCCTCGATTTCAGCATGACGGGAGACACCGTTTGAGTGTCGAAAATCGGAAAAAAAAATATTTTTTGTAGATTTCATGAACGTGGTTTAATGTCAACTTTTAGGCCATATCCACCATGCCTCGATTTCAGCATGACGGGAGACACCGTTTGAGTGTCCAAAATCTGAAAAATATATTTTTGGTAGAATTCATGAACGTGGTCTAACGTCAACTTTTAGGCCATATCCACCATGCCTCGATTTCAGCATGACGAGAGACACCGTTTTAGTGTCCAAAATCGGAAAAAAAAATATTTTTTGTAGATTTCATGAACATGGTCTAACGTCAACTTTTTGGCCATATCCACCATGCCTCGATTTCAGCATGACGGGAGACACCGTTTTAGTGTCCAAAATCGGAAAAAAAAATATTTTTTGTAGATTTCATGAACGTGGTTTAACGTCAACTTTTAGGCCATATCCACCATGCCTCGATTTCATCATGACGGGAGACACCGTTTGAGTGTCCAAAATCTGAAAAATATATTTTTTGTAGATTTCATGAACGTGGTCTAACGTCAACTTTTAAGCCATATGCCTCGATTTCAGCATGACGGGAGACACCGTTTGAGTGTCCAAAATCTGAAAAATATATTTTTGGTAGAATTCATGAACGTGGTCTAACGTCAACTTTTAGGCCATATCCACCATGCCTCGATTTCAGCATGACGAGAGACACCGTTTTAGTGTCCAAAATCGGAAAAAAAAATATTTTTTGTAGATTTCATGAACATGGTCTAACGTCAACTTTTTGGCCATATCCACCATGCCTCGATTTCAGCATGACGGGAGACACCGTTTTAGTGTCCAAAATCGGAAAAAAAAATATTTTTTGTAGATTTCATGAACGTGGTTTAACGTCAACTTTTAGGCCATATCCACCATGCCTCGATTTCATCATGACGGGAGACACCGTTTGAGTGTCCAAAATCTGAAAAATATATTTTTTGTAGATTTCATGAACGTGGTCTAACGTCAACTTTTAAGCCATATGCCTCGATTTCAGCATGACGGGAGACACCGTTTGAGTGTCCAAAATCTGAAAAAAAAAAAATTTTTGGTAGAATTCATGAACGTGGTCTAACGTCAACTTTTAGGCCATATCCACCATGCCTCGATTTCAGCATGACGGGAGACACCGTTTGAGTGTCCAAAATCGAAAAAAAAAATATTTTTTGTAGATTTCATGAACGTGGTCTAACGTCAACTTTTTGGCCATATCCACCATGCCTCGATTTCAGCATGACGGGAGACACCGTTTTAGTGTCCAAAATCGAAAAAAAATATATTTTTGGTAGATTTCATGAACGTGGTTTAACGTCAAATTTTAGGCCATATCCACCATGCCTCGATTTCAGCATGACGGGAGACCGTTCGAGTGTCCAAAATCGAAAAAAAAAATATTTTTTGTAGATTTCATGAACGTGGTCTAACGTCAACTTTTTGGCCATATCCACCATGCCTCGATTTCATCATGACGGGAGACACCGTTTGAGTGTCCAAAATCTGAAAAATATATTTTTGGTAGAATTCATGAACGTGGTCTAACGACAACTTTTAGGCCATATCCACCATGCCTCGATTTCATTATGACGAGAGACACCGTTTTAGTGTCCAAAATCGGAAAAAAAAATTTTTTTTGTAGATTTCATGAACGTGGTCTAACGTCAACTTTTTGGCCATATCCACCATGCCTCGATTTCAGCATGACGGGAGACACCGTTTTAGTGTCCAAAATCGGAAAAAAAATTATTTTTTGTAGATTTCATGAACGTGGTTTAACGTCAACTTTTAGGCCATATCCACCATGCCTCGATTTCAGCATGACGGGAGACACCGTTTTAGTGTCCAAAATCGGAAAAAAAAATATTTTTTGTAGATTTCATGAACGTGGTTTAACGTCAACTTTTAGGCCATATCCACCATGCCTCGATTTCAGCATGACGGGAGACCGTTCGAGTGTCCAAAATCTAAAAAAAAAATATTTTTTGTAGATTTCATGAACGTGGTCTAACGTCAACTTTTTGGCCATATCCACCATGCCTCGATTTCATCATGACGGGAGACACCGTTTGAGTGTCCAAAATCTGAAAAATATATTTTTGGTAGAATTCATGAACGTGGTCTAACGTCAACTTTTAGGCCATATCCACCATGCCTCGATTTCAGCATGACGGGAGACACCGTTTGAGTGTCGAAAATCGGAAAAAAAAATATTTTTTGTAGATTTCATGAACGTGGTTTAATGTCAACTTTTAGGCCATATCCACCATGCCTCGATTTCAGCATGACGGGAGACACCGTTTGAGTGTCCAAAATCTGAAAAATATATTTTTGGTAGAATTCATGAACGTGGTCTAACGTCAACTTTTAGGCCATATCCACCATGCCTCGATTTCAGCATGACGAGAGACACCGTTTTAGTGTCCAAAATCGGAAAAAAAAAAATTTTTTGTAGATTTCATGAACGTGGTCTAACGTCAACTTTTTGGCCATATCCACCATGCCTCGATTTCAGCATGACGGGAGACACCGTTTTAGTGTCCAAAATCGTAAAAAAAAATATTTTTTGTAGATTTCATGAACGTGGTTTAACGTCAACTTTTAGGCCATATCCACCATGCCTCGATTTCATCATGACGGGAGACACCGTTTGAGTGTCCAAAATCTGAAAAATATATTTTTTGTAGATTTCATGAACGTGGTCTAACGTCAACTTTTAAGCCATATGCCTCGATTTCAGCATGACGGGAGACACCATTTGAGTGTCCAAAATCTGAAAAAAAAATATTTTTGGTAGAATTCATGAACGTGGTCTAACGTCAACTTTTAGGCCATATCCACCATGCCTCGATTTCAGCATGACGGGAGACACCGTTTGAGTGTCCAAAATCGGAAAAAAAAATATTTTTTGTAGATTTCATGAACGTGGTCTAACGTCAACTTTTTGGCCATATCCACCATGCCTCGATTTCAGCATGACGGGAGACACCGTTTTAGTGTCCAAAATCGAAAAAAAATATATTTTTGGTAGATTTCATGAACGTGGTTTAACGTCAAATTTTAGGCCATATCCACCATGCCTCGATTTCAGCATGACGGGAGACCGTTCGAGTGTCCAAAATCGAAAAAAAAAATATTTTTTGTAGATTTCATGAACGTGGTCTAACGTCAACTTTTTGGCCATATCCACCATGCCTCGATTTCATCATGACGGGAGACACCGTTTGAGTGTCCAAAATCTGAAAAATATATTTTTGGTAGAATTCATGAACGTGGTCTAACGACAACTTTTAGGCCATATCCACCATGCCTCGATTTCATTATGACGAGAGACACCGTTTTAGTGTCCAAAATCGGAAAAAAAAAATGTTTTTGTAGATTTCATGAACGTGGTCTAACGTCAACTTTTTGGCCATATCCACCATGCCTCGATTTCAGCATGACGGGAGACACCGTTTTAGTGTCCAAAATCGGAAAAAAAAATATTTTTTGTAGATTTCATAAACGTGGTTTAACGTCAACTTTTAGGCCATATCCACCATGCCTCGATTTCATCATGACGGGAGACACCGTTTGAGTGTCCAAAATCTGAAAAATATATTTTTTGTAGATTTCATGAACGTGGTCTAACGTCAACTTTTAAGCCATATGCCTCGATTTCAGCATGACGGGAGACACCGTTTGAGTGTCCAAAATCTGAAAAAAAAATTTTTTTTGTAGATTTCATGAACGTGGTTTAACGTAAACTTTTAGGCCATATCCACCATGCCTCGATTTCATCATGACGGGAGACACCGTTTGAGTGTCCAAAATCTGAAAAATATATTTTTGGTAGAATTCATGAACGTGGTCTAACGTCAACTTTTTGGCCATATCCACCATGCCTCGATTTCAGCATGACGGGAGACACCGTTTTAGTGTCCAAAATCGGGAAAAAAATTATTTTTTGTAGATTTCATGAACGTGGTTTAACGTCAACTTTTAGGCCATATCCACCATGCCTCGATTTCATCATGACGGGAGACACCGATTGAGTGTCCAAAATCTGAAAAATATATTTTTTGTAGATTTCATGAACGTGGTCTAACGTCAACTTTTAAGCCATATGCCTCGATTTCAGCATGACGGGAGACACCGTTTGAGTGTCCAAAATCTGAAAAAAATATATTTTTTGTAGATTTCATGAACGTGGTTTAACGTAAACTTTTAGGCCATATCCACCATGCCTCGATTTCAGCATGACGGGAGACACCGTTTGAGTGTCCAAAATCTGAAAAAAAAATATTTTTTGTAGATTTCATGAACGTGGTTTGATGTCAACTTTTAGGCCATATCCACCATGCCTCGATTTCAGCATGACGGGAGACCGTTCGAGTGTCCAAAATCGGAAAAAACAATATTTTTTGTAGATTTCATGAACGTGGTCTAACGTCAACTTTTTGGCCATATCCACCATGCCTCGATTTCAGCATGACGGGAGACACCGTTTTAGTATCCAAAATCGGAAAAAAAAATATTTTTTGTAGATTTCATGAACGTGGTTTAACGTCAACTTTTAGGCCATATCCACCATGCCTCGATTTCATCATGACGGGAGACACCGATTGAGTGTCCAAAATCTGAAAAATATATTTTTTGTAGATTTCATGAACGTGGTCTAACGTCAACTTTTAAGCCATATGACTCGATTTCAGCATGACGGGAGACACCGTTTGAGTGTCCAAAATCTGAAAAAAATATATTTTTTGTAGATTTCATGAACGTGGTTTAACGTAAACTTTTAGGCCATATCCACCATGCCTCGATTTCATCATGACGGGAGACACCGTTTGAGTGTCCAAAATCTGAAAAATATATTTTTGGTAGAATTCATGAACGTGGTCTAACGTCAACTTTTTGGCCATATCCACCATGCCTCGATTTCAGCATGACGGGAGACACCGTTTTAGTGTCCAAAATCGGGAAAAAAATTATTTTTTGTAGATTTCATGAACGTGGTTTAACGTCAACTTTTAGGCCATATCCACCATGCCTCGATTTCATCATGACGGGAGACACCGATTGAGTGTCCAAAATCTGAAAAATATATTTTTTGTAGATTTCATGAACGTGGTCTAACGTCAACTTTTAAGCCATATGCCTCGATTTCAGCATGACGGGAGACACCGTTTGAGTGTCCAAAATCTGAAAAAAATATATTTTTTGTAGATTTCATGAACGTGGTTTAACGTAAACTTTTAGGCCATATCCACCATGCCTCGATTTCAGCATGACGGGAGACACCGTTTGAGTGTCCAAAATCTGAAAAAAAAATATTTTTTGTAGATTTCATGAACGTGGTTTAATGTCAACTTTTAGGCCATATCCACCATGCCTCGATTTCAGCATGACGGGAGACCGTTCGAGTGTCCAAAATCGGAAAAAACAATATTTTTTGTAGATTTCATGAACGTGGTCTAACGTCAACTTTTTGGCCATATCCACCATGCCTCGATTTCAGCATGATGGGAGACACCGTTTTAGTATCCAAAATCGGAAAAAAAAATATTTTTTGTAGATTTCATGAACGTGGTTTAACGTCAACTTTTAGGCCATATCCACCATGCCTCGATTTCATCATGACGGGAGACACCGATTGAGTGTCCAAAATCTGAAAAATATATTTTTTGTAGATTTCATGAACGTGGTCTAACGTCAACTTTTAAGCCATATGACTCGATTTCAGCATGACGGGAGACACCGTTTGAGTGTCCAAAATCTGAAAAAAATATATTTTTTGTAGATTTCATGAACGTGGTTTAACGTAAACTTTTAGGCCATATCCACCATGCCTAGATTTCATCATGACGGGAGACACCGTTTGAGTGTCCAAAATCTGAAAAATATATTTTTGGTAGAATTCATGAACGTGGTCTAACGTAAACTTTTAGGCCATATCCACCATGCCTCGATTTCAGCATGACGGGAGACACAATTTGAGTGTCCAAAATCGGAAAAAAAAATATTTTTTGTAGATTTCATGAACGTGGTTTAACGTCAACTTTTAGGCCATATCCACCATGCCTCGATTTCAGAATGACGGGAGACACCGTTTTAGTTTCCAAAATCTGAAAAAAATATATTTTTTGTAGATTTCATGAACGTGGTCTAACGTCAACTTTTTGGAAATATCCACCATGCCTCGATATCAGCATGACGGGAGACACCGTTTTAGTGTCCAAAATCGGAAAAAAAAATATTTTTTGTAGATTTCATGAACGTGGTCTAACGTCAACTTTTTGGCCATATCCACCATGCCTCGATTTCAGCATGACGGGAGACACCGTTTTAGTGTCCAAAATCGGAAAAAAAAATATTTTTTGTAGATTTCATGAACGTGGTTTAACGTCAACTTTTAGGCCATATCCACCATGCCTCGATTTCAGCATGACGGGAGACACCGTTTGAGTGTCCAAAATCAGAAAAATATATTTTTTGTAGATTTCATGAACGTGGTCTAACGTCAACTTTTTGGCCATATCCACCATGCCTCGATTTCAGCATGACGGGAGACACCGTTTTAGTGTCCAAAATCGGAAAAAAAAATATTTTTTGTAGATTTCATGAACGTGGTTTAACGTCAACTTTTAGGCCATATCCACCATGCCTCGATTTCAGCATGACGGGAGACACCGTTTGAGTGTCCAAAATCTGAAAAATATATTTTTTGTAGATTTCATGAACGTGGTCTAACGTCAACTTTTAAGCCATATCCACCATGCCTCGATTTCAGCATGACGGGAGATACCGTTTGAGTGTCCAAAATCTGAAAAATATATTTTTTGTAGATTTCATGAACGTGGTCTAACGTCAACTTTTAAGCCATATGCCTCGATTTCAGCATGACGGGAGACACCGTTTGAGTGTCCAAAATCAGAAAAAAAAATATTTTTTGTAGATTTCATGAACGTGGTTTAACGTCAACTTTTAGGCCATATCCACCATGCCTCGATTTCAGCATGACGGGAGACCGTTCGAGTGTCCAAAATCGAAAAAAATTATATTTTTGGTAGAATTCATGAACGTGGTCTAACGTCAACTTTTTGGCCATATCCACCATGCCTCGATTTCATCATGACGGGAGACACCGTTTGAGTGTCCAAAATCTGAAAAATATATTTTTGGTAGAATTCATGAACGTGGTCTAACGTCAACTTTTAGGCCATATCCACCATGCCTCGATTTCAGCATGACGAGAGACACCGTTTTAGTGTCCAAAATCGGAAAAAAACATATTTTTTGTAGATTTCATGAACGTGGTCTAACGTCAACTTTTTGGCCATATCCACCATGCCTCGATTTCAGCATGACGGGAGACACCGTTTTAGTGTCCAAAATCGGATTTTTTTTTTTTTTTTGTAGATTTCATGAACGTGGTTTAACGTCAACTTTTAGGCCATATCCACCATGCCTCGATTTCATCATGACGGGAGACACCGTTTGAGTGTCCAAAATCTGAAAAATATATTTTTTGTAGATTTCATGAACGTGGTCTAACGTCAACTTTTAAGCCATATGCCTCGATTTCAGCATGACGGGAGACACCGTTTGAGTGTCCAAAATCTGAAAAAAAAATATTTTTTGTAGATTTCATGAACGTGGTTTAACATCAACTTTTAGGCCATATCCACCATGCCTCGATTTCATCATGACGGGAGACACCGTTTGAGTGTCCAAAATCTGAAAAATATATTTTTGGTAGAATTCATGAACGTGGTCTAACGTCAACTTTTAGGCCATATCCACCATGCCTCGATTTCAGCATGACGGGAGACCGTTCGAGTGTCCAAAATCGAAAAAATATATATTTTTGGTAGAATTCATGAACGTGGTCTAACGTCAACTTTTTGGCCATATCCACCATGCCTCGATTTCATCATGACGGGAGACACCGTTTGAGTGTCCAAAATCTGAAAAAAAAATATTTTTTGTAGATTTCATGAACGTGGTCTAACGTCAACTTTTAAGCCATATCCACCATGCCTCGATTTCAGCATGATGGGAGATACCGTTTGAGTGTCCAAAATCTGAAAAATATATTTTTTGTAGATTTCATGAACGTGGTCTAACGTCAACTTTTAAGCCATATGCCTCGATTTCAGCATGACGGGAGACACCGTTTGAGTGTCCAAAATCTGAAAAAAATATATTTTTTGTAGATTTCATGAACGTGGTTTAACATCAACTTTTAGGCCATATCCACCATGCCTCGATTTCATCATGACGGGAGACACCGTTTGAGTGTCCAAAATCTGAAAAATATATTTTTGGTAGAATTCATGAACGTGGTCTAACGTCAACTTTTAGGCCATATCCACCATGCCTCGATTTCATCATGACGGGAGACACCGTTTGAGTGTCCAAAATCTGAAAAATATATTTTTGGTAGAATTCATGAACGTGGTCTAACGTCAACTTTTAGGCCATATCCACCATGCCTCGATTTCAGCATGACGAGAGACATCGTTTTAGTGTCCAAAATCGGAAAAAAACATATTTTTTGTAGATTTCATGAACGTGGTCTAACGTCAACTTTTTGGCCATATCCACCATGCCTCGATTTCAGCATGACGGGAGACACCGTTTTAGTGTCCAAAATCGGAAAAAAATATTTTTTGTAGATTTCATGAACGTGGTCTAACGTCAACTTTTAGGCCATATCCACCATGCCTCGATTTCATCATGACGGGAGACACCGTTTGAGTGTCCAAAATCTGAAAAAAAAATATTTTTTGTAGATTTCATGAACGTGGTCTAACGTCAACTTTTAAGCCATATCCACCATGCCTCGATTTCAGCATGACGGGAGATACCGTTTGAGTGTCCAAAATCTGAAAAATATATTTTTTGTAGATTTCATGAACGTGGTCTAACGTCAACTTTTAAGCCATATGCCTCGATTTCAGCATGACGGGAGACACCGTTTGAGTGTCCAAAATCTGAAAAATATATTTTTGGTAGAATTCATGAACGTGGTCTAACGTCAACTTTTAGGCCATATCCACCATGCCTCGATTTCAGCATGACGAGAGACATCGTTTTAGTGTCCAAAATCGGAAAAAAACATATTTTTTGTAGATTTCATGAACGTGGTCTAACGTCAACTTTTTGGCCATATCCACCATGCCTCGATTTCAGCATGACGGGAGACACCGTTTTAGTGTCCAAAATCGGAAAAAAATATTTTTTGTAGATTTCATGAACGTGGTCTAACGTCAACTTTTAGGCCATATCCACCATGCCTCGATTTCATCATGACGGGAGACACCGTTTGAGTGTCCAAAATCTGAAAAAAAAATATTTTTTGTAGATTTCATGAACGTGGTCTAACGTCAACTTTTAAGCCATATCCACCATGCCTCGATTTCAGCATGACGGGAGATACCGTTTGAGTGTCCAAAATCTGAAAAATATATTTTTTGTAGATTTCATGAACGTGGTCTAACGTCAACTTTTAAGCCATATGCCTCGATTTCAGCATGACGGGAGACACCGTTTGAGTGTCCAAAATCTGAAAAAAAAATTTTTTTTGTAGATTTCATGAACGTGGTTTAACATCAACTTTTAGGCCATATCCACCATGCCTCGATTTCATCATGACGGGAGACACCGTTTGAGTGTCCAAAATCTGAAAAATATATTTTTGGTAGAATTCATGAACGTGGTCTAACGTCAACTTTTAGGCCATATCCACCATGCCTCGATTTCATCATGACGGGAGACACCGTTTGAGTGTCCAAAATCTGAAAAATATATTTTTTGTAGATTTCATGAACGTGGTCTAACGTCAACTTTTAAGCCATATGCCTCGATTTCAGCATGACGGGAGACACCGTTTGAGTGTCCAAAATCTGAAAAAAAAAAAACATTTGTAGATTTCATGAACGTGGTTTAACGTAAACTTTTAGGCCATATCCACCATGCCTCGATTTCATCATGACGGGAGACACCGTTTGAGTGTCCAAAATCTGAAAAATATATTTTTGGTAGAATTCATGAACGTGGTCTAACGTAAACTTTTAGGCCATATCCACCATGCCTCGATTTCATCATGACGGGAGACACCGTTTGAGTGTCCAAAATCTGAAAAATATATTTTTGGTAGAATTCATGAACGTGGTCTAACGTCAACTTTTTGGCCATATCCACCATGCCTCGATTTCAGCATGACGGGAGACACCGTTTTAGTGTCCAAAATCGGGAAAAAAATTATTTTTTGTAGATTTCATGAACGTGGTTTAACGTCAACTTTTAGGCCATATCCACCATGCCTCGATTTCATCATGACGGGAGACACCGATTGAGTGTCCAAAATCTGAAAAATATATTTTTTGTAGATTTCATGAACGTGGTCTAACGTCAATTTTTAAGCCATATGCCTCGATTTCAGCATGACGGGAGACACCGTTTGAGTGTCCAAAATCTGAAAAAAAAATATTTTTTATAGATTTCATGAACGTGGTTTAACGTAAACTTTTAGGCCATATCCACCATGCCTCGATTTCAGCATGACGGGAGACACCGTTTGAGTGTCCAAAATCTGAAAAAAAAATATTTTTTGTAGATTTCATGAACGTGGTTTAATGTCAACTTTTAGGCCATATCCACCATGCCTCGATTTCAGCATGACGGGAGACCGTTCGAGTGTCCAAAATCGGAAAAAACAATATTTTTTGTAGATTTCATGAACGTGGTCTAACGTCAACTTTTTGGCCATATCCACCATGCCTCGATTTCAGCATGACGGGAGACACCGTTTTAGTGTCCAAAATCGGAAAAAAATATATTTTTTGTAGATTTCATGAACGTGGTTTAACGTAAACTTTTAGGCCATATCCACCATGCCTCGATTTCATCATGACGGGAGACACCGTTTGAGTGTCCAAAATCTGAAAAATATATTTTTGGTAGAATTCATGAACGTGGTCTAACGTCAACTTTTAGGCCATATCCACCATGCCTCGATTTCAGCATGACGGGAGACCGTTCGAGTGTCCAAAATCGAAAAAATATATATTTTTGGTAGAATTCATGAACGTGGTCTAACGTAAACTTTTTGGCCATATCCACCATGCCTCGATTTCATCATGACGGGAGACACCGTTTGAGTGTCCAAAATCTGAAAAAAAAATATTTTTTGTAGATTTCATGAACGTGGTCTAACGTCAACTTTTAGGCCATATCCACCATGCCTCGATTTCATCATGACGGGAGACACCGTTTGAGTGTCCAAAATCTGAAAAAAAAATATTTTTTGTAGATTTCATGAACGTGGTCTAACGTCAACTTTTAAGCCATATCCACCATGCCTCGATTTCAGCATGACGGGAGATACCGTTTGAGTGTCCAAAATCTGAAAAATATATTTTTTGTAGATTTCATGAACGTGGTCTAACGTCAACTTTTAAGCCATATGCCTCGATTTCAGCATGACGGGAGACACCGTTTGAGTGTCCAAAATCTGAAAAAAAAATATTTTTTGTAGATTTCATGAACGTGGTTTAACATCAACTTTTAGGCCATATCCACCATGCCTCGATTTCATCATGACGGGAGACACCGTTTGAGTGTCCAAAATCTGAAAAATATATTTTTGGTAGAATTCATGAACGTGGTCTAACGTCAACTTTTAGGCCATATCCACCATGCCTCGATTTCATCATGACGGGAGACACCGTTTGAGTGTCCAAAATCTGAAAAATATATTTTTTGTAGATTTCATGAACGTGGTCTAACGTCAACTTTTAAGCCATATGCCTCGATTTCAGCATGACGGGAGACACCGTTTGAGTGTCCAAAATCTGAAAAAAAAAAAACATTTGTAGATTTCATGAACGTGGTTTAACGTAAACTTTTAGGCCATATCCACCATGCCTCGATTTCATCATGACGGGAGACACCGTTTGAGTGTCCAAAATCTGAAAAATATATTTTTGGTAGAATTCATGAACGTGGTCTAACGTAAACTTTTAGGCCATATCCACCATGCCTCGATTTCATCATGACGGGAGACACCGTTTGAGTGTCCAAAATCTGAAAAATATATTTTTGGTAGAATTCATGAACGTGGTCTAACGTCAACTTTTTGGCCATATCCACCATGCCTCGATTTCAGCATGACGGGAGACACCGTTTTAGTGTCCAAAATCGGGAAAAAAATTATTTTTTGTAGATTTCATGAACGTGGTTTAACGTCAACTTTTAGGCCATATCCACCATGCCTCGATTTCATCATGACGGGAGACACCGATTGAGTGTCCAAAATCTGAAAAATATATTTTTTGTAGATTTCATGAACGTGGTCTAACGTCAATTTTTAAGCCATATGCCTCGATTTCAGCATGACGGGAGACACCGTTTGAGTGTCCAAAATCTGAAAAAAAAATATTTTTTGTAGATTTCATGAACGTGGTTTAACGTAAACTTTTAGGCCATATCCACCATGCCTCGATTTCAGCATGACGGGAGACACCGTTTGAGTGTCCAAAATCTGAAAAAAAAATATTTTTTGTAGATTTCATGAACGTGGTTTAATGTCAACTTTTAGGCCATATCCACCATGCCTCGATTTCAGCATGACGGGAGACCGTTCGAGTGTCCAAAATCGGAAAAAACAATATTTTTTGTAGATTTCATGAACGTGGTCTAACGTCAACTTTTTGGCCATATCCACCATGCCTCGATTTCAGCATGACGGGAGACACCGTTTTAGTGTCCAAAATCGGAAAAAAATATATTTTTTGTAGATTTCATGAACGTGGTTTAACGTAAACTTTTAGGCCATATCCACCATGCCTCGATTTCATCATGACGGGAGACACCGTTTGAGTGTCCAAAATCTGAAAAATATATTTTTGGTAGAATTCATGAACGTGGTCTAACGTAAACTTTTAGGCCATATCCACCATGCCTCGATTTCAGCATGACGGGAGACACAATTTGAGTGTCCAAAATCGGAAAAAAAAATTTTTTTTGTAGATTTCATGAACGTGGTTTAACGTCAACTTTTTGGCCATATCCACCATGCCTCGATTTCAGCATGACGGGAGACACCGTTTTAGTGTCCAAAATCGGAAATAAAAATATTTTTTTTTAGATTTCATGAACGTGGTCTAACGTCAACTTTTTGGCCATATCCACCATGCCTCGATTTCAGCATGACGGGAGACACCGTTTTAGTGTCCAAAATCGGAAAAAAATATATTTTTTGTAGATTTCATGAACGTGGTTTAACGTCAACTTTTAGGCCATATCCACCATGCCTCGATTTCAGCATGACGGGAGACACCGTTTGAGTGTCCAAAATCTGAAAAATATATTTTTTGTAGATTTCATGAACGTGGTCTAACGTCAACTTTTAAGCCATATCCACCATGCCTCGATTTCAGCATGACGGGAGATACCGTTTGAGTGTCCAAAATCTGAAAAATATATTTTTTGTAGATTTCATGAACGTGGTCTAACGTCAACTTTTAATCCATATGCCTTTATTTCAGCATGACGGGAGACACCGTTTGAGTGTCCAAAATCTGAAAAAAAAATATTTTTTGTAGATTTCATGAACGTGGTTTAACGTCAACTTTTAGGCCATATCCACCATGCCTCGATTTCAGCATGACGGGAGACCGTTCGAGTGTCCAAAATCGAAAAAAATTATATTTTTGGTAGAATTCATGAACGTGGTCTAACGTCAACTTTTTGGCCATATCCACCATGCCTCGATTTCATCATGACGGGAGACACCGTTTGAGTGTCCAAAATCTGAAAAATATATTTTTGGTAGAATTCATGAACGTGGTCTAACGTCAACTTTTAGGCCATATCCACCATGCCTCGATTTCAGCATGACGAGAGACACCGTTTTAGTGTCCAAAATCGGAAAAAAACATATTTTTTGTAGATTTCATGAACGTGGTCTAACGTCAACTTTTTGGCCATATCCACCATGCCTCGATTTCAGCATGACGGGAGACACCGTTTTAGTGTCCAAAATCGAAAAAAAAAATATTTTTTGTAGATTTCATGAACGTGGTTTAACGTCAACTTTTAGGCCATATCCACCATGCCTCGATTTCATCATGACGGGAGACACCGTTTGAGTGTCCAAAATCTGAAAAATATATTTTTGGTAGAATTCATGAACGTGGTCTAACGTCAACTTTTAGGCCATATCCACCATGCCTCGATTTCATCATGACGGGAGACACCGTTTGAGTGTCCAAAATCTGAAAAAAAAATATTTTTTGTAGATTTCATGAACGTGGTCTAACGTCAACTTTTAAGCCATATCCACCATGCCTCGATTTCAGCATGACGGGAGATACCGTTTGAGTGTCCAAAATCTGAAAAATATATTTTTTGTAGATTTCATGAACGTGGTCTAACGTCAACTTTTAAGCCATATGCCTCGATTTCAGCATGACGGGAGACACCGTTTGAGTGTCCAAAATCTGAAAAAAAAATATTTTTTGTAGATTTCATGAACGTGGTTTAACATCAACTTTTAGGCCATATCCACCATGCCTCGATTTCATCATGACGGGAGACACCGTTTGAGTGTCCAAAATCTGAAACATATATTTTTGGTAGAATTCATGAACGTGGTCTAACGTCAACTTTTAGGCCATATCCACCATGCCTCGATTTCATCATGACGGGAGACACCGTTTGAGTGTCCAAAATCTGAAAAATATATTTTTTGTAGATTTCATGAACGTGGTCTAACGTCAACTTTTAAGCCATATGCCTCGATTTCAGCATGACGGGAGACACCGTTTGAGTGTCCAAAATCTGAAAAAAAAAAAACATTTGTAGATTTCATGAACGTGGTTTAACGTAAACTTTTAGGCCATATCCACCATGCCTCGATTTCATCATGACGGGAGACACCGTTTGAGTGTCCAAAATCTGAAAAATATATTTTTGGTAGAATTCATGAACGTGGTCTAACGTAAACTTTTAGGCCATATCCACCATGCCTCGATTTCATCATGACGGGAGACACCGTTTGAGTGTCCAAAATCTGAAAAATATATTTTTGGTAGAATTCATGAACGTGGTCTAACGTCAACTTTTTGGCCATATCCACCATGCCTCGATTTCAGCATGACGGGAGACACCGTTTTAGTGTCCAAAATCGGGAAAAAAATTATTTTTTGTAGATTTCATGAACGTGGTTTAACGTCAACTTTTAGGCCATATCCACCATGCCTCGATTTCATCATGACGGGAAACACCGATTGAGTGTCCAAAATCTGAAAAATATATTTTTTGTAGATTTCATGAACGTGGTCTAACGTCAATTTTTAAGCCATATGCCTCGATTTCAGCATGACGGGAGACACCGTTTGAGTGTCCAAAATCTGAAAAAAAAATATTTTTTGTAGATTTCATGAACGTGGTTTAACGTAAACTTTTAGGCCATATCCACCATGCCTCGATTTCAGCATGACGGGAGACACCGTTTGAGTGTCCAAAATCTGAAAAAAAAATATTTTTTGTAGATTTCATGAACGTGGTTTAATGTCAACTTTTAGGCCATATCCACCATGCCTCGATTTCAGCATGACGGGAGACCGTTCGAGTGTCCAAAATCGGAAAAAACAATATTTTTTGTAGATTTCATGAACGTGGTCTAACGTCAACTTTTTGGCCATATCCACCATGCCTCGATTTCAGCATGACGGGAGACACCGTTTTAGTGTCCAAAATCGGAAAAAAATATATTTTTTGTAGATTTCATGAACGTGGTTTAACGTAAACTTTTAGGCCATATCCACCATGCCTCGATTTCATCATGACGGGAGACACCGTTTGAGTGTCCAAAATCTGAAAAATATATTTTTGGTAGAATTCATGAACGTGGTCTAACGTAAACTTTTAGGCCATATCCACATTGCCTCGATTTCAGCATGACGGGAGACACAATTTGAGTGTCCAAAATCGGAAAAAAAATTTTTTTTTGTAGATTTCATGAACGTGGTTTAACGTCAACTTTTTGGCCATATCCACCATGCCTCGATTTCAGCATGACGGGAGACACCGTTTTAGTGTCCAAAATCGGAAAAAAAAATATTTTTTTTAGATTTCATGAACGTGGTCTAACGTCAACTTTTTGGCCATATCCACCATGCCTCGATTTCAGCATGACGGGAGACACCGTTTTAGTGTCCAAAATCGGAAAAAAATATATTTTTTGTAGATTTCATGAACGTGGTTTAACGTCAACTTTTAGGCCATATCCACCATGCCTCGATTTCAGCATGACGGGAGACACCGTTTGAGTGTCCAAAATCTGAAAAATATATTTTTTGTAGATTTCATGAACGTGGTCTAACGTCAACTTTTAAGCCATATCCACCATGCCTCGATTTCAGCATGACGGGAGATACCGTTTGAGTGTCCAAAATCTGAAAAATATATTTTTTGTAGATTTCATGAACGTGGTCTAACGTCAACTTTTAATCCATATGCCTTTATTTCAGCATGACGGGAGACACCGTTTGAGTGTCCAAAATCTGAAAAAAAAATATTTTTTGTAGATTTCATGAACGTGGTTTAACGTCAACTTTTAGGCCATATCCACCATGCCTCGATTTCAGCATGACGGGAGACCGTTCGAGTGTCCAAAATCGAAAAAAATTATATTTTTGGTAGAATTCATGAACGTGGTCTAACGTCAACTTTTTGGCCATATCCACCATGCCTCGATTTCATCATGACGGGAGACACCGTTTGAGTGTCCAAAATCTGAAAAATATATTTTTGGTAGAATTCATGAACGTGGTCTAACGTCAACTTTTAGGCCATATCCACCATGCCTCGATTTCAGCATGACGAGAGACACCGTTTTAGTGTCCAAAATCGGAAAAAAACATATTTTTTGTAGATTTCATGAACGTGGTCTAACGTCAACTTTTTGGCCATATCCACCATGCCTCGATTTCAGCATGACGGGAGACACCGTTTTAGTGTCCAAAATCGAAAAAAAAAAATATTTTTTGTAGATTTCATGAACGTGGTTTAACGTCAACTTTTAGGCCATATCCACCATGCCTCGATTTCATCATGACGGGAGACACCGTTTGAGTGTCCAAAATCTGAAAAATATATTTTTTGTAGATTTCATGAACGTGGTCTAACGTCAACTTTTAAGCCATATGCCTCGATTTCAGCATGACGGGAGACACCGTTTGAGTGTCCAAAATCTGAAAAAAAAATATTTTTTGTAGATTTCATGAACGTGGTTTAACATCAACTTTTAGGCCATATCCACCATGCCTCGATTTCATCATGACGGGAGACACCGTTTGAGTGTCCAAAATCTGAAAAATATATTTTTGGTAGAATTCATGAACGTGGTCTAACGTCAACTTTTAGGCCATATCCACCATGCCTCGATTTCAGCATGACGGGAGACCGTTCGAGTGTCCAAAATCGAAAAAAAATATATTTTTGGTAGAATTCATGAACGTGGTCTAACGTCAACTTTTTGGCCATATCCACCATGCCTCGATTTCAGCATGACGGGAGATACCGTTTGAGTGTCCAAAATCTGAAAAATATATTTTTTGTAGATTTCATGAACGTGGTCTAACGTCAACTTTTAAGCCATATGCCTCGATTTCAGCATGACGGGAGACACCGTTTGAGTGTCCAAAATCTGAAAAAAAAATATTTTTTGTAGATTTCATGAACGTGGTTTAACGTCAACTTTTAGGCCATATCCACCATGCCTCGATTTCAGCATGACGGGAGACCGTTCGAGTGTCCAAAATCGAAAAAAATTATATTTTTGGTAGAATTCATGAACGTGGTCTAACGTCAACTTTTTGGCCATATCCACCATGCCTCGATTTCATCATGACGGGAGACACCGTTTGAGTGTCCAAAATCTGAAAAATATATTTTTGGTAGAATTCATGAACGTGGTCTAACGTCAACTTTTAGGCCATATCCACCATGCCTCGATTTCAGCATGACGGGAGACACCGTTTTAGTGTCCAAAATCGAAAAAAAAAATATTTTTTGTAGATTTCATGAACGTGGTTTAACGTCAACTTTTAGGCCATATCCACCATGGCTCGATTTCATCATGACGGGAGACACCGTTTGAGTGTCCAAAATCTGAAAAATATATTTTTTGTAGATTTCATGAACGTGGTCTAACGTCAACTTTTAAGCCATATGCCTCGATTTCAGCATGACGGGAGACACCGTTTGAGTGTCCAAAATCTGAAAAAAAATTATTTTTTGTAGATTTCATGAACGTGGTTTAACATCAACTTTTAGGCCATATCCACCATGCCTCGATTTCATCATGACGGGAGACACCGTTTGAGTGTCCAAAATCTGAAAAATATATTTTTGGTAGAATTCATGAACGTGGTCTAACGTCAACTTTTAGGCCATATCCACCATGCCTCGATTTCAGCATGACGGGAGACCGTTCGAGTGTCCAAAATCGAAAAAAAATATATTTTTGGTAGAATTCATGAACGTGGTCTAACGTCAACTTTTTGGCCATATCCACCATGCCTCGATTTCAGCATGACGGGAGATACCGTTTGAGTGTCCAAAATCTGAAAAATATATTTTTTGTAGATTTCATGAACGTGGTCTAACGTCAACTTTTAAGCCATATGCCTCGATTTCAGCATGACGGGAGACACCGTTTGAGTGTCCAAAATCTGAAAAAAAAATATTTTTTGTAGATTTCATGAACGTGGTTTAACGTCAACTTTTAGGCCATATCCACCATGCCTCGATTTCAGCATGACGGGAGACCGTTCGAGTGTCCAAAATCGAAAAAAATTATATTTTTGGTAGAATTCATGAACGTGGTCTAACGTCAACTTTTTGGCCATATCCACCATGCCTCGATTTCAGCATGACGGGAGACACCGTTTTAGTGTCCAAAATCGGGAAAAAAATTATTTTTTGTAGATTTCATGAACGTGGTTTAACGTCAACTTTTAGGCCATATCCACCATGCCTCGATTTCATCATGACGGGAGACACCGATTGAGTGTCCAAAATCTGAAAAATATATTTTTTGTTGATTTCATGAACGTGGTCTAACGTCAACTTTTTGGCCATATCCACCATGCCTCGATTTCAGCATGACGGGAGACACCGTTTTAGTGTCCAAAATCGGAAAAAAATATATTTTTTGTAGATTTCATGAACGTGGTTTAACGTAAACTTTTAGGCCATATCCACCATGCCTCGATTTCATCATGACGGGAGACACCGTTTGAGTGTCCAAAATCTGAAAAATATATTTTTGGTAGAATTCATGAACGTGGTCTAACGTAAACTTTTAGGCCATATCCACCATGCCTCGATTTCAGCATGACGGGAGACACAATTTGAGTGTCCAAAATCGGAAAAAAAAAAATGTTTTGTAGATTTCATGAACGTGGTTTAACGTCAACTTTTTGGCCATATCCACCATGCCTCGATTTCAGCATGACGGGAGACACCGTTTTAGTGTCCAAAATCGGAAAAAAAAATATTTTTTTTAGATTTCATGAACGTGGTCTAACGTCAACTTTTTGGCCATATCCACCATGCCTCGATTTCAGCATGACGGGAGACACCGTTTTAGTGTCCAAAATCGGAAAAAAATATATTTTTTGTAGATTTCATGAACGTGGTTTAACGTCAACTTTTAGGCCATTTCCACCATGCCTCGATTTCAGCATGACGGGAGACACCGTTTGAGTGTCCAAAATCTGAAAAATATATTTTTTGTAGATTTCATGAACGTGGTCTAACGTCAACATTTAAGCCATATCCACCATGCCTCGATATCAGCATGACGGGAGATACCGTTTGAGTGTCCAAAATCTGAAAAATATATTTTTTGTAGATTTCATGAACGTGGTCTAACGTCAACTTTTAATCCATATGCCTTTATTTCAGCATGACGGGAGACACCGTTTGAGTGTCCAAAATCTGAAAAAAAAATATTTTTTGTAGATTTCATGAACGTGGTTTAAAGTCAACTTTTAGGCCATATCCACCATGCCTCGATTTCAGCATGACGGGAGACCGTTCGAGTGTCCAAAATCGAAAAAAATTATATTTTTGGTAGAATTCATGAACGTGGTCTAACGTCAACTTTTTGGCCATATCCACCATGCCTCGATTTCATCATGACGGGAGACACCGTTTGAGTGTCCAAAATCTGAAAAATATATTTTTGGTAGAATTCATGAACGTGGTCTAACGTCAACTTTTAGGCCATATCCACCATGCCTCGATTTCAGCATGACGAGAGACACCGTTTTAGTGTCCAAAATCGGAAAAAAACATATTTTTTGTAGATTTCATGAACGTGGTCTAACGTCAACTTTTTGGCCATATCCACCATGCCTCGATTTCAGCATGACGGGAGACACCGTTTTAGTGTCCAAAATCGAAAAAAAAAATATTTTTTGTAGATTTCATGAACGTGGTTTAACGTCAACTTTTAGGCCATATCCACCATGCCTCGATTTCATCATGACGGGAGACACCGTTTGAGTGTCCAAAATCTGAAAAATATATTTTTTGTAGATTTCATGAACGTGGTCTAACGTCAACTTTTAAGCCATATGCCTCGATTTCAGCATGACGGGAGACACCGTTTGAGTGTCCAAAATCTGAAAAAAAAATATTTTTTGTAGATTTCATGAACGTGGTTTAACATCAAATTTTAGGCCATATCCACCATGCCTCGATTTCATCATGACGGGAGACACCGTTTGAGTGTCCAAAATCTGAAAAATATATTTTTGGTAGAATTCATGAACGTGGTCTAACGTCAACTTTTAGGCCATATCCACCATGCCTCGATTTCAGCATGACGGGAGACCGTTCGAGTGTCCAAAATCGAAAAAAAATATATTTTTGGTAGAATTCATGAACGTGGTCTAACGTCAACTTTTTGGCCATATCCACCATGCCTCGATTTCAGCATGACGGGAGATACCGTTTGAGTGTCCAAAATCTGAAAAATATATTTTTTGTAGATTTCATGAACGTGGTCTAACGTCAACTTTTAAGCCATATGCCTCGATTTCAGCATGACGGGAGACACCGTTTGAGTGTCCAAAATCTGAAAAAAAAATATTTTTTGTAGATTTCATGAACGTGGTTTAACATCAACTTTTAGGCCATATCCACCATGCCTCGATTTCATCATGACGGGAGACACCGTTTGAGTGTCCAAAATCTGAAAAATATATTTTTTGTAGATTTCATGAACGTGGTCTAACGTCAACTTTTAAGCCATATGCCTCGATTTCAGCATGACGGGAGACACCGTTTGAGTGTCCAAAATCTGAAAAAAAAATATTTTTTGTAGATTTCATGAACGTGGTTTAACGTCAACTTTTAGGCCATATCCACCATGCCTCGATTTCAGCATGACGGGAGACCGTTCGAGTGTCCAAAATCGAAAAAAATTATATTTTTGGTAGAATTCATGAACGTGGTCTAACGTCAACTTTTTGGCCATATCCACCATGCCTCGATTTCAGCATGACGGGAGACACCGTTTTAGTGTCCAAAATCGGGAAAAAAATTATTTTTTGTAGATTTCATGAACGTGGTTTAACGTCAACTTTTAGGCCATATCCACCATGCCTCGATTTCATCATGACGGGAGACACCGATTGAGTGTCCAAAATCTGAAAAATATATTTTTTGTTGATTTCATGAACGTGGTCTAACGTCAATTTTTAAGCCATATGCCTTGATTTCAGCATGACGGGAGACACCGTTTGAGTGTCCAAAATCTTAAAAAAAAATATTTTTTGTAGATTTCATGAACGTGGTTTAACGTAAACTTTTAGGCCATATCCACCATGCCTCGATTTCAGCATGACGGGAGACACCGTTTGAGTGTCCAAAATCTGAAAAAAAAATATTTTTTGTAGATTTCATGAACGTGGTTTAATGTCAACTTTTAGGCCATATCCACCATGCCTCGATTTCAGCATGACGGGAGACCGTTCGAGTGTCCAAAATCGGAAAAAACAATATTTTTTGTAGATTTCATGAACGTGGTCTAACGTCAACTTTTTGGCCATATCCACCATGCCTCGATTTCAGCATGACGGGAGACACCGTTTTAGTGTCCAAAATCGGAAAAAAATATATTTTTTGTAGATTTCATGAACGTGGTTTAACGTAAACTTTTAGGCCATATCCACCATGCCTCGATTTCATCATGACGGGAGACACCGTTTGAGTGTCCAAAATCTGAAAAATATATTTTTGGTAGAATTCATGAACGTGGTCTAACGTAAACTTTTAGGCCATATCCACCATGCCTCGATTTCAGCATGACGGGAGACACAATTTGAGTGTCCAAAATCGGAAAAAAAAAAATGTTTTGTAGATTTCATGAACGTGGTTTAACGTCAACTTTTTGGCCATATCCACCATGCCTCGATTTCAGCATGACGGGAGACACCGTTTTAGTGTCCAAAATCGGAAAAAAAAATATTTTTTTTAGATTTCATGAACGTGGTCTAACGTCAACTTTTTGGCCATATCCACCATGCCTCGATTTCAGCATGACGGGAGACACCGTTTTAGTGTCCAAAATCGGAAAAAAATATATTTTTTGTAGATTTCATGAACGTGGTTTAACGTCAACTTTTAGGCCATTTCCACCATGCCTCGATTTCAGCATGACGGGAGACACCGTTTGAGTGTCCAAAATCTGAAAAATATATTTTTTGTAGATTTCATGAACGTGGTCTAACGTCAACATTTAAGCCATATCCACCATGCCTCGATATCAGCATGACGGGAGATACCGTTTGAGTGTCCAAAATCTGAAAAATATATTTTTTGTAGATTTCATGAACGTGGTCTAACGTCAACTTTTAATCCATATGCCTTTATTTCAGCATGACGGGAGACACCGTTTGAGTGTCCAAAATCTGAAAAAAAAATATTTTTTGTAGATTTCATGAACGTGGTTTAAAGTCAACTTTTAGGCCATATCCACCATGCCTCGATTTCAGCATGACGGGAGACCGTTCGAGTGTCCAAAATCGAAAAAAATTATATTTTTGGTAGAATTCATGAACGTGGTCTAACGTCAACTTTTTGGCCATATCCACCATGCCTCGATTTCATCATGACGGGAGACACCGTTTGAGTGTCCAAAATCTGAAAAATATATTTTTGGTAGAATTCATGAACGTGGTCTAACGTCAACTTTTAGGCCATATCCACCATGCCTCGATTTCAGCATGACGAGAGACACCGTTTTAGTGTCCAAAATCGGAAAAAAACATATTTTTTGTAGATTTCATGAACGTGGTCTAACGTCAACTTTTTGGCCATATCCACCATGCCTCGATTTCAGCATGACGGGAGACACCGTTTTAGTGTCCAAAATCGAAAAAAAAAATATTTTTTGTAGATTTCATGAACGTGGTTTAACGTCAACTTTTAGGCCATATCCACCATGCCTCGATTTCATCATGACGGGAGACACCGTTTGAGTGTCCAAAATCTGAAAAATATATTTTTTGTAGATTTCATGAACGTGGTCTAACGTCAACTTTTAAGCCATATGCCTCGATTTCAGCATGACGGGAGACACCGTTTGAGTGTCCAAAATCTGAAAAAAAAATATTTTTTGTAGATTTCATGAACGTGGTTTAACATCAACTTTTAGGCCATATCCACCATGCCTCGATTTCATCATGACGGGAGACACCGTTTGAGTGTCCAAAATCTGAAAAATATATTTTTGGTAGAATTCATGAACGTGGTCTAACGTCAACTTTTAGGCCATATCCACCATGCCTCGATTTCAGCATGACGGGAGACCGTTCGAGTGTCCAAAATCGAAAAAAAATATATTTTTGGTAGAATTCATGAACGTGGTCTAACGTCAACTTTTTGGCCATATCCACCATGCCTCGATTTCAGCATGACGGGAGATACCGTTTGAGTGTCCAAAATCTGAAAAATATATTTTTTGTAGATTTCATGAACGTGGTCTAACGTCAACTTTTAAGCCATATGCCTCGATTTCAGCATGACGGGAGACACCGTTTGAGTGTCCAAAATCTGAAAAAAAAATATTTTTTGTAGATTTCATGAACGTGGTTTAACATCAACTTTTAGGCCATATCCACCATGCCTCGATTTCATCATGACGGGAGACACCGTTTGAGTGTCCAAAATCTGAAAAATATATTTTTGGTAGAATTCATGAACGTGGTCTAACGTCAACTTTTAGGCCATATCCACCATGCCTCGATTTCAGCATGACGGGAGACCGTTCGAGTGTCCAAAATCGAAAAAAAATATATTTTTGGTAGAATTCATGAACGTGGTCTAACGTCAACTTTTTGGCCATATCCACCATGCCTCGATTTCAGCATGACGGGAGATACCGTTTGAGTGTCCAAAATCTGAAAAATATATTTTTTGTAGATTTCATGAACGTGGTCTAACGTCAACTTTTAAGCCATATGCCTCGATTTCAGCATGACGGGAGACACCGTTTGAGTGTCCAAAATCTGAAAAAAAAATATTTTTTGTAGATTTCATGAACGTGGTTTAACGTCAACTTTTAGGCCATATCCACCATGCCTCGATTTCAGCATGACGGGAGACCGTTCGAGTGTCCAAAATCGAAAAAAAATATATTTTTGGTAGAATTCATGAACATGGTCTAACGTCAACTTTTTGGCCATATCCACCATGCCTCGATTTCATCATGACGGGAGACACCGTTTGAGTGTCCAAAATCTGAAAAATATATTTTTGGTAGAATTCATGAACGTGGTCTAACGTCAACTTTTAGGCCATATCCACCATGCCTCGATTTCAGCATGACGGGAGACACCGTTTTAGTGTCCAAAATCGAAAAAAAAAATATTTTTTGTAGATTTCATGAACGTGGTTTAACGTCAACTTTTAGGCCATATCCACCATGGCTCGATTTCATCATGACGGGAGACACCGTTTGAGTGTCCAAAATCTGAAAAATATATTTTTTGTAGATTTCATGAACGTGGTCTAACGTCAACTTTTAAGCCATATGCCTCGATTTCAGCATGACGGGAGACACCGTTTGAGTGTCCAAAATCTGAATTTTTTTTATTTTTTGTAGATTTCATGAACGTGGTTTAACATCAACTTTTAGGCCATATCCACCATGCCTCGATTTCATCATGACGGGAGACACCGTTTGAGTGTCCAAAATCTGAAAAATATATTTTTGGTAGAATTCATGAACGTGGTCTAACGTCAACTTTTAGGCCATATCCACCATGCCTCGATTTCAGCATGACGGGAGACCGTTCGAGTGTCCAAAATCGAAAGAAAATATATTTTTGGTAGAATTCATGAACGTGGTCTAACGTCAACTTTTTGGCCATATCCACCATGCCTCGATTTCAGCATGACGGGAGATACCGTTTGATTGTCCAAAATCTGAAAAATATATTTTTTGTAGATTTCATGAACGTGGTCTAACGTCAACTTTTAAGCCATATGCCTCGATTTCAGCATGACGGGAGACACCGTTTGAGTGTCCAAAATCTGAAAAAAAAATATTTTTTGTAGATTTCATGAACGTGGTTTAACATCAACTTTTAGGCCATATCCACCATGCCTCGATTTCATCATGACGGGAGACACCGTTTGAGTGTCCAAAATCTGAAAAATATATTTTTGGTAGAATTCATGAACGTGGTCTAACGTCAACTTTTAGGCCATATCCACCATGCCTCGATTTCAGCATGACGGGAGACCGTTCGAGTGTCCAAAATCGAAAAAAAATATATTTTTGGTAGAATTCATGAACGTGGTCTAACGTCAACTTTTTGGCCATATCCACCATGCCTCGATTTCAGCATGACGGGAGATACCGTTTGAGTGTCCAAAATCTGAAAAATATATTTTTTGTAGATTTCATGAACGTGGTCTAACGTCAACTTTTAAGCCATATGCCTCGATTTCAGCATGACGGGAGACACCGTTTGAGTGTCCAAAATCTGAAAAAAAAATATTTTTTGTAGATTTCATGAACGTGGTTTAACGTCAACTTTTAGGCCATATCCACCATGCCTCGATTTCAGCATGACGGGAGACCGTTCGAGTGTCCAAAATCGAAAAAAAATATATTTTTGGTAGAATTCATGAACATGGTCTAACGTCAACTTTTTGGCCATATCCACCATGCCTCGATTTCATCATGACGGGAGACACCGTTTGAGTGTCCAAAATCTGAAAAATATATTTTTGGTAGAATTCATGAACGTGGTCTAACGTCAACTTTTAGGCCATATCCACCATGCCTCGATTTCAGCATGACGGGAGACACCGTTTTAGTGTCCAAAATCGAAAAAAAAAATATTTTTTGTAGATTTCATGAACGTGGTTTAACGTCAACTTTTAGGCCATATCCACCATGGCTCGATTTCATCATGACGGGAGACACCGTTTGAGTGTCCAAAATCTGAAAAATATATTTTTTGTAGATTTCATGAACGTGGTCTAACGTCAACTTTTAAGCCATATGCCTCGATTTCAGCATGACGGGAGACACCGTTTGAGTGTCCAAAATCTGATTTTTTTTTATTTTTTGTAGATTTCATGAACGTGGTTTAACATCAACTTTTAGGCCATATCCACCATGCCTCGATTTCATCATGACGGGAGACACCGTTTGAGTGTCCAAAATCTGAAAAATATATTTTTGGTAGAATTCATGAACGTGGTCTAACGTCAACTTTTAGGCCATATCCACCATGCCTCGATTTCAGCATGACGGGAGACCGTTCGAGTGTCCAAAATCGAAAGAAAATATATTTTTGGTAGAATTCATGAACGTGGTCTAACGTCAACTTTTTGGCCATATCCACCATGCCTCGATTTCAGCATGACGGGAGATACCGTTTGAGTGTCCAAAATCTGAAAAATATATTTTTTGTAGATTTCATGAACGTGGTCTAACGTCAACTTTTAAGCCATATGCCTCGATTTCAGCATGACGGGAGACACCGTTTGAGTGTCCAAAATCTGAAAAAAAAATATTTTTTGTAGATTTCATGAACGTGGTTTAACGTCAACTTTTAGGCCATATCCACCATGCCTCGATTTCAGCATGACGGGAGACCGTTCGAGTGTCCAAAATCGAAAAAAATTATATTTTTGGTAGAATTCATGAACGTGGTCTAACGTCAACTTTTTGGCCATATCCACCATGCCTCGATTTCATCATGACGGGAGACACCGTTTGAGTGTCCAAAATCTGAAAAATATATTTTTGGTAGAATTCATGAACGTGGTCTAACGTCAACTTTTAGGCCATATCCACCATGCCTCGATTTCAGCATGACGAGAGACACCGTTTTAGTGTCCAAAATCGGAAAAAAACATATTTTTTGTAGATTTCATGAACGTGGTCTAACGTCAACTTTTTGGCCATATCCACCATGCCTCGATTTCAGCATGACGGGAGACACCGTTTTAGTGTCCAAAATCGAAAAAAAAAATATTTTTTGTAGATTTCATGAACGTGGTTTAACGTCAACTTTTAGGCCATATCCACCATGCCTCGATTTCATCATGACGGGAGACACCGTTTGAGTGTCCAAAATCTGAAAAATATATTTTTTGTAGATTTCATGAACGTGGTCTAACGTCAACTTTTAAGCCATATGCCTCGATTTCAGCATGACGGGAGACACCGTTTGAGTGTCCAAAATCTGAAAAAAAAATATTTTTTGTAGATTTCATGAACATGGTTTAACGTCAACTTTTAGGCCATATCCACCATGCCTCGATTTCAGCATGACGGGAGACCGTTCGAGTGTCCAAAATCGAAAAAAAATATATTTTTGGTAGAATTCATGAACATGGTCTAACGTCAACTTTTTGGCCATATCCACCATGCCTCGATTTCATCATGACGGGAGACACCGTTTGAGTGTCCAAAATCTGAAAAATATATTTTTGGTAGAATTCATGAACGTGGTCTAACGTCAACTTTTAGGCCATATCCACCATGCCTCGATTTCAGCATGACGGGAGACACCGTTTTAGTGTCCAAAATCGAAAAAAAAAATATTTTTTGTAGATTTCATGAACGTGGTTTAACGTCAACTTTTAGGCCATATCCACCATGGCTCGATTTCATCATGACGGGAGACACCGTTTGAGTGTCCAAAATCTGAAAAATATATTTTTTGTAGATTTCATGAACGTGGTCTAACGTCAACTTTTAAGCCATATGCCTCGATTTCAGCATGACGGGAGACACCGTTTGAGTGTCCAAAATCTGAATTTTTTTTATTTTTTGTAGATTTCATGAACGTGGTTTAACATCAACTTTTAGGCCATATCCACCATGCCTCGATTTCATCATGACGGGAGACACCGTTTGAGTGTCCAAAATCTGAAAAATATATTTTTGGTAGAATTCATGAACGTGGTCTAACGTCAACTTTTAGGCCATATCCACCATGCCTCGATTTCAGCATGACGGGAGACCGTTCGAGTGTCCAAAATCGAAAGAAAATATATTTTTGGTAGAATTCATGAACGTGGTCTAACGTCAACTTTTTGGCCATATCCACCATGCCTCGATTTCAGCATGACGGGAGATACCGTTTGAGTGTCCAAAATCTGAAAAATATATTTTTTGTAGATTTCATGAACGTGGTCTAACGTCAACTTTTAAGCCATATGCCTCGATTTCAGCATGACGGGAGACACCGTTTGAGTGTCCAAAATCTGAAAAAAAAATATTTTTTGTAGAATTCATGAACGTGGTCTAACGTCAACTTTTTGGCCATATCCACCATGCCTCGATTTCAGCATGACGGGAGACCGTTCGAGTGTCCAAAATCGGAAAAATATATTTTTGGTAGAATTCATGAACGTGGTCTAACGTCAACTTTTAGGCCATATCCACCATGCCTCGATTTCAGCATGACGAGAGACACCGTTTTAGTGTCCAAAATCGGAAAAAAACATATTTTTTGTAGATTTCATGAACGTGGTCTAACGTCAACTTTTTGGCCATATCCACCATTTCTCGATTTCAGCATGACGGGAGACACCGTTTTAGTGTCCAAAATCGGAAAAAAAAATATTTTTTGTAGATTTCATGAACGTGGTTTAACGTCAACTTTTAGGCCATATCCACCATGCCTCGATTTCATCATGACGGGAGACACCGTTTGAGTGTCCAAAATCTGAAAAATATATTTTTTGTAGATTTCATGAACGTGGTCTAACGTCAACTTTTAAGCCATATGCCTCGATTTCAGCATGACGGGAGACACCGTTTGAGTGTCCAAAATCTGAAAAAAAAATATTTTTTGTAGATTTCATGAACGTGGTTTAACATCAACTTTTAGGCCATATCCACCATGCCTCGATTTCATCATGACGGGAGACACCGTTTGAGTGTCCAAAATCTGAAAAATATATTTTTGGTAGAATTCATGAACGTGGTCTAACGTCAACTTTTAGGCCATATCCACCATGCCTCGATTTCATCATGACGAGAGACACCGTTTGAGTGTCCAAAATCTGAAAAATATATTTTTTGTAGATTTCATGAACGTGGTCTAACGTCAACTTTTAAGCCATATGCCTCGATTTCAGCATGACGGGAGACACCGTTTGAGTGTCCAAAATCTGAAAAAAAAAAAACATTTGTAGATTTCATGAACGTGGTTTAACGTAAACTTTTAGGCCATATCCACCATGCCTCGATTTCATCATGACGGGAGACACCGTTTGAGTGTCCAAAATCTGAAAAATATATTTTTGGTAGAATTCATGAACGTGGTCTAACGTAAACTTTTAGGCCATATCCACCATGCCTCGATTTCATCATGACGGGAGACACCGTTTGAGTGTCCAAAATCTGAAAAATATATTTTTGGTAGAATTCATGAACGTGGTCTAACGTCAACTTTTTGGCCATATCCACCATGCCTCGATTTCAGCATGACGGGAGACACCGTTTTAGTGTCCAAAATCGGGAAAAAAATTATTTTTTGTAGATTTCATGAACGTGGTCTAACGTCAACTTTTAGGCCATATCCACCATGCCTCGATTTCATCATGACGGGAGACACCGATTGAGTGTCCAAAATCTGAAAAATATATTTTTTGTAGATTTCATGAACGTGGTCTAACGTCAACTTTTAAGCCATATGCCTCGATTTCAGCATGACGGGAGACACCGTTTGAGTGTCCAAAATCTGAAAAAAAAATATTTTTTGTAGATTTCATGAACGTGGTTTAACGTCAACTTTTAGGCCATATCCACCATGCCTCGATTTCAGCATGACGGGAGACCGTTCGAGTGTCCAAAATCGAAAAAAATTATATTTTTGGTAGAATTCATGAACGTGGTCTAACGTCAACTTTTTGCCCATATCCACCATGCCTCGATTTCATCATGACGGGAGACACCGTTTGAGTGTCCAAAATCTGAAAAATATATTTTTGGTAGAATTCATGAACGTGGTCTAACGTCAACTTTTAGGCCATATCCACCATGCCTCGATTTCAGCATGACGAGAGACACCGTTTTAGTGTCCAAAATCGGAAAAAAACATATTTTTTGTAGATTTCATGAACGTGGTCTAACGTCAACTTTTTGGCCATATCCACCATGCCTCGATTTCAGCATGACGGGAGACACCGTTTTAGTGTCCAAAATCGGAAAAAAAAATATTTTTTGTAGATTTCATGAACGTGGTTTAACGTCAACTTTTAGGCCATATCCACCATGCCTCGATTTCATCATGACGGGAGACACCGTTTGAGTGTCCAAAATATGAAAAATATATTTTTTGTAGATTTCATGAACGTGGTCTAACGTCAACTTTTAAGCCATATGCCTCGATTTCAGCATGACGGGAGACACCGTTTGAGTGTCCAAAATCTGAAAAAAATATATTTTTTGTAGATTTCATAAACGTGGTTTAACATCAACTTTTAGGCCATATCCACCATGCCTCGATTTCATCATGACGGGAGACACCGTTTGAGTGTCCAAAATCTGAAAAATATATTTTTGGTAGAATTCATGAACGTGGTCTAACGTCAACTTTTAGGCCATATCCACCATGCCTCGATTTCAGCATGACGGGAGACACCGTTTGAGTGTCCAAAATCGGAAAAAAAAATATTTTTTGTAGATTTCATGAACGTGATTTAATGTCAACTTTTAGGCCATATCCACCATGCCTCGATTTCAGCATGACGGGAGACACCGTTTGAGTGTCCAAAATCTGAAAAATATATTTTTGGTAGAATTCATGAACGTGGTCTAACGTCAGCTTTTAGGCCATATCCACCATGCCTCGATTTCAGCATGACGAGAGACACCGTTTTAGTGTCCAAAATCGGAAAAAAAAATATTTTTAGTAGATTTCATGAACGTGGTCTAACGTCAACTTTTTGGCCATATCCACCATGCCTCGATTTCAGCATGACGGGAGACACCGTTTTAGTGTCCAAAATCGGAAAAAAAAATATTTTTTGTAGATTTCATGAACGTGGTTTAACGTCAACTTTTAGGCCATATCCACCATGCCTCGATTTCATCATGACGGGAGACACCGTTTGAGTGTCCAAAATCTGAAAAATATATTTTTTGTAGATTTCATGAACGTGGTCTAACGTCAACTTTTAAGCCATATGCCTAGATTTCAGCATGACGGGAGACACCGTTTGAGTGTCCAAAATCTGAAAAAAAAATTTTTTTTGTAGATTTCATGAACGTGGTTTAACGTCAACTTTTAGGCCATATCCAACATGCCTCGATTTCATCATGACGGGAGACCGTTTGAGTGTCCAAAATCTGAAAAATATATTTTTGGTAGAATTCATGAACGTGGTCTAACGTCAACTTTTAGGCCATATCCACCATGCCTCGATTTCAGCATGACGGGAGACACCGTTTGAGTGTCCAAAATCGGAAAAAAAAATATTTTTTGTAGATTTCATGAACGTGGTTTAATGTCAAATTTTAGGCCATATCCTCCATGCCTCGATTTCAGCATGACGGGAGACCGTTCGAGTGTCCAAAATCGGAAAAAAAAATATTTTTTGTAGATTTCATGAACGTGGTCTAACGTCAACTTTTTGGCCATATCCACCATGCCTCGATTTCAGCATGACGGGAGACACCGTTTTAGTGTCCAAAATCGAAAAAAAATATATTTTTGGTAGATTTCATGAACGTGGTTTAACGTCAAATTTTAGGCCATATCCACCATGCCTCGATTTCAGCATGACGGGAGACCGTTCGAGTGTCCAAAATCGAAAAAAAAAATATTTTTTGTAGATTTCATGAACGTGGTCTAACGTCAACTTTTTGGCCATATCCACCATGCCTCGATTTCATCATGACGGGAGACACCGTTTGAGTGTCCAAAATCTGAAAAATATATTTTTGGTAGAATTCATGAACGTGGTCTAACGACAACTTTTAGGCCATATCCACCATGCCTCGATTTCATTATGACGAGAGACACCGTTTTAGTGTCCAAAATCGGAAAAATTTTTTTTTTTTGTAGATTTCATGAACGTGGTCTAACGTCAACTTTTTGGCCATATCCACCATGCCTCGATTTCAGCATGACGGGAGACACCGTTTTAGTGTCCAAAATCGGAAAAAAAATTATTTTTTGTAGATTTCATGAACGTGGTTTAACGTCAACTTTTAGGCCATATCCACCATGCCTCGATTTCAGCATGACGGGAGACACCGTTTTAGTGTCCAAAATCGGAAAAAAAAATATTTTTTGTAGATTTCATGAACGTGGTTTAACGTCAACTTTTAGGCCATATCCACCATGCCTCGATTTCAGCATGACGGGAGACCGTTCGAGTGTCCAAAATCTAAAAAAAAAATATTTTTTGTAGATTTCATGAACGTGGTCTAACGTCAACTTTTTGGCCATATCCACCATGCCTCGATTTCATCATGACGGGAGACACCGTTTGAGTGTCCAAAATCTGAAAAATATATTTTTGGTAGAATTCATGAACGTGGTCTAACGTCAACTTTTAGGCCATATCCACCATGCCTCGATTTCAGCATGACGGGAGACACCGTTTGAGTGTCGAAAATCGGAAAAAAAAATATTTTTTGTAGATTTCATGAACGTGGTTTAATGTCAACTTTTAGGCCATATCCACCATGCCTCGATTTCAGCATGACGGGAGACACCGTTTGAGTGTCCAAAATCTGAAAAATATATTTTTGGTAGAATTCATGAACGTGGTCTAACGTCAACTTTTAGGCCATATCCACCATGCCTCGATTTCAGCATGACGAGAGACACCGTTTTAGTGTCCAAAATCGGAAAAAAAAAATTTTTTTGTAGATTTCATGAACGTGGTCTAACGTCAACTTTTTGGCCATATCCACCATGCCTCGATTTCAGCATGACGGGAGACACCGTTTTAGTGTCCAAAATCGTAAAAAAAAATATTTTTTGTAGATTTCATGAACGTGGTTTAACGTCAACTTTTAGGCCATATCCACCATGCCTCGATTTCATCATGACGGGAGACACCGTTTGAGTGTCCAAAATCTGAAAAATATATTTTTTGTAGATTTCATGAACGTGGTCTAACGTCAACTTTTAAGCCATATGCCTCGATTTCAGCATGACGGGAGACACCGTTTGAGTGTCCAAAATCTGAAAAAAAAATATTTTTGGTAGAATTCATGAACGTGGTCTAACGTCAACTTTTAGGCCATATCCACCATGCCTCGATTTCAGCATGACGGGAGACACCGTTTGAGTGTCCAAAATCGGAAAAAAAAATATTTTTTGTAGATTTCATGAACGTGGTCTAACGTCAACTTTTTGGCCATATCCACCATGCCTCGATTTCAGCATGACGGGAGACACCGTTTTAGTGTCCAAAATCGAAAAAAAATATATTTTTGGTAGATTTCATGAACGTGGTTTAACGTCAAATTTTAGGCCATATCCACCATGCCTCGATTTCAGCATGACAGGAGACCGTTCGAGTGTCCAAAATCGAAAAAAAAAATATTTTTTGTAGATTTCATGAACGTGGTCTAACGTCAACTTTTTGGCCATATCCACCATGCCTCGATTTCATCATGACGGGAGACACCGTTTGAGTGTCCAAAATCTGAAAAATATATTTTTGGTAGAATTCATGAACGTGGTCTAACGACAACTTTTAGGCCATATCCACCATGCCTCGATTTCATTATGACGAGAGACACCGTTTTAGTGTCCAAAATCGGAAAAAAAAATATTTTTTGTAGATTTCATAAACGTGGTTTAACGTCAACTTTTAGGCCATATCCACCATGCCTCGATTTCATCATGACGGGAGACACCGTTTGAGTGTCCAAAATCTGAAAAATATATTTTTTGTAGATTTCATGAACGTGGTCTAACGTCAACTTTTAAGCCATATGCCTCGATTTCAGCATGACGGGAGACACCGTTTGAGTGTCCAAAATCTGAAAAAATTTTTTTTTTTGTAGATTTCATGAACGTGGTTTAACGTAAACTTTTAGGCCATATCCACCATGCCTCGATTTCATCATGACGGGAGACACCGTTTGAGTGTCCAAAATCTGAAAAAAAAATATTTTTTGTAGATTTCATGAACGTGGTTTGATGTCAACTTTTAGGCCATATCCACCATGCCTCGATTTCAGCATGACGGGAGACCGTTCGAGTGTCCAAAATCGGAAAAAACAATATTTTTTGTAGATTTCATGAACGTGGTCTAACGTCAACTTTTTGGCCATATCCACCATGCCTCGATTTCAGCATGACGGGAGACACCGTTTTAGTATCCAAAATCGGAAAAAAAAATATTTTTTGTAGATTTCATGAACGTGGTTTAACGTCAACTTTTAGGCCATATCCACCATGCCTCGATTTCATCATGACGGGAGACACCGATTGAGTGTCCAAAATCTGAAAAATATATTTTTTGTAGATTTCATGAACGTGGTCTAACGTCAACTTTTAAGCCATATGACTCGATTTCAGCATGACGGGAGACACCGTTTGAGTGTCCAAAATCTGAAAAAAATATATTTTTTGTAGATTTCATGAACGTGGTTTAACGTAAACTTTTAGGCCATATCCACCATGCCTCGATTTCATCATGACGGGAGACACCGTTTGAGTGTCCAAAATCTGAAAAATATATTTTTGGTAGAATTCATGAACGTGGTCTAACGTAAACTTTTAGGCCATATCCACCATGCCTCGATTTCAGCATGACGGGAGACACAATTTGAGTGTCCAAAATCGGAAAAAAAATTATTTTTTGTAGATTTCATGAACGTGGTTTAACGTCAACTTTTAGGCCATATCCACCATGCCTCGATTTCAGCATGACGGGAGACACCGTTTTAGTTTCCAAAATCTGAAAAAAATATATTTTTTGTAGATTTCATGAACGTGGTCTAACGTCAACTTTTTGGCCATATCCACCATGCCTCGATTTCATCATGACGGGAGACACCGATTGAGTGTCCAAAATCTGAAAAATATATTTTTTGTAGATTTCATGAACGTGGTCTAACGTCAACTTTTAAGCCATATGCCTCGATTTCAGCATGACGGGAGACACCGTTTGAGTGTCCAAAATCTGAAAAATATATTTTTGGTAGAATTCATGAACGTGGTCTAACGTCAACTTTTTGGCCATATCCACCATGCCTCGATTTCAGCATGACGGGAGACACCGTTTTAGTGTCCAAAATCGGGAAAAAAATTATTTTTTGTAGATTTCATGAACGTGGTTTAACGTCAACTTTTAGGCCATATCCACCATGCCTCGATTTCATCATGACGGGAGACACCGATTGAGTGTCCAAAATCTGAAAAATATATTTTTTGTAGATTTCATGAACGTGGTCTAACGTCAACTTTTAAGCCATATGCCTCGATTTCAGCATGACGGGAGACACCGTTTGAGTGTCCAAAATCTGAAAAAAATATATTTTTTGTAGATTTCATGAACGTGGTTTAACGTAAACTTTTAGGCCATATCCACCATGCCTCGATTTCAGCATGACGGGAGACACCGTTTGAGTGTCCAAAATCTGAAAAAAAAATATTTTTTGTAGATTTCATGAACGTGGTTTAATGTCAACTTTTAGGCCATATCCACCATGCCTCGATTTCAGCATGACGGGAGACCGTTCGAGTGTCCAAAATCGGAAAAAACAATATTTTTTGTAGATTTCATGAACGTGGTCTAACGTCAACTTTTTGGCCATATCCACCATGCCTCGATTTCAGCATGATGGGAGACACCGTTTTAGTATCCAAAATCGGAAAAAAATATATTTTTTGTAGATTTCATGAACGTGGTTTAACGTCAACTTTTAGGCCATATCCACCATGCCTCGATTTCATCATGACGGGAGACACCGATTGAGTGTCCAAAATCTGAAAAATATATTTTTTGTAGATTTCATGAACGTGGTCTAACGTCAACTTTTAAGCCATATGACTCGATTTCAGCATGACGGGAGACACCGTTTGAGTGTCCAAAATCTGAAAAAAATATATTTTTTGTAGATTTCATGAACGTGGTTTAACGTAAACTTTTAGGCCATATCCACCATGCCTCGATTTCATCATGACGGGAGACACCGTTTGAGTGTCCAAAATCTGAAAAATATATTTTTGGTAGAATTCATGAACGTGGTCTAACGTAAACTTTTAGGCCATATCCACCATGCCTCGATTTCAGCATGACGGGAGACACAATTTGAGTGTCCAAAATCGGAAAAAAAAATATTTTTTGTAGATTTCATGAACGTGGTTTAACGTCAACTTTTAGGCCATATCCACCATGCCTCGATTTCAGAATGACGGGAGACACCGTTTTAGTTTCCAAAATCTGAAAAAAATATATTTTTTGTAGATTTCATGAACGTGGTCTAACGTCAACTTTTTGGCCATATCCACCATGCCTCGATTTCAGCATGACGGGAGACACCGTTTTAGTGTCCAAAATCGGAAAAAAAAATATTTTTTGTAGATTTCATGAACGTGGTTTAACGTCAACTTTTAGGCCATATCCACCATGCCTCGATTTCAGCATGACGGGAGACACCGTTTGAGTGTCCAAAATCTGAAAAATATATTTTTTGTAGATTTCATGAACGTGGTCTAACGTCAACTTTTTGGCCATATCCACCATGCCTCGATTTCAGCATGACGGGAGACACCGTTTTAGTGTCCAAAATCGGAAAAAAAAATATTTTTTGTAGATTTCATGAACGTGGTTTAACGTCAACTTTTAGGCCATATCCACCATGCCTCGATTTCAGCATGACGGGAGACACCGTTTGAGTGTCCAAAATCTGAAAAATATATTTTTTGTAGATTTCATGAACGTGGTCTAACGTCAACTTTTAAGCCATATCCACCATGCCTCGATTTCAGCATGACGGGAGATACCGTTTGAGTGTCCAAAATCTGAAAAATATATTTTTTGTAGATTTCATGAACGTGGTCTAACGTCAACTTTTAAGCCATATGCCTCGATTTCAGCATGACGGGAGACACCGTTTGAGTGTCCAAAATCAGAAAAAAAAATATTTTTTGTAGATTTCATGAACGTGGTTTAACGTCAACTTTTAGGCCATATCCACCATGCCTCGATTTCAGCATGACGGGAGACCGTTCGAGTGTCCAAAATCGAAAAAAATTATATTTTTGGTAGAATTCATGAACGTGGTCTAACGTCAACTTTTTGGCCATATCCACCATGCCTCGATTTCATCATGACGGGAGACACCGTTTGAGTGTCCAAAATCTGAAAAATATATTTTTGGTAGAATTCATGAACGTGGTCTAACGTCAACTTTTAGGCCATATCCACCATGCCTCGATTTCAGCATGACGAGAGACACCGTTTTAGTGTCCAAAATCGGAAAAAAACATATTTTTTGTAGATTTCATGAACGTGGTCTAACGTCAACTTTTTGGCCATATCCACCATGCCTCGATTTCAGCATGACGGGAGACACCGTTTTAGTGTCCAAAATCGGAAATTTTTTTTTTTTTTGTAGATTTCATGAACGTGGTTTAACGTCAACTTTTAGGCCATATCCACCATGCCTCGATTTCATCATGACGGGAGACACCGTTTGAGTGTCCAAAATCTGAAAAATATATTTTTTGTAGATTTCATGAACGTGGTCTAACGTCAACTTTTAAGCCATATGCCTCGATTTCAGCATGACGGGAGACACCGTTTGAGTGTCCAAAATCTGAAAAAAAAATATTTTTTGTAGATTTCATGAACGTGGTTTAACATCAACTTTTAGGCCATATCCACCATGCCTCGATTTCATCATGACGGGAGACACCGTTTGAGTGTCCAAAATCTGAAAAATATATTTTTGGTAGAATTCATGAACGTGGTCTAACGTCAACTTTTAGGCCATATCCACCATGCCTCGATTTCAGCATGACGGGAGACCGTTCGAGTGTCCAAAATCGAAAAAATATATATTTTTGGTAGAATTCATGAACGTGGTCTAACGTCAACTTTTTGGCCATATCCACCATGCCTCGATTTCATCATGACGGGAGACACCGTTTGAGTGTCCAAAATCTGAAAAAAAAATATTTTTTGTAGATTTCATGAACGTGGTCTAACGTCAACTTTTAAGCCATATCCACCATGCCTCGATTTCAGCATGATGGGAGATACCGTTTGAGTGTCCAAAATCTGAAAAATATATTTTTTGTAGATTTCATGAACGTGGTCTAACGTCAACTTTTAAGCCATATGCCTCGATTTCAGCATGACGGGAGACACCGTTTGAGTGTCCAAAATCTGAAAAAAATATATTTTTTGTAGATTTCATGAACGTGGTTTAACATCAACTTTTAGGCCATATCCACCATGCCTCGATTTCATCATGACGGGAGACACCGTTTGAGTGTCCAAAATCTGAAAAATATATTTTTGGTAGAATTCATGAACGTGGTCTAACGTCAACTTTTAGGCCATATCCACCATGCCTCGATTTCATCATGACGGGAGACACCGTTTGAGTGTCCAAAATCTGAAAAATATATTTTTGGTAGAATTCATGAACGTGGTCTAACGTCAACTTTTAGGCCATATCCACCATGCCTCGATTTCAGCATGACGAGAGACATCGTTTTAGTGTCCAAAATCGGAAAAAAACATATTTTTTGTAGATTTCATGAACGTGGTCTAACGTCAACTTTTTGGCCATATCCACCATGCCTCGATTTCAGCATGACGGGAGACACCGTTTTAGTGTCCAAAATCGGAAAAAAATATTTTTTGTAGATTTCATGAACGTGGTCTAACGTCAACTTTTAGGCCATATCCACCATGCCTCGATTTCATCATGACGGGAGACACCGTTTGAGTGTCCAAAATCTGAAAAAAAAATATTTTTTGTAGATTTCATGAACGTGGTCTAACGTCAACTTTTAAGCCATATCCACCATGCCTCGATTTCAGCATGACGGGAGATACCGTTTGAGTGTCCAAAATCTGAAAAATATATTTTTTGTAGATTTCATGAACGTGGTCTAACGTCAACTTTTAAGCCATATGCCTCGATTTCAGCATGACGGGAGACACCGTTTGAGTGTCCAAAATCTGAAAAAAAAATTTTTTTGGTAGATTTCATGAACGTGGTTTAACATCAACTTTTAGGCCATATCCACCATGCCTCGATTTCATCATGACGGGAGACACCGTTTGAGTGTCCAAAATCTGAAAAATATATTTTTGGTAGAATTCATGAACGTGGTCTAACGTCAACTTTTAGGCCATATCCACCATGCCTCGATTTCATCATGACGGGAGACACCGTTTGAGTGTCCAAAATCTGAAAAATATATTTTTTGTAGATTTCATGAATGTGGTCTAACGTCAACTTTTAAGCCATATGCCTCGATTTCAGCATGACGGGAGACACCGTTTGAGTGTCCAAAATCTGAAAAAAAAAAAACATTTGTAGATTTCATGAACGTGGTTTAACGTAAACTTTTAGGCCATATCCACCATGCCTCGATTTCATCATGACGGGAGACACCGTTTGAGTGTCCAAAATCTGAAAAATATATTTTTGGTAGAATTCATGAACGTGGTCTAACGTAAACTTTTAGGCCATATCCACCATGCCTCGATTTCATCATGACGGGAGACACCGTTTGAGTGTCCAAAATCTGAAAAATATATTTTTGGTAGAATTCATGAACGTGGTCTAACGTCAACTTTTTGGCCATATCCACCATGCCTCGATTTCAGCATGACGGGAGACACCGTTTTAGTGTCCAAAATCGGGAAAAAAATTATTTTTTGTAGATTTCATGAACGTGGTTTAACGTCAACTTTTAGGCCATATCCACCATGCCTCGATTTCATCATGACGGGAGACACCGATTGAGTGTCCAAAATCTGAAAAATATATTTTTTGTAGATTTCATGAACGTGGTCTAACGTCAATTTTTAAGCCATATGCCTCGATTTCAGCATGACGGGAGACACCGTTTGAGTGTCCAAAATCTGAAAAAAAAATATTTTTTGTAGATTTCATGAACGTGGTTTAACGTAAACTTTTAGGCCATATCCACCATGCCTCGATTTCAGCATGACGGGAGACACCGTTTGAGTGTCCAAAATCTGAAAAAAAAATATTTTTTGTAGATTTCATGAACGTGGTTTAATGTCAACTTTTAGGCCATATCCACCATGCCTCGATTTCAGCATGACGGGAGACCGTTCGAGTGTCCAAAATCGGAAAAAACAATATTTTTTGTAGATTTCATGAACGTGGTCTAACGTCAACTTTTTGGCCATATCCACCATGCCTCGATTTCAGCATGACGGGAGACACCGTTTTAGTGTCCAAAATCGGAAAAAAATATATTTTTTGTAGATTTCATGAACGTGGTTTAACGTAAACTTTTAGGCCATATCCACCATGCCTCGATTTCATCATGACGGGAGACACCGTTTGAGTGTCCAAAATCTGAAAAATATATTTTTGGTAGAATTCATGAACGTGGTCTAACGTCAACTTTTAGGCCATATCCACCATGCCTCGATTTCAGCATGACGGGAGACCGTTCGAGTGTCCAAAATCGAAAAAATATATATTTTTGGTAGAATTCATGAACGTGGTCTAACGTCAACTTTTTGGCCATATCCACCATGCCTCGATTTCATCATGACGGGAGACACCGTTTGAGTGTCCAAAATCTGAAAAAAAAATATTTTTTGTAGATTTCATGAACGTGGTCTAACGTCAACTTTTAAGCCATATCCACCATGCCTCGATTTCAGCATGACGGGAGATACCGTTTGAGTGTCCAAAATCTGAAAAATATATTTTTTGTAGATTTCATGAACGTGGTCTAACGTCAACTTTTAAGCCATATGCCTCGATTTCAGCATGACGGGAGACACCGTTTGAGTGTCCAAAATCTGAAAAAAAAATATTTTTTGTAGATTTCATGAACGTGGTTTAACATCAACTTTTAGGCCATATCCACCATGCCTCGATTTCATCATGACGGGAGACACCGTTTGAGTGTCCAAAATCTGAAAAATATATTTTTGGTAGAATTCATGAACGTGGTCTAACGTCAACTTTTAGGCCATATCCACCATGCCTCGATTTCATCATGACGGGAGACACCGTTTGAGTGTCCAAAATCTGAAAAATATATTTTTGGTAGAATTCATGAACGTGGTCTAACGTCAACTTTTAGGCCATATCCACCATGCCTCGATTTCAGCATGACGAGAGACATCGTTTTAGTGTCCAAAATCGGAAAAAAACATATTTTTTGTAGATTTCATGAACGTGGTCTAACGTCAACTTTTTGGCCATATCCACCATGCCTCGATTTCAGCATGACGGGAGACACCGTTTTAGTGTCCAAAATCGGAAAAAAATATTTTTTGTAGATTTCATGAACGTGGTCTAACGTCAACTTTTAGGCCATATCCACCATGCCTCGATTTCATCATGACGGGAGACACCGTTTGAGTGTCCAAAATCTGAAAAAAAAATATTTTTTGTAGATTTCATGAACGTGGTCTAACGTCAACTTTTAAGCCATATCCACCATGCCTCGATTTCAGCATGACGGGAGATACCGTTTGAGTGTCCAAAATCTGAAAAATATATTTTTTGTAGATTTCATGAACGTGGTCTAACGTCAACTTTTAAGCCATATGCCTCGATTTCAGCATGACGGGAGACACCGTTTGAGTGTCCAAAATCTGAAAAAAAAATATTTTTTGTAGATTTCATGAACGTGGTTTAACATCAACTTTTAGGCCATATCCACCATGCCTCGATTTCATCATGACGGGAGACACCGTTTGAGTGTCCAAAATCTGAAAAATATATTTTTGGTAGAATTCATGAACGTGGTCTAACGTCAACTTTTAGGCCATATCCACCATGCCTCGATTTCATCATGACGGGAGACACCGTTTGAGTGTCCAAAATCTGAAAAATATATTTTTTGTAGATTTCATGAACGTGGTCTAACGTCAACTTTTAAGCCATATGCCTCGATTTCAGCATGACGGGAGACACCGTTTGAGTGTCCAAAATCTGAAAAAAAAAAAACATTTGTAGATTTCATGAACGTGGTTTAACGTAAACTTTTAGGCCATATCCACCATGCCTCGATTTCATCATGACGGGAGACACCGTTTGAGTGTCCAAAATCTGAAAAATATATTTTTGGTAGAATTCATGAACGTGGTCTAACGTAAACTTTTAGGCCATATCCACCATGCCTCGATTTCATCATGACGGGAGACACCGTTTGAGTGTCCAAAATCTGAAAAATATATTTTTGGTAGAATTCATGAACGTGGTCTAACGTCAACTTTTTGGCCATATCCACCATGCCTCGATTTCAGCATGACGGGAGACACCGTTTTAGTGTCCAAAATCTGAAAAAAAAATATTTTTTGTAGATTTCATGAACGTGGTCTAACGTCAACTTTTAAGCCATATCCACCATGCCTCGATTTCAGCATGACGGGAGATACCGTTTGAGTGTCCAAAATCTGAAAAATATATTTTTTGTAGATTTCATGAACGTGGTCTAACGTCAACTTTTAAGCCATATGCCTCGATTTCAGCATGACGGGAGACACCGTTTGAGTGTCCAAAATCTGAAAAAAAAATATTTTTTGTAGATTTCATGAACGTGGTTTAACATCAACTTTTAGGCCATATCCACCATGCCTCGATTTCATCATGACGGGAGACACCGTTTGAGTGTCCAAAATCTGAAAAATATATTTTTGGTAGAATTCATGAACGTGGTCTAACGTCAACTTTTAGGCCATATCCACCATGCCTCGATTTCATCATGACGGGAGACACCGTTTGAGTGTCCAAAATCTGAAAAATATATTTTTTGTAGATTTCATGAACGTGGTCTAACGTCAACTTTTAAGCCATATGCCTCGATTTCAGCATGACGGGAGACACCGTTTGAGTGTCCAAAATCTGAAAAAAAAAAAACATTTGTAGATTTCATGAACGTGGTTTAACGTAAACTTTTAGGCCATATCCACCATGCCTCGATTTCATCATGACGGGAGACACCGTTTGAGTGTCCAAAATCTGAAAAATATATTTTTGGTAGAATTCATGAACGTGGTCTAACGTAAACTTTTAGGCCATATCCACCATGCCTCGATTTCATCATGACGGGAGACACCGTTTGAGTGTCCAAAATCTGAAAAATATATTTTTGGTAGAATTCATGAACGTGGTCTAACGTCAACTTTTTGGCCATATCCACCATGCCTCGATTTCAGCATGACGGGAGACACCGTTTTAGTGTCCAAAATCGGGAAAAAAATTATTTTTTGTAGATTTCATGAACGTGGTTTAACGTCAACTTTTAGGCCATATCCACCATGCCTCGATTTCATCATGACGGGAGACACCGATTGAGTGTCCAAAATCTGAAAAATATATTTTTTGTAGATTTCATGAACGTGGTCTAACGTCAATTTTTAAGCCATATGCCTCGATTTCAGCATGACGGGAGACCGTTCGAGTGTCCAAAATCGGAAAAAACAATATTTTTTGTAGATTTCATGAACGTGGTCTAACGTCAACTTTTTGGCCATATCCACCATGCCTCGATTTCAGCATGACGGGAGACACCGTTTTAGTGTCCAAAATCGGAAAAAAATATATTTTTTGTAGATTTCATGAACGTGGTTTAACGTAAACTTTTAGGCCATATCCACCATGCCTCGATTTCATCATGACGGGAGACACCGTTTGAGTGTCCAAAATCTGAAAAATATATTTTTGGTAGAATTCATGAACGTGGTCTAACGTAAACTTTTAGGCCATATCCACCATGCCTCGATTTCAGCATGACGGGAGACACAATTTGAGTGTCCAAAATCGGAAAAAAAAAATTTTTTTGTAGATTTCATGAACGTGGTTTAACGTCAACTTTTTGGCCATATCCACCATGCCTCGATTTCAGCATGACGGGAGACACCGTTTTAGTGTCCAAAATCGGAAAAAAAAATATTTTTTTTAGATTTCATGAACGTGGTCTAACGTCAACTTTTTGGCCATATCCACCATGCCTCGATTTCAGCATGACGGGAGACACCGTTTTAGTGTCCAAAATCGGAAAAAAATATATTTTTTGTAGATTTCATGAACGTGGTTTAACGTCAACTTTTTGGCCATATCCACCATGCCTCGATTTCAGCATGACGGGAGACACCGTTTTAGTGTCCAAAATCGGAAAAAAATATTTTTTGTAGATTTCATGAACGTGGTCTAACGTCAACTTTTAGGCCATATCCACCATGCCTCGATTTCATCATGACGGGAGACACCGTTTGAGTGTCCAAAATCTGAAAAAAAAATATTTTTTGTAGATTTCATGAACGTGGTCTAACGTCAACTTTTAAGCCATATCCACCATGCCTCGATTTCAGCATGACGGGAGATACCGTTTGAGTGTCCAAAATCTGAAAAATATATTTTTTGTAGATTTCATGAACGTGGTCTAACGTCAACTTTTAAGCCATATGCCTCGATTTCAGCATGACGGGAGACACCGTTTGAGTGTCCAAAATCTGAAAAAAAAATATTTTTTGTAGATTTCATGAACGTGGTTTAACATCAACTTTTAGGCCATATCCACCATGCCTCGATTTCATCATGACGGGAGACACCGTTTGAGTGTCCAAAATCTGAAAAATATATTTTTGGTAGAATTCATGAACGTGGTCTAACGTCAACTTTTAGGCCATATCCACCATGCCTCGATTTCATCATGACGGGAGACACCGTTTGAGTGTCCAAAATCTGAAAAATATATTTTTTGTAGATTTCATGAACGTGGTCTAACGTCAACTTTTAAGCCATATGCCTCGATTTCAGCATGACGGGAGACACCGTTTGAGTGTCCAAAATCTGAAAAAAAAAAAACATTTGTAGATTTCATGAACGTGGTTTAACGTAAACTTTTAGGCCATATCCACCATGCCTCGATTTCATCATGACGGGAGACACCGTTTGAGTGTCCAAAATCTGAAAAATATATTTTTGGTAGAATTCATGAACGTGGTCTAACGTAAACTTTTAGGCCATATCCACCATGCCTCGATTTCATCATGACGGGAGACACCGTTTGAGTGTCCAAAATCTGAAAAATATATTTTTGGTAGAATTCATGAACGTGGTCTAACGTCAACTTTTTGGCCATATCCACCATGCCTCGATTTCAGCATGACGGGAGACACCGTTTTAGTGTCCAAAATCGGGAAAAAAATTATTTTTTGTAGATTTCATGAACGTGGTTTAACGTCAACTTTTAGGCCATATCCACCATGCCTCGATTTCATCATGACGGGAGACACCGATTGAGTGTCCAAAATCTGAAAAATATATTTTTTGTAGATTTCATGAACGTGGTCTAACGTCAATTTTTAAGCCATATGCCTCGATTTCAGCATGACGGGAGACACCGTTTGAGTGTCCAAAATCTGAAAAAAAAATATTTTTTGTAGATTTCATGAACGTGGTTTAATGTCAACTTTTAGGCCATATCCACCATGCCTCGATTTCAGCATGACGGGAGACCGTTCGAGTGTCCAAAATCGGAAAAAACAATATTTTTTGTAGATTTCATGAACGTGGTCTAACGTCAACTTTTTGGCCATATCCACCATGCCTCGATTTCAGCATGACGGGAGACACCGTTTTAGTGTCCAAAATCGGAAAAAAATATATTTTTTGTAGATTTCATGAACGTGGTTTAACGTAAACTTTTAGGCCATATCCACCATGCCTCGATTTCATCATGACGGGAGACACCGTTTGAGTGTCCAAAATCTGAAAAATATATTTTTGGTAGAATTCATGAACGTGGTCTAACGTAAACTTTTAGGCCATATCCACCATGCCTCGATTTCAGCATGACGGGAGACACAATTTGAGTGTCCAAAATCGGAAAAAAAAATTTTTTTTGTAGATTTCATGAACGTGGTTTAACGTCAACTTTTTGGCCATATCCACCATGCCTCGATTTCAGCATGACGGGAGACACCGTTTTAGTGTCCAAAATCGGAAAAAAAAATATTTTTTTTAGATTTCATGAACGTGGTCTAACGTCAACTTTTTGGCCATATCCACCATGCCTCGATTTCAGCATGACGGGAGACACCGTTTTAGTGTCCAAAATCGGAAAAAAATATATTTTTTGTAGATTTCATGAACGTGGTTTAACGTCAACTTTTAGGCCATATCCACCATGCCTCGATTTCAGCATGACGGGAGACACCGTTTGAGTGTCCAAAATCTGAAAAATATATTTTTTGTAGATTTCATGAACGTGGTCTAACGTCAACTTTTAAGCCATATCCACCATGCCTCGATTTCAGCATGACGGGAGATACCGTTTGAGTGTCCAAAATCTGAAAAATATATTTTTTGTAGATTTCATGAACGTGGTCTAACGTCAACTTTTAATCCATATGCCTTTATTTCAGCATGACGGGAGACACCGTTTGAGTGTCCAAAATCTGAAAAAAAAATATTTTTTGTAGATTTCATGAACGTGGTTTAACGTCAACTTTTAGGCCATATCCACCATGCCTCGATTTCAGCATGACGGGAGACCGTTCGAGTGTCCAAAATCGAAAAAAATTATATTTTTGGTAGAATTCATGAACGTGGTCTAACGTCAACTTTTTGGCCATATCCACCATGCCTCGATTTCATCATGACGGGAGACACCGTTTGAGTGTCCAAAATCTGAAAAATATATTTTTGGTAGAATTCATGAACGTGGTCTAACGTCAACTTTTAGGCCATATCCACCATGCCTCGATTTCAGCATGACGAGAGACACCGTTTTAGTGTCCAAAATCGGAAAAAAACATATTTTTTGTAGATTTCATGAACGTGGTCTAACGTCAACTTTTTGGCCATATCCACCATGCCTCGATTTCAGCATGACGGGAGACACCGTTTTAGTGTCCAAAATCGAAAAAAAAAATATTTTTTGTAGATTTCATGAACGTGGTTTAACGTCAACTTTTAGGCCATATCCACCATGCCTCGATTTCATCATGACGGGAGACACCGTTTGAGTGTCCAAAATCTGAAAAATATATTTTTTGTAGATTTCATGAACGTGGTCTAACGTCAACTTTTAAGCCATATGCCTCGATTTCAGCATGACGGGAGACACCGTTTGAGTGTCCAAAATCTGAAAAAAAAATATTTTTTGTAGATTTCATGAACGTGGTTTAACATCAACTTTTAGGCCATATCCACCATGCCTCGATTTCATCATGACGGGAGACACCGTTTGAGTGTCCAAAATCTGAAAAATATATTTTTGGTAGAATTCATGAACGTGGTCTAACGTCAACTTTTAGGCCATATCCACCATGCCTCGATTTCATCATGACGGGAGACACCGTTTGAGTGTCCAAAATCTGAAAAAAAAATATTTTTTGTAGATTTCATGAACGTGGTCTAACGTCAACTTTTAAGCCATATCCACCATGCCTCGATTTCAGCATGACGGGAGATACCGTTTGAGTGTCCAAAATCTGAAAAATATATTTTTTGTAGATTTCATGAACGTGGTCTAACGTCAACTTTTAAGCCATATGCCTCGATTTCAGCATGACGGGAGACACCGTTTGAGTGTCCAAAATCTGAAAAAAAAATATTTTTTGTAGATTTCATGAACGTGGTTTAACATCAACTTTTAGGCCATATCCACCATGCCTCGATTTCATCATGACGGGAGACACCGTTTGAGTGTCCAAAATCTGAAAAATATATTTTTGGTAGAATTCATGAACGTGGTCTAACGTCAACTTTTAGGCCATATCCACCATGCCTCGATTTCATCATGACGGGAGACACCGTTTGAGTGTCCAAAATCTGAAAAATATATTTTTTGTAGATTTCATGAACGTGGTCTAACGTCAACTTTTAAGCCATATGCCTCGATTTCAGCATGACGGGAGACACCGTTTGAGTGTCCAAAATCTGAAAAAAAAAAAACATTTGTAGATTTCATGAACGTGGTTTAACGTAAACTTTTAGGCCATATCCACCATGCCTCGATTTCATCATGACGGGAGACACCGTTTGAGTGTCCAAAATCTGAAAAATATATTTTTGGTAGAATTCATGAACGTGGTCTAACGTAAACTTTTAGGCCATATCCACCATGCCTCGATTTCATCATGACGGGAGACACCGTTTGAGTGTCCAAAATCTGAAAAATATATTTTTGGTAGAATTCATGAACGTGGTCTAACGTCAACTTTTTGGCCATATCCACCATGCCTCGATTTCAGCATGACGGGAGACACCGTTTTAGTGTCCAAAATCGGGAAAAAAATTATTTTTTGTAGATTTCATGAACGTGGTTTAACGTCAACTTTTAGGCCATATCCACCATGCCTCGATTTCATCATGACGGGAGACACCGATTGAGTGTCCAAAATCTGAAAAATATATTTTTTGTAGATTTCATGAACGTGGTCTAACGTCAATTTTTAAGCCATATGCCTCGATTTCAGCATGACGGGAGACCGTTCGAGTGTCCAAAATCGGAAAAAACAATATTTTTTGTAGATTTCATGAACGTGGTCTAACGTCAACTTTTTGGCCATATCCACCATGCCTCGATTTCAGCATGACGGGAGACACCGTTTTAGTGTCCAAAATCGGAAAAAAATATATTTTTTGTAGATTTCATGAACGTGGTTTAACGTAAACTTTTAGGCCATATCCACCATGCCTCGATTTCATCATGACGGGAGACACCGTTTGAGTGTCCAAAATCTGAAAAATATATTTTTGGTAGAATTCATGAACGTGGTCTAACGTAAACTTTTAGGCCATATCCACCATGCCTCGATTTCAGCATGACGGGAGACACAATTTGAGTGTCCAAAATCGGAAAAAAAAAATTTTTTTGTAGATTTCATGAACGTGGTTTAACGTCAACTTTTTGGCCATATCCACCATGCCTCGATTTCAGCATGACGGGAGACACCGTTTTAGTGTCCAAAATCGGAAAAAAAAATATTTTTTTTAGATTTCATGAACGTGGTCTAACGTCAACTTTTTGGCCATATCCACCATGCCTCGATTTCAGCATGACGGGAGACACCGTTTTAGTGTCCAAAATCGGAAAAAAATATATTTTTTGTAGATTTCATGAACGTGGTTTAACGTCAACTTTTAGGCCATATCCACCATGCCTCGATTTCAGCATGACGGGAGACACCGTTTGAGTGTCCAAAATCTGAAAAATATATTTTTTGTAGATTTCATGAACGTGGTCTAACGTCAACTTTTAAGCCATATCCACCATGCCTCGATTTCAGCATGACGGGAGATACCGTTTGAGTGTCCAAAATCTGAAAAATATATTTTTTGTAGATTTCATGAACGTGGTCTAACGTCAACTTTTAATCCATATGCCTTTATTTCAGCATGACGGGAGACACCGTTTGAGTGTCCAAAATCTGAAAAAAAAATATTTTTTGTAGATTTCATGAACGTGGTTTAACGTCAACTTTTAGGCCATATCCACCATGCCTCGATTTCAGCATGACGGGAGACCGTTCGAGTGTCCAAAATCGAAAAAAATTATATTTTTGGTAGAATTCATGAACGTGGTCTAACGTCAACTTTTTGGCCATATCCACCATGCCTCGATTTCATCATGACGGGAGACACCGTTTGAGTGTCCAAAATCTGAAAAATATATTTTTGGTAGAATTCATGAACGTGGTCTAACGTCAACTTTTAGGCCATATCCACCATGCCTCGATTTCAGCATGACGAGAGACACCGTTTTAGTGTCCAAAATCGGAAAAAAACATATTTTTTGTAGATTTCATGAACGTGGTCTAACGTCAACTTTTTGGCCATATCCACCATGCCTCGATTTCAGCATGACGGGAGACACCGTTTTAGTGTCCAAAATCGAAAAAAAAAATATTTTTTGTAGATTTCATGAACGTGGTTTAACGTCAACTTTTAGGCCATATCCACCATGCCTCGATTTCATCATGACGGGAGACACCGTTTGAGTGTCCAAAATCTGAAAAATATATTTTTTGTAGATTTCATGAACGTGGTCTAACGTCAACTTTTAAGCCATATGCCTCGATTTCAGCATGACGGGAGACACCGTTTGAGTGTCCAAAATCTGAAAAAAAAATATTTTTTGTAGATTTCATGAACGTGGTTTAACATCAACTTTTAGGCCATATCCACCATGCCTCGATTTCATCATGACGGGAGACACCGTTTGAGTGTCCAAAATCTGAAAAATATATTTTTGGTAGAATTCATGAACGTGGTCTAACGTCAACTTTTAGGCCATATCCACCATGCCTCGATTTCAGCATGACGGGAGACCGTTCGAGTGTCCAAAATCGAAAAAAAATATATTTTTGGTAGAATTCATGAACGTGGTCTAACGTCAACTTTTTGGCCATATCCACCATGCCTCGATTTCAGCATGACGGGAGATACCGTTTGAGTGTCCAAAATCTGAAAAATATATTTTTTGTAGATTTCATGAACGTGGTCTAACGTCAACTTTTAAGCCATATGCCTCGATTTCAGCATGACGGGAGACACCGTTTGAGTGTCCAAAATCTGAAAAAAAAATATTTTTTGTAGATTTCATGAACGTGGTTTAACGTCAACTTTTAGGCCATATCCACCATGCCTCGATTTCAGCATGACGGGAGACCGTTCGAGTGTCCAAAATCGAAAAAAATTATATTTTTGGTAGAATTCATGAACGTGGTCTAACGTCAACTTTTTGGCCATATCCACCATGCCTCGATTTCATCATGACGGGAGACACCGTTTGAGTGTCCAAAATCTGAAAAATATATTTTTGGTAGAATTCATGAACGTGGTCTAACGTCAACTTTTAGGCCATATCCACCATGCCTCGATTTCAGCATGACGGGAGACACCGATTTAGTGTCCAAAATCGAAAAAAAAAATATTTTTTGTAGATTTCATGAACGTGGTTTAACGTCAACTTTTAGGCCATATCCACCATGGCTCGATTTCATCATGACGGGAGACACCGTTTGAGTGTCCAAAATCTGAAAAATATATTTTTTGTAGATTTCATGAACGTGGTCTAACGTCAACTTTTAAGCCATATGCCTCGATTTCAGCATGACGGGAGACACCGTTTGAGTGTCCAAAATCTGAAAAAAAATTATTTTTTGTAGATTTCATGAACGTGGTTTAACATCAACTTTTAGGCCATATCCACCATGCCTCGATTTCATCATGACGGGAGACACCGTTTGAGTGTCCAAAATCTGAAAAATATATTTTTGGTAGAATTCATGAACGTGGTCTAACGTCAACTTTTAGGCCATATCCACCATGCCTCGATTTCAGCATGACGGGAGACCGTTCGAGTGTCCAAAATCGAAAAAAAATATATTTTTGGTAGAATTCATGAACGTGGTCTAACGTCAACTTTTTGGCCATATCCACCATGCCTCGATTTCAGCATGACGGGAGATACCGTTTGAGTGTCCAAAATCTGAAAAATATATTTTTTGTAGATTTCATGAACGTGGTCTAACGTCAACTTTTAAGCCATATGCCTCGATTTCAGCATGACGGGAGACACCGTTTGAGTGTCCAAAATCTGAAAAAAAAATATTTTTTGTAGATTTCATGAACGTGGTTTAACGTCAACTTTTAGGCCATATCCACCATGCCTCGATTTCAGCATGACGGGAGACCGTTCGAGTGTCCAAAATCGAAAAAAATTATATTTTTGGTAGAATTCATGAACGTGGTCTAACGTCAACTTTTTGGCCATATCCACCATGCCTCGATTTCATCATGACGGGAGACACCGTTTGAGTGTCCAAAATCTGAAAAATATATTTTTGGTAGAATTCATGAACGTGGTCTAACGTCAATTTTTAAGCCATATGCCTTGATTTCAGCATGACGGGAGACACCGTTTGAGTGTCCAAAATCTTAAAAAAATATATTTTTTGTAGATTTCATGAACGTGGTTTAACGTAAACTTTTAGGCCATATCCACCATGCCTCGATTTCAGCATGACGGGAGACACCGTTTGAGTGTCCAAAATCTGAAAAAAAAATATTTTTTGTAGATTTCATGAACGTGGTTTAATGTCAACTTTTAGGCCATATCCACCATGCCTCGATTTCAGCATGACGGGAGACCGTTCGAGTGTCCAAAATCGGAAAAAACAATATTTTTTGTAGATTTCATGAACGTGGTCTAACGTCAACTTTTTGGCCATATCCACCATGCCTCGATTTCAGCATGACGGGAGACACCGTTTTAGTGTCCAAAATCGGAAAAAAATATATTTTTTGTAGATTTCATGAACGTGGTTTAACGTAAACTTTTAGGCCATATCCACCATGCCTCGATTTCATCATGACGGGAGACACCGTTTGAGTGTCCAAAATCTGAAAAATATATTTTTGGTAGAATTCATGAACGTGGTCTAACGTAAACTTTTAGGCCATATCCACCATGCCTCGATTTCAGCATGACGGGAGACACAATTTGAGTGTCCAAAATCGGAAAAAAAAATTTTTTTTGTAGATTTCATGAACGTGGTTTAACGTCAACTTTTTGGCCATATCCACCATGCCTCGATTTCAGCATGACGGGAGACACCGTTTTAGTGTCCAAAATCGGAAAAAAAAATATTTTTTTTAGATTTCATGAACGTGGTCTAACGTCAACTTTTTGGCCATATCCACCATGCCTCGATTTCAGCATGACGGGAGACACCGTTTTAGTGTCCAAAATCGGAAAAAAATATATTTTTTGTAGATTTCATGAACGTGGTCTAACGTCAACTTTTAGGCCATATCCACCATGCCTCGATTTCAGCATGACGGGAGACACCGTTTTAGTGTCCAAAATCGAAAAAAAAAATATTTTTTGTAGATTTCATGAACGTGGTTTAACGTCAACTTTTAGGCCATATCCACCATGGCTCGATTTCATCATGACGGGAGACACCGTTTGAGTGTCCAAAATCTGAAAAATATATTTTTTGTAGATTTCATGAACGTGGTCTAACGTCAACTTTTAAGCCATATGCCTCGATTTCAGCATGACGGGAGACACCGTTTGAGTGTCCAAAATCTGAAAAAAAATTATTTTTTGTAGATTTCATGAACGTGGTTTAACATCAACTTTTAGGCCATATCCACCATGCCTCGATTTCATCATGACGGGAGACACCGTTTGAGTGTCCAAAATCTGAAAAATATATTTTTGGTAGAATTCATGAACGTGGTCTAACGTCAACTTTTAGGCCATATCCACCATGCCTCGATTTCAGCATGACGGGAGACCGTTCGAGTGTCCAAAATCGAAAAAAAATATATTTTTGGTAGAATTCATGAACGTGGTCTAACGTCAACTTTTTGGCCATATCCACCATGCCTCGATTTCAGCATGACGGGAGATACCGTTTGAGTGTCCAAAATCTGAAAAATATATTTTTTGTAGATTTCATGAACGTGGTCTAACGTCAACTTTTAAGCCATATGCCTCGATTTCAGCATGACGGGAGACACCGTTTGAGTGTCCAAAATCTGAAAAAAAAATATTTTTTGTAGATTTCATGAACGTGGTTTAACGTCAACTTTTAGGCCATATCCACCATGCCTCGATTTCAGCATGACGGGAGACCGTTCGAGTGTCCAAAATCGAAAAAAATTATATTTTTGGTAGAATTCATGAACGTGGTCTAACGTCAACTTTTTGGCCATATCCACCATGCCTCGATTTCATCATGACGGGAGACACCGTTTGAGTGTCCAAAATCTGAAAAATATATTTTTGGTAGAATTCATGAACGTGGTCTAACGTCAATTTTTAAGCCATATGCCTTGATTTCAGCATGACGGGAGACACCGTTTGAGTGTCCAAAATCTTAAAAAAATATATTTTTTGTAGATTTCATGAACGTGGTTTAACGTAAACTTTTAGGCCATATCCACCATGCCTCGATTTCAGCATGACGGGAGACACCGTTTGAGTGTCCAAAATCTGAAAAAAAAATATTTTTTGTAGATTTCATGAACGTGGTTTAATGTCAACTTTTAGGCCATATCCACCATGCCTCGATTTCAGCATGACGGGAGACCGTTCGAGTGTCCAAAATCGGAAAAAACAATATTTTTTGTAGATTTCATGAACGTGGTCTAACGTCAACTTTTTGGCCATATCCACCATGCCTCGATTTCAGCATGACGGGAGACACCGTTTTAGTGTCCAAAATCGGAAAAAAATATATTTTTTGTAGATTTCATGAACGTGGTTTAACGTAAACTTTTAGGCCATATCCACCATGCCTCGATTTCATCATGACGGGAGACACCGTTTGAGTGTCCAAAATCTGAAAAATATATTTTTGGTAGAATTCATGAACGTGGTCTAACGTAAACTTTTAGGCCATATCCACCATGCCTCGATTTCAGCATGACGGGAGACACAATTTGAGTGTCCAAAATCGGAAAAAAAAATTTTTTTTGTAGATTTCATGAACGTGGTTTAACGTCAACTTTTTGGCCATATCCACCATGCCTCGATTTCAGCATGACGGGAGACACCGTTTTAGTGTCCAAAATCGGAAAAAAAAATATTTTTTTTAGATTTCATGAACGTGGTCTAACGTCAACTTTTTGGCCATATCCACCATGCCTCGATTTCAGCATGACGGGAGACACCGTTTTAGTGTCCAAAATCGGAAAAAAATATATTTTTTGTAGATTTCATGAACGTGGTTTAACGTCAACTTTTAGGCCATTTCCACCATGCCTCGATTTCAGCATGACGGGAGACACCGTTTGAGTGTCCAAAATCTGAAAAATATATTTTTTGTAGATTTCATGAACGTGGTCTAACGTCAACATTTAAGCCATATCCACCATGCCTCGATATCAGCATGACGGGAGATACCGTTTGAGTGTCCAAAATCTGAAAAATATATTTTTTGTAGATTTCATGAACGTGGTCTAACGTCAACTTTTAATCCATATGCCTTTATTTCAGCATGACGGGAGACACCGTTTGAGTGTCCAAAATCTGAAAAAAAAATATTTTTTGTAGATTTCATGAACGTGGTTTAACGTCAACTTTTAGGCCATATCCACCATGCCTCGATTTCAGCATGACGGGAGACCGTTCGAGTGTCCAAAATCGAAAAAAATTATATTTTTGGTAGAATTCATGAACGTGGTCTAACGTCAACTTTTTGGCCATATCCACCATGCCTCGATTTCATCATGACGGGAGACACCGTTTGAGTGTCCAAAATCTGAAAAATATATTTTTGGTAGAATTCATGAACGTGGTCTAACGTCAACTTTTAGGCCATATCCACCATGCCTCGATTTCAGCATGACGAGAGACACCGTTTTAGTGTCCAAAATCGGAAAAAAACATATTTTTTGTAGATTTCATGAACGTGGTCTAACGTCAACTTTTTGGCCATATCCACCATGCCTCGATTTCAGCATGACGGGAGACACCGTTTTAGTGTCCAAAATCGAAAAAAAAAATATTTTTTGTAGATTTCATGAACGTGGTTTAACGTCAACTTTTAGGCCATATCCACCATGCCTCGATTTCATCATGACGGGAGACACCGTTTGAGTGTCCAAAATCTGAAAAATATATTTTTTGTAGATTTCATGAACGTGGTCTAACGTCAACTTTTAAGCCATATGCCTCGATTTCAGCATGACGGGAGACACCGTTTGAGTGTCCAAAATCTGAAAAAAAAATATTTTTTGTAGATTTCATGAACGTGGTTTAACATCAACTTTTAGGCCATATCCACCATGCCTCGATTTCATCATGACGGGAGACACCGTTTGAGTGTCCAAAATCTGAAAAATATATTTTTGGTAGAATTCATGAACGTGGTCTAACGTCAACTTTTAGGCCATATCCACCATGCCTCGATTTCAGCATGACGGGAGACCGTTCGAGTGTCCAAAATCGAAAAAAAATATATTTTTGGTAGAATTCATGAACGTGGTCTAACGTCAACTTTTTGGCCATATCCACCATGCCTCGATTTCAGCATGACGTGAGATACCGTTTGAGTGTCCAAAATCTGAAAAATATATTTTTTGTAGATTTCATGAACGTGGTCTAACGTCAACTTTTAAGCCATATGCCTCGATTTCAGCATGACGGGAGACACCGTTTGAGTGTCCAAAATCTGAAAAAAAAATATTTTTTGTAGATTTCATGAACGTGGTTTAACATCAACTTTTAGGCCATATCCACCATGCCTCGATTTCATCATGACGGGAGACACCGTTTGAGTGTCCAAAATCTGAAAAATATATTTTTGGTAGAATTCATGAACGTGGTCTAACGTCAACTTTTAGGCCATATCCACCATGCCTCGATTTCAGCATGACGGGAGACCGTTCGAGTGTCCAAAATCGAAAAAAAATATATTTTTGGTAGAATTCATGAACGTGGTCTAACGTCAACTTTTTGGCCATATCCACCATGCCTCGATTTCAGCATGACGGGAGATACCGTTTGAGTGTCCAAAATCTGAAAAATATATTTTTTGTAGATTTCATGAACGTGGTCTAACGTCAACTTTTAAGCCATATGCCTCGATTTCAGCATGACGGGAGACACCGTTTGAGTGTCCAAAATCTGAAAAAAAAATATTTTTTGTAGATTTCATGAACGTGGTTTAACGTCAACTTTTAGGCCATATCCACCATGCCTCGATTTCAGCATGACGGGAGACCGTTCGAGTGTCCAAAATCGAAAAAAAATATATTTTTGGTAGAATTCATGAACATGGTCTAACGTCAACTTTTTGGCCATATCCACCATGCCTCGATTTCATCATGACGGGAGACACCGTTTGAGTGTCCAAAATCTGAAAAATATATTTTTGGTAGAATTCATGAACGTGGTCTAACGTCAACTTTTAGGCCATATCCACCATGCCTCGATTTCAGCATGACGGGAGACACCGTTTTAGTGTCCAAAATCGGAAAAAAAAATATTTTTTTTAGATTTCATGAACGTGGTCTAACGTCAACTTTTTGGCCATATCCACCATGCCTCGATTTCAGCATGACGGGAGACACCGTTTTAGTGTCCAAAATCGGAAAAAAATATATTTTTTGTAGATTTCATGAACGTGGTTTAACGTCAACTTTTAGGCCATTTCCACCATGCCTCGATTTCAGCATGACGGGAGACACCGTTTGAGTGTCCAAAATCTGAAAAATATATTTTTTGTAGATTTCATGAACGTGGTCTAACGTCAACATTTAAGCCATATCCACCATGCCTCGATATCAGCATGACGGGAGATACCGTTTGAGTGTCCAAAATCTGAAAAATATATTTTTTGTAGATTTCATGAACGTGGTCTAACGTCAACTTTTAATCCATATGCCTTTATTTCAGCATGACGGGAGACACCGTTTGAGTGTCCAAAATCTGAAAAAAAAATATTTTTTGTAGATTTCATGAACGTGGTTTAACGTCAACTTTTAGGCCATATCCACCATGCCTCGATTTCAGCATGACGGGAGACCGTTCGAGTGTCCAAAATCGAAAAAAATTATATTTTTGGTAGAATTCATGAACGTGGTCTAACGTCAACTTTTTGGCCATATCCACCATGCCTCGATTTCATCATGACGGGAGACACCGTTTGAGTGTCCAAAATCTGAAAAATATATTTTTGGTAGAATTCATGAACGTGGTCTAACGTCAACTTTTAGGCCATATCCACCATGCCTCGATTTCAGCATGACGAGAGACACCGTTTTAGTGTCCAAAATCGGAAAAAAACATATTTTTTGTAGATTTCATGAACGTGGTCTAACGTCAACTTTTTGGCCATATCCACCATGCCTCGATTTCAGCATGACGGGAGACACCGTTTTAGTGTCCAAAATCGAAAAAAAAAATATTTTTTGTAGATTTCATGAACGTGGTTTAACGTCAACTTTTAGGCCATATCCACCATGCCTCGATTTCATCATGACGGGAGACACCGTTTGAGTGTCCAAAATCTGAAAAATATATTTTTTGTAGATTTCATGAACGTGGTCTAACGTCAACTTTTAAGCCATATGCCTCGATTTCAGCATGACGGGAGACACCGTTTGAGTGTCCAAAATCTGAAAAAAAAATATTTTTTGTAGATTTCATGAACGTGGTTTAACATCAACTTTTAGGCCATATCCACCATGCCTCGATTTCATCATGACGGGAGACACCGTTTGAGTGTCCAAAATCTGAAAAATATATTTTTGGTAGAATTCATGAACGTGGTCTAACGTCAACTTTTAGGCCATATCCACCATGCCTCGATTTCAGCATGACGGGAGACCGTTCGAGTGTCCAAAATCGAAAAAAAATATATTTTTGGTAGAATTCATGAACGTGGTCTAACGTCAACTTTTTGGCCATATCCACCATGCCTCGATTTCAGCATGACGTGAGATACCGTTTGAGTGTCCAAAATCTGAAAAATATATTTTTTGTAGATTTCATGAACGTGGTCTAACGTCAACTTTTAAGCCATATGCCTCGATTTCAGCATGACGGGAGACACCGTTTGAGTGTCCAAAATCTGAAAAAAAAATATTTTTTGTAGATTTCATGAACGTGGTTTAACGTAAACTTTTAGGCCATATCCACCATGCCTCGATTTCATCATGACGGGAGACACCGTTTGAGTGTCCAAAATCTGAAAAATATATTTTTGGTAGAATTCATGAACGTGGTCTAACGTCAACTTTTAGGCCATATCCACCATGCCTCGATTTCAGCATGACGGGAGACCGTTCGAGTGTCCAAAATCGAAAAAAAATATATTTTTGGTAGAATTCATGAACGTGGTCTAACGTCAACTTTTTGGCCATATCCACCATGCCTCGATTTCAGCATGACGGGAGATACCGTTTGAGTGTCCAAAATCTGAAAAATATATTTTTTGTAGATTTCATGAACGTGGTCTAACGTCAACTTTTAAGCCATATGCCTCGATTTCAGCATGACGGGAGACACCGTTTGAGTGTCCAAAATCTGAAAAAAAAATATTTTTTGTAGATTTCATGAACGTGGTTTAACGTCAACTTTTAGGCCATATCCACCATGCCTCGATTTCAGCATGACGGGAGACCGTTCGAGTGTCCAAAATCGAAAAAAAATATATTTTTGGTAGAATTCATGAACATGGTCTAACGTCAACTTTTTGGCCATATCCACCATGCCTCGATTTCATCATGACGGGAGACACCGTTTGAGTGTCCAAAATCTGAAAAATATATTTTTGGTAGAATTCATGAACGTGGTCTAACGTCAACTTTTAGGCCATATCCACCATGCCTCGATTTCAGCATGACGGGAGACACCGTTTTAGTGTCCAAAATCGAAAAAAAAAATATTTTTTGTAGATTTCATGAACGTGGTTTAACGTCAACTTTTAGGCCATATCCACCATGGCTCGATTTCATCATGACGGGAGACACCGTTTGAGTGTCCAAAATCTGAAAAATATATTTTTTGTAGATTTCATGAACGTGGTCTAACGTCAACTTTTAAGCCATATGCCTCGATTTCAGCATGACGGGAGACACCGTTTGAGTGTCCAAAATCTGAATTTTTTTTATTTTTTGTAGATTTCATGAACGTGGTTTAACATCAACTTTTAGGCCATATCCACCATGCCTCGATTTCATCATGACGGGAGACACCGTTTGAGTGTCCAAAATCTGAAAAATATATTTTTGGTAGAATTCATGAACGTGGTCTAACGTCAACTTTTAGGCCATATCCACCATGCCTCGATTTCAGCATGACGGGAGACCGTTCGAGTGTCCAAAATCGAAAGAAAATATATTTTTGGTAGAATTCATGAACGTGGTCTAACGTCAACTTTTTGGCCATATCCACCATGCCTCGATTTCAGCATGACGGGAGATACCGTTTGAGTGTCCAAAATCTGAAAAATATATTTTTTGTAGATTTCATGAACGTGGTCTAACGTCAACTTTTAAGCCATATGCCTCGATTTCAGCATGACGGGAGACACCGTTTGAGTGTCCAAAATCTGAAAAAAAAATATTTTTTGTAGATTTCATGAACGTGGTTTAACGTCAACTTTTAGGCCATATCCACCATGCCTCGATTTCAGCATGACGGGAGACCGTTCGAGTGTCCAAAATCGAAAAAAATTATATTTTTGGTAGAATTCATGAACGTGGTCTAACGTCAACTTTTTGGCCATATCCACCATGCCTCGATTTCATCATGACGGGAGACACCGTTTGAGTGTCCAAAATCTGAAAAATATATTTTTGGTAGAATTCATGAACGTGGTCTAACGTCAACTTTTAGGCCATATCCACCATGCCTCGATTTCAGCATGACGAGAGACACCGTTTTAGTGTCCAAAATCGGAAAAAAACATATTTTTTGTAGATTTCATGAACGTGGTCTAACGTCAACTTTTTGGCCATATCCACCATGCCTCGATTTCAGCATGACGGGAGACACCGTTTTAGTGTCCAAAATCGAAAAAAAAAATATTTTTTGTAGATTTCATGAACGTGGTTTAACGTCAACTTTTAGGCCATATCCACCATGCCTCGATTTCATCATGACGGGAGACACCGTTTGAGTGTCCAAAATCTGAAAAATATATTTTTTGTAGATTTCATGAACGTGGTCTAACGTCAACTTTTAAGCCATATGCCTCGATTTCAGCATGACGGTAGACACCGTTTGAGTGTCCAAAATCTGAAAAAAAAATATTTTTTGTAGATTTCATGAACGTGGTTTAACATCAACTTTTAGGCCATATCCACCATGCCTCGATTTCATCATGACGGGAGACACCGTTTGAGTGTCCAAAATCTGAAAAATATATTTTTGGTAGAATTCATGAACGTGGTCTACCGTCAACTTTTAGGCCATATCCACCATGCCTCGATTTCAGCATGACGGGAGACCGTTCGAGTGTCCAAAATCGAAAAAAAATATATTTTTGGTAGAATTCATGAACGTGGTCTAACGTCAACTTTTTGGCCATATCCACCATGCCTCGATTTCATCATGACGGGAGACACCGTTTGAGTGTCCAAAATCTGAAAAATATATTTTTGGTAGAATTCATGAAAGTGGTCTAACGTCAACTTTTAGGCCATATCCACCATGCCTCGATTTCAGCATGACGAGAGACACCGTTTTAGTGTCCAAAATCGGAAAAAAACATATTTTTTGTAGATTTCATGAACGTGGTCTAACGTCAACTTTTTGGCCATATCCACCATTTCTCGATTTCAGCATGACGGGAGACACCGTTTTAGTGTCCAAAATCGGAAAAAAAAATATTTTTTGTAGATTTCATGAACGTGGTTTAACGTCAACTTTTAGGCCATATCCACCATGCCTCGATTTCATCATGACGGGAGACACCGTTTGAGTGTCCAAAATCTGAAAAATATATTTTTTGTAGATTTCATGAACGTGGTCTAACGTCAACTTTTAAGCCATATGCCTCGATTTCAGCATGACGGGAGACACCGTTTGAGTGTCCAAAATCTGAAAAAAAAATATTTTTTGTAGATTTCATGAACGTGGTTTAACATCAACTTTTAGGCCATATCCACCATGCCTCGATTTCATCATGACGGGAGACACCGTTTGAGTGTCCAAAATCTGAAAAATATATTTTTGGTAGAATTCATGAACGTGGTCTAACGTCAACTTTTAGGCCATATCCACCATGCCTCGATTTCATCATGACGGGAGACACCGTTTGAGTGTCCAAAATCTGAAAAATATATTTTTTGTAGATTTCATGAACGTGGTCTAACGTCAACTTTTAAGCCATATGCCTCGATTTCAGCATGACGGGAGACACCGTTTGAGTGTCCAAAATCTGAAAAAAAAAAAACATTTGTAGATTTCATGAACGTGGTTTAACGTAAACTTTTAGGCCATATCCACCATGCCTCGATTTCATCATGACGGGAGACACCGTTTGAGTGTCCAAAATCTGAAAAATATATTTTTGGTAGAATTCATGAACGTGGTCTAACGTAAACTTTTAGGCCATATCCACCATGCCTCGATTTCATCATGACGGGAGACACCGTTTGAGTGTCCAAAATCTGAAAAATATATTTTTGGTAGAATTCATGAACGTGGTCTAACGTCAACTTTTTGGCCATATCCACCATGCCTCGATTTCAGCATGACGGGAGACACCGTTTTAGTGTCCAAAATCGGGAAAAAAATTATTTTTTGTAGATTTCATGAACGTGGTCTAACGTCAACTTTTAGGCCATATCCACCATGCCTCGATTTCATCATGACGGGAGACACCGATTGAGTGTCCAAAATCTGAAAAATATATTTTTTGTAGATTTCATGAACGTGGTCTAACGTCAACTTTTAAGCCATATGCCTCGATTTCAGCATGACGGGAGACACCGTTTGAGTGTCCAAAATCTGAAAAAAAAATATTTTTTGTAGATTTCATGAACGTGGTTTAACGTCAACTTTTAGGCCATATCCACCATGCCTCGATTTCAGCATGACGGGAGACCGTTCGAGTGTCCAAAATCGAAAAAAATTATATTTTTGGTAGAATTCATGAACGTGGTCTAACGTCAACTTTTTGCCCATATCCACCATGCCTCGATTTCATCATGACGGGAGACACCGTTTGAGTGTCCAAAATCTGAAAAATATATTTTTGGTAGAATTCATGAACGTGGTCTAACGTCAACTTTTAGGCCATATCCACCATGCCTCGATTTCAGCATGACGAGAGACACCGTTTTAGTGTCCAAAATCGGAAAAAAACATATTTTTTGTAGATTTCATGAACGTGGTCTAACGTCAACTTTTTGGCCATATCCACCATGCCTCGATTTCAGCATGACGGGAGACACCGTTTTAGTGTCCAAAATCGGAAAAAAAAATATTTTTTGTAGATTTCATGAACGTGGTTTAACGTCAACTTTTAGGCCATATCCACCATGCCTCGATTTCATCATGACGGGAGACACCGTTTGAGTGTCCAAAATCTGAAAAATATATTTTTTGTAGATTTCATGAACGTGGTCTAACGTCAACTTTTAAGCCATATGCCTCGATTTCAGCATGACGGGAGACACCGTTTGAGTGTCCAAAATCTGAAAAAAATATATTTTTTGTAGATTTCATGAACGTGGTTTAACATCAACTTTTAGGCCATATCCACCATGCCTCGATTTCATCATGACGGGAGACACAGTTTGAGTGTCCAAAATCTGAAAAATATATTTTTGGTAGAATTCATGAACGTGGTCTAACGTCAACTTTTAGGCCATATCCACCATGCCTCGATTTCAGCATGACGGGAGACACCGTTTGAGTGTCCAAAATCGGAAAAAAATATATTTTTTGTAGATTTCATGAACGTGGTTTAATGTCAACTTTTAGGCCATATCCACCATGCCTCGATTTCAGCATGACGGGAGACACCGTTTGAGTGTCCAAAATCTGAAAAATATATTTTTGGTAGAATTCATGAACGTGGTCTAACGTCAGCTTTTAGGCCATATCCACCATGCCTCGATTTCAGCATGACGAGAGACACCGTTTTAGTGTCCAAAATCTGAAAAAAAAATATTTTTAGTAGATTTCATGAACGTGGTCTAACGTCAACTTTTTGGCCATATCCACCATGCCTCGATTTCAGCATGACGGGAGACACCGTTTTAGTGTCCAAAATCGGAAAAAAAAATATTTTTTGTAGATTTCATGAACGTGGTTTAACGTCAACTTTTAGGCCATATCCACCATGCCTCGATTTCATCATGACGGGAGACACCGTTTGAGTGTCCAAAATCTGAAAAATATATTTTTTGTAGATTTCATGAACGTGGTCTAACGTCAACTTTTAAGCCATATGCCTAGATTTCAGCATGACGGGAGACACCGTTTGAGTGTCCAAAATCTGAAAAAAAAAAATTTTTTGTAGATTTCATGAACGTGGTTTAACGTCAACTTTTAGGCCATATCCACCATGCCTCGATTTCATCATGACGGGAGACCGTTTGAGTGTCCAAAATCTGAAAAATATATTTTTGGTAGAATTCATGAACGTGGTCTAACGTCAACTTTTAGGCCATATCCACCATGCCTCGATTTCAGCATGACGGGAGACACCGTTTGAGTGTCCAAAATCGGAAAAAAAAATATTTTTTGTAGATTTCATGAACGTGGTTTAATGTCAAATTTTAGGCCATATCCTCCATGCCTCGATTTCAGCATGACGGGAGACCGTTCGAGTGTCCAAAATCGGAAAAAAAAATATTTTTTGTAGATTTCATGAACGTGGTCTAACGTCAACTTTTTGGCCATATCCACCATGCCTCGATTTCAGCATGACGGGAGACACCGTTTTAGTGTCCAAAATCGGGAAAAAAAATATTTTTTGTAGATTTCATGAACGTGGTTTAACGTCAACTTTTAGGCCATATCCACCATGCCTCGATTTCAGCATGACGGGAGACCGTTCGAGTGTCCAAAATCGAAAAAAAAAATATTTTTTGTAGATTTCATGAACGTGGTCTAACGTCAACTTTTTGGCCATATCCACCATGCCTCGATTTCATCATGACGGGAGACACCGTTTAAGTGTCCAAAATCTGAAAAATATATTTTTGGTAGAATTCATGAACGTGGTCTAACGTCAACTTTTAGGCCATATCCACCATGCCTCGATTTCAGCATGACGAGAGACACCGTTTTAGTGTCCAAAATCGGAAAAAGAAATATTTTTTGTAGATTTCATGAACGTGGTCTAACGTCAACTTTTTGGCCATATCCACCATGCCTCGATTTCAGCATGACGGGAGACACCGTTTTAGTGTCCAAAATCGGAAAAAAAAATATTTTTTGTAGATTTCATGAACGTGGTTTAACGTCGACTTTTAGGCCATATCCACCATGCCTCGATTTCATCATGACGGGAGACACCGTTTGAGTGTCCAAAATCTGAAAAATATATTTTTTGTAGATTTCATGAACGTGGTCTAACGTCAACTTTTAAGCCATATGCCTCGATTTCAGCATGACGGGAGACACCGTTTGAGTGTCCAAAATCTGAAAAAAAAATATTTTTTGTAGATTTCATGAACGTGGTTTAACGTCAACTTTTAGGCCATATCCACCATGCCTCGATTTCATCATGACGGGAGACACCGTTTGAGTGTCCAAAATCTGAAAAATATATTTTTGGTAGAATTCATGAACGTGGTCTAACGTAAACTTTTAGGCCATATCCACCATGCCTCGATTTCAGCATGACGGGAGACACCGATTGAGTGTCCAAAATCTGAAAAATATATTTTTTGTAGATTTCATGAACGTGGTCTAACGTCAACTTTTAAGCCATATGCCTCGATTTCAGCATGACGGGGGACACCGTTTGAGTGTCCAAAATCTGAAAAAAAAATATTTTTTTTAGATTTCATGAACGTGGTTTAACGTAAACTTTTAGGCCATATCCACCATGCCTCGATTTCATCATGACGGGAGACACCGTTTGAGTGTCCAAAATCTGAAAAATATATTTTTTGTAGATTTCATGAACGTGGTCTAACGTCAACTTTTAAGCCATATGCCTCGATTTCAGCATGACGGGAGACACCGTTTTAGTGTCCAAAATCGGAAAAAAAAATATTTTTTGTAGATTTCATGAACGTGGTTTAACGTCAACTTTTAGGCCATATCCACCATGCCTCGATTTCATCATGACGGGAGACACCGTTTGAGTGTCCAAAATCTGAAAAATATATTTTTTGTAGATTTCATGAACGTGGTCTAACGTCAACTTTTAAGCCATATGCCTAGATTTCAGCATGACGGGAGACACCGTTTGAGTGTCCAAAATCTGAAAAAAAATTTTTTTTTGTAGATTTCATGAACGTGGTTTAACGTCAACTTTTAGGCCATATCCACCATGCCTCGATTTCATCATGACGGGAGACCGTTTGAGTGTCCAAAATCTGAAAAATATATTTTTGGTAGAATTCATGAACGTGGTCTAACGTGGTCTAACGTCAACTTTTAGGCCATATCCACCATGCCTCGATTTCAGCATGATGTGAGACACCGTTTGAGTGTCCAAAATCGGAAAAAAAAATATTTTTTGTAGATTTCATGAACGTGGTTTAATGTCAAATTTTAGGCCATATCCTCCATGCCTCGATTTCAGCATGACGGGAGACCGTTCGAGTGTCCAAAATCGAAAAAAAAAATATTTTTTGTAGATTTCATGAACGTGGTCTAACGTCAACTTTTTGGCCATATCCACCATGCCTCGATTTCATCATGACGGGAGACACCGTTTAAGTGTCCAAAATCTGAAAAATATATTTTTGGTAGAATTCATGAACGTGGTCTAACGTCAACTTTTAGGCCATATCCACCATGCCTCGATTTCAGCATGACGAGAGACACCGTTTTAGTGTCCAAAATCGGAAAAAGAAATATTTTTTGTAGATTTCATGAACGTGGTCTAACGTCAACTTTTTGGCCATATCCACCATGCCTCGATTTCAGCATGACGGGAGACACCGTTTTAGTGTCCAAAATCGGAAAAAAAAATATTTTTTGTAGATTTCATGAACGTGGTTTAACGTCGACTTTTAGGCCATATCCACCATGCCTCGATTTCATCATGACGGGAGACACCGTTTGAGTGTCCAAAATCTGAAAAATATATTTTTTGTAGATTTCATGAACGTGGTCTAACGTCAACTTTTAAGCCATATGCCTCGATTTCAGCATGACGGGAGACACCGTTTGAGTGTCCAAAATCGAAAAAAAAAATATTTTTTGTAGATTTCATGAACGTGGTTTAACGTCAACTTTTAGGCCATATCCACCATGCCTCGATTTCATCATGACGGGAGACACCGTTTGAGTGTCCAAAATCTGAAAAATATATTTTTGGTAGAATTCATGAACGTGGTCTAACGTCAACTTTTAGGCCATATCCACCATGCCTCGATTTCAGCATGACGGGAGACACCGATTGAGTGTCCAAAATCTGAAAAATATATTTTTTGTAGATTTCATGAACGTGGTTTAACGTAAACTTTTAGGCCATATCCACCATGCCTCGATTTCATCATGACGGGAGACACCGTTTGAGTGTCCAAAATCTGAAAAATATATTTTTTGTAGATTTCATGAACGTGGTCTAACGTCAACTTTTAAGCCATATGCCTCGATTTCAGCATGACGGGAGACACCGTTTGAGTGTCCAAAATCTGAAAAAAATATATTTTTTTGTAGATTTCATGAACGTGGTTTAACGTAAACTTTTAGGCCATATCCACCATGCCTCGATTTCATCATGACGGGAGACACCGTTTGAGTGTCCAAAATCTGAAAAATATATTTTTGGTAGAATTCATGAACGTGGTCTAACGTCAACTTCTAGGCCATATCCACCATGCCTCGATTTCATCATGACGGGAGACACCGTTTGAGTGTCCAAAATCTGAAAAATATATTTTTGGTAGAATTCATGAACGTGGTCTAACGTCAACTTTTTGGCCATATCCACCATGCCTCGATTTCAGCATGACGGGAGACACCGTTTTAGTGTACAAAATCGGAAAAAAAAATATTTTTTGTAGATTTCATGAACGTGGTTTAACGTCAACTTTTAGGCCATATCCACCATGCCTCGATTTCATCATGACGGGAGACACCGATTGAGTGTCCAAAATCTGAAAAATATATTTTTTGTAGATTTCATGAACGTGGTCTAACGTAAACTTTTAAGCCATATGCCTCGATTTCAGCATGACGGGAGACACAGTTTGAGTGTCCAAAATCTGAAAAATATATATTTTTTGTAGATTTCATGAACGTGGTTTAACGTAAACTTTTAGGCCATATCCACCATGCCTCGATTTCATCATGACGGGAGACACCGTTTGAGTGTCCAAAATCTGAAAAATATATTTTTGGTAGAATTCATGAACGTGGTCTAACATCAACTTTTAAGCCATATCCACCATGCCTCGATTTCAGCATGACGGGAGACACCGTTTTAGTGTCCAAAATCGAAAAAAAAAATATTTTTTGTAGATTTCATGAACGTGGTTTAACGTCAACTTTTAGGCCATATCCACCATGCCTCGATTTCATCATGACGGGAGACACCGTTTGAGTGTCCAAAATCTGAAAAATATATTTTTTGTAGATTTCATGAACGTGGTCTAACGTCAACTTTTAAGCCATATGCCTCGATTTCAGCATGACGGGAGACACAATTTGAGTGTCCAAAATCGTAAAAAAAAATATTTTTTGTAGATTTCATGAACGTGGTTTAACGTCAACTTTTAGGCCATATCCACCATGCCTCGATTTCAGCATGACGGGAGACACCGTTTTAGTTTCCAAAATCTGAAAAAAAAATATTTTTTGTAGATTTCATGAACGTGGTCTAACGTCAACTTTTTGGCCATATCCACCATGCCTCGATTTCAGCATGACGGGAGACACCTTTTAGTGTCCAAAATCGGAAAAAAAAATATTTTTTGTAGATTTCATGAACGTGGTTTAACATCAACTTTTAGGCCATATCCACCATGCCTCGATTTCAGCATGACGGGAGACATCGTTTGAGTGTCCAAAATCGGAAAAAAAAATATTTTTTGTAGATTTCTTGAACGTGGTTTAATGTCAACTTTTAGGCCATATCCACCATGCCTCGATTTCAGCATGACGGGAGACACCGTTTTAGTGTCCAAAATCGGAAAAAAAAATATTTTTTGTAGATTTCATGAACGTGGTTTAACGTCAACTTTTAGGCCATATCCACCCTGCCTCGATTTCATCATGACGGGAGACACCGTTTATGTGTCCAAAATCTGAAAAATATATTTTTGGTAGAATTCATGAACGTGGTCTAACGTCAACTTTTAGGCCATATCCACCATGCCTCGATTTCAGCATGACGGGAGACACCGTTTTAGTGTCCAAAATCGAAAAAAAAAATATTTTTTGTAGATTTCATGAACGTGGTCTAACGTCAACTTTTAGGCCATATCCACCATGCCTCGATTTCAGCATGACGGGAGACACCGTTTGAGTGTCCAAAATCGGAAAAAAAAATATTTTTTGTAGATTTCATGAACGTGGTTTAATGTCAAGTTTTAGGCCTTATCCACCATGCCTCGATTTCAGCATGACGGGAGACACCGTTTTAGTGTCCAAAATAGGAAAAAAAAATATTTTTTGTAGATTTCATGAACGTGGTTTAACGTCAACTTTTAGGCCATATCCACCATGCCTCGATTTCATCATGACGGGAGACACCGTTTGAGTGTCCAAAATCTGAAAAATATATTTTTGGTAGAATTCATGAACGTGGTCTAACGTCAACTTTTAGGCCATATCCACCATGCCTCGATTTCAGCATGACGGGAGACACCGTTTTAGTGTCCAAAATCGAAAAAATATATATTTTTTGTAGATTTCATGAACGTGGTCTAACGTCAACTTTTTGGCCATATCCACCATGCCTCGATTTCAGCATGACGGGAGACACCGTTTTAGTGTCCAAAATCGAAAAAAAAAATATTTTTTTTAGATTTCATGAACGTGGTTTAACGTCAACTTTTAGGCCATATCCACCATGCCTCGATTTCATCATGACGGGAGACACCGTTTGAGTGTCCAAAATCTGAAAAATATATTTTTTGTAGATTTCATGAACGTGGTCTAACGTCAACTTTTAAGCCATATGCCTCGATTTCAGCATGACGGGAGACACCGTTTGAGTGTCCAAAATCTGAAAAATATATTTTTGGTAGAATTCATGAACGTGGTCTAACGTCAACTTTTAGGCCATATCCACCATGCCTCGATTTCAGCATGACGGGAGACCGTTCGAGTGTCCAAAATCGAAAAAAAATATATTTTTGGTGGAATTCATGAACGTGGTCTAACGTCAACTTTTTGGCCATATCCACCATGCCTCGATTTCATCATGACGGGAGACACCGTTTGAGTGTCCAAAATCTGAAAAATATATTTTTGGTAGAATTCATGAACGTGGTCTAACGTCAACTTTTAGGCCATATCCACCATGCCTCGATTTCAGCATGACGAGAGACACCGTTTTAGTGTCCAAAATCGGAAAAAAATTATTTTTTGTAGATTTCATGAACGTGGTTTAACGTCAACTTTTAGGCCATATCCACCATGCCTCGATTTCATCATGACGGGAGACACCGTTTGAGTGTCCAAAATCTGAAAAATATATTTTTTGTAGATTTCATGAACGTGGTCTAACGTCAACTTTTAAGCCATATGCCTCGATTTCAGCATGACGGGAGACACAATTTGAGTGTCCAAAATCGTAAAAAAAAATATTTTTTGTAGATTTCATGAACGTGGTTTAACGTCAACTTTTAGGCCATATCCACCATGCCTCGATTTCAGCATGACGGGAGACACCGTTTTAGTTTCCAAAATCTGAAAAAAAAATATTTTTTGTAGATTTCATGAACGTGGTCTAACGTCAACTTTTTGGCCATATCCACCATGCCTCGATTTCAGCATGACGGGAGACACCTTTTAGTGTCCAAAATCGGAAAAAAAAATATTTTTTGTAGATTTCATGAACGTGGTTTAACGTCAACTTTTAGGCCATATCCACCATGCCTCGATTTCAGCATGACGGGAGACATCGTTTGAGTGTCCAAAATCGGAAAAAAAATTATTTTTTGTAGATTTCTTGAACGTGGTTTAATGTCAACTTTTAGGCCATATCCACCATGCCTCGATTTCAGCATGACGGGAGACACCGTTTTAGTGTCCAAAATCGGAAAAAAAAATATTTTTTGTAGATTTCATGAACGTGGTTTGACGTCAACTTTTAGGCCATATCCACCCTGCCTCGATTTCATCATGACGGGAGACACCGTTTATGTGTCCAAAATCTGAAAAATATATTTTTGGTAGAATTCATGAACGTGGTCTAACGTCAACTTTTAGGCCATATCCACCATGCCTCGATTTCAGCATGACGGGAGACACCGTTTTAGTGTCCAAAATCGAAAAAAAAAATATTTTTTGTAGATTTCATGAACGTGGTCTAACGTCAACTTTTAGGCCATATCCACCATGCCTCGATTTCAGCATGACGGGAGACACCGTTTGAGTGTCCAAAATCGGAAAAAAAAATATTTTTTGTAGATTTCATGAACGTGGTTTAATGTCAAGTTTTAGGCCTTATCCACCATGCCTCGATTTCATCATGACGGGAGACACCGTTTGAGTGTCCAAAATCTGAAAAATATATTTTTGGTAGAATTCATGAACGTGGTCTAACGTCAACTTTTAGGCCATATCCACCATGCCTCGATTTCAGCATGACGGGAGACACCGTTTTAGTGTCCAAAATCGAAAAAAAATATATTTTTTGTAGATTTCATGAACGTGGTCTAACGTCAACTTTTTGGCCATATCCACCATGCCTCGATTTCAGCATGACGGGAGACACCGTTTGAGTGTCCAAAATCGGAAAAAAAAATATTTTTTGTAGATTTCATGAACGTGGTTTAATGTCAAGTTTTAGGCCTTATCCACCATGCCTCGATTTCATCATGACGGGAGACACCGTTTGAGTGTCCAAAATCTGAAAAATATATTTTTGGTAGATTTCATGAACGTGGTCTAACGTCAACTTTTAGGCCATATCCACCATGCCTCGATTTCAGCATGACGGGAGACACCGTTTTAGTGTCCAAAATCTGAAAAATATATTTTTGGTAGAATTCATGAACGTGGTCTAACGTCAACTTTTAGGCCATATCCACCATGCCTCGATTTCAGCATGACGGGAGACACCGTTTGAGTGTCCAAAATCGGAAAAAAAAATATTTTTTGTAGATTTCATGAACGTGGTTTAATGTCAAGTTTTAGGCCTTATCCACCATGCCTCGATTTCATCATGACGGGAGACACCGTTTGAGTGTCCAAAATCTGAAAAATATATTTTTGGTAGAATTCATGAACGTGGTCTAACGTCAACTTTTAGGCCATATCCACCATGCCTCGATTTCAGCATGACGGGAGACACCGTTTTAGTGTCCAAAATCGAAAAAAAAAATATTTTTTGTAGATTTCATGAACGTGGTCTAACGTCAACTTTTAGGCCATATCCACCATGCCTCGATTTCAGCATGACGGGAGACACCGTTTGAGTGTCCAAAATCGGAAAAAAAAATATTTTTTGTAGATTTCATGAACGTGGTTTAATGTCAAGTTTTAGGCCTTATCCACCATGCCTCGATTTCATCATGACGGGAGACACCGTTTGAGTGTCCAAAATCTGAAAAATATATTTTTGGTAGAATTCATGAACGTGGTCTAACGTCAACTTTTAGGCCATATCCACCATGCCTCGATTTCAGCATGACGGGAGACACCGTTTTAGTGTCCAAAATCGAAAAAAAATATATTTTTTGTAGATTTCATGAACGTGGTCTAACGTCAACTTTTTGGCCATATCCACCATGCCTCGATTTCAGCATGACGGGAGACACCGTTTTAGTGTCCAAAATCTGAAAAATATATTTTTTGTAGATTTCATGAACGTGGTCTAACGTCAACTTTTAAGCCATATGCCTCGATTTCAGCATGACGGGAGACACCGTTTGAGTGTCCAAAATCTGAAAAATATATTTTTGGTAGAGTTCATGAACGTGGTCTAACGTCAACTTTTAGGCCATATCCACCATGCCTCGATTTCAGCATGACGGGAGACACCGTTTTAGTGTCCAAAATCTGAAAAATATATTTTTGGTAGAATTCATGAACGTGGTCTAACGTCAACTTTTAGGCCATATCCACCATGCCTCGATTTCAGCATGACGGGAGACACCGTTTGAGTGTCCAAAATCGGAAAAAAAAATATTTTTTGTAGATTTCATGAACGTGGTTTAATGTCAAGTTTTAGGCCTTATCCACCATGCCTCGATTTCATCATGACGGGAGACACCGTTTGAGTGTCCAAAATCTGAAAAATATATTTTTGGTAGAATTCATGAACGTGGTCTAACGTCAACTTTTAGGCCATATCCACCATGCCTCGATTTCAGCATGACGGGAGACACCGTTTTAGTGTCCAAAATCGAAAAAAAAAATATTTTTTGTAGATTTCATGAACGTGGTCTAACGTCAACTTTTAGGCCATATCCACCATGCCTCGATTTCAGCATGACGGGAGACACCGTTTGAGTGTCCAAAATCGGAAAAAAAAATATTTTTTGTAGATTTCATGAACGTGGTTTAATGTCAAGTTTTAGGCCTTATCCACCATGCCTCGATTTCATCATGACGGGAGACACCGTTTGAGTGTCCAAAATCTGAAAAATATATTTTTGGTAGAATTCATGAACGTGGTCTAACGTCAACTTTTAGGCCATATCCACCATGCCTCGATTTCAGCATGACGGGAGACACCGTTTTAGTGTCCAAAATCGAAAAAATATATATTTTTTGTAGATTTCATGAACGTGGTCTAACGTCAACTTTTTGGCCATATCCACCATGCCTCGATTTCAGCATGACGGGAGACACCGTTTTAGTGTCCAAAATCTGAAAAATATATTTTTTGTAGATTTCATGAACGTGGTCTAACGTCAACTTTTAAGCCATATGCCTCGATTTCAGCATGACGGGAGACACCGTTTGAGTGTCCAAAATCTGAAAAATATATTTTTGGTAGAGTTCATGAACGTGGTCTAACGTCAACTTTTAGGCCATATCCACCATGCCTCGATTTCAGCATGACGGGAGACCGTTCGAGTGTCCAAAATCGAAAAAAAATATATTTTTGGTAGAATTCATGAACGTGGTCTAACGTCAACTTTTTGGCCATATCCACCATGCCTCGATTTCATCATGACGGGAGACACCGTTTGAGTGTCCAAAATCTGAAAAATATATTTTTGGTAGAATTCATGAACGTGGTCTAACGTCAACTTTTAGGCCATATCCACCATGCCTCGATTTCAGCATGACGAGAGACACCGTTTTAGTGTCCAAAATCGGAAAAAAACATATTTTTTGTAGATTTCATGAACGTGGTCTAACGTCAACTTTTTGGCCATATCCACCATTTCTCGATTTCAGCATGACGGGAGACACCGTTTGAGTGTCCAAAATCTGAAAAATATATTTTTTGTAGATTTCATGAACGTGGTCTAACGTCAACTTTTAAGCCATATGCCTCGATTTCAGCATGACGGGAGACACCGTTTGAGTGTCCAAAATCTGAAAAAAAAATATTTTTTGTAGATTTCATGAACGTGGTTTAACATCAACTTTTAGGCCATATCCACCATGCCTCGATTTCATCATGACGGGAGACACCGTTTGAGTGTCCAAAATCTGAAAAATATATTTTTGGTAGAATTCATGAACGTGGTCTAACGTCAACTTTTAGGCCATATCCACCATGCCTCGATTTCATCATGACGGGAGACACCGTTTGAGTGTCCAAAATCTGAAAAATATATTTTTTGTAGATTTCATGAACGTGGTCTAACGTCAACTTTTAAGCCATATGCCTCGATTTCAGCATGACGGGAGACACCGTTTGAGTGTCCAAAATCTGAAGAAAAAAAAAACATTTGTAGATTTCATGAACGTGGTTTAACGTAAACTTTTAGGCCATATCCACCATGCCTCGATTTCATCATGACGGGAGACACCGTTTGAGTGTCCAAAATCTGAAAAATATATTTTTGGTAGAATTCATGAACGTGGTCTAACGTAAACTTTTAGGCCATATCCACCATGCCTCGATTTCATCATGACGGGAGACACCGTTTGAGTGTCCAAAATCTGAAAAATATATTTTTGGTAGAATTCATGAACGTGGTCTAACGTCAACTTTTTGGCCATATCCACCATGCCTCGATTTCAGCATGACGGGAGACACCGTTTTAGTGTCCAAAATCGGGAAAAAAATTATTTTTTGTAGATTTCATGAACGTGGTCTAACGTCAACTTTTAGGCCATATCCACCATGCCTCGATTTCATCATGACGGGAGACACCGATTGAGTGTCCAAAATCTGAAAAATATATTTTTTGTAGATTTCATGAACGTGGTCTAACGTCAACTTTTAAGCCATATGCCTCGATTTCAGCATGACGGGAGACACCGTTTGAGTGTCCAAAATCTGAAAAAAATATATTTTTTGTAGATTTCATGAACGTGGTTTAACGTAAACTTTTAGGCCATATCCACCATGCCTCGATTTCAGCATGACGGGAGACACCGTTTGAGTGTCCAAAATCTGAAAAAAAAATATTTTTTGTAGATTTCATGAACGTGGTTTAATGTCAACTTTTAGGCCATATCCACCATGCCTCGATTTCAGCATGACGGGAGACCGTTCGAGTGTCCAAAATCGGAAAAAACACTATTTTTTGTAGATTTCATGAACGTGGTCTAACGTCAACTTTTTGGCCATATCCACCATGCCTCGATTTCAGCATGACGGGAGACACCGTTTTAGTGTCCAAAATCGGAAAAAAAAATTTTTTTTGTAGATTTCATGAACGTGGTTTAACGTCAACTTTTAGGCCATATCCACCATGCCTCGATTTCATCATGACGGGAGACACCGATTGAGTGTCCAAAATCCGAAAAATATATTTTTTGTAGATTTCATGAACGTGGTCTAACGTCAACTTTTAAGCCATATGACTCGATTTCAGCATGACGGGAGACACCGTTTGAGTGTCCAAAATCTGAAAAAAATATATTTTTTGTAGATTTCATGAACGTGGTTTAACGTAAACTTTTAGGCCATATCCACCATGCCTCGATTTCATCATGACGGGAGACACCGTTTGTGTCCAAAATCTGAAAAATATATTTTTGGTAGAATTCATGAACGTGGTCTAACGTAAACTTTTAGGCCATATCCACCATGCCTCGATTTCAGCATGACGGGAGACACAATTTGAGTGTCCAAAATCGGAAAAAAAAATATTTTTTGTAGATTTCATGAACGTGGTTTAACGTCAACTTTTAGGCCATATCCACCATGCCTCGATTTCAGCATGACGGGAGACACCGTTTTAGTTTCCAAAATCTGAAAAAAATATATTTTTTGTAGATTTCATGAACGTGGTCTAACGTCAACTTTTTGGCCATATCCACCATGCCTCGATTTCAGCATGACGGGAGACACCGTTTTAGTGTCCAAAATCGGAAAAAAAAATATTTTTTGTAGATTTCATGAACGTGGTTTAACGTCAACTTTTAGGCCATATCCACCATGCCTCGATTTCAGCATGACGGGAGACACCGTTTGAGTGTCCAAAATCTGAAAAATATATTTTTTGTAGATTTCATGAACGTGGTCTAACGTCAACTTTTAAGCCATATCCACCATGCCTCGATTTCAGCATGACGGGAGATACCGTTTGAGTGTCCAAAATCAGAAAAATATATTTTTTGTAGATTTCATGAACGTGGTCTAACGTCAACTTTTAAGCCATATGCCTCGATTTCAGCATGACGGGAGACACCGTTTGAGTGTCCAAAATCTGAAAAAAAAATATTTTTTGTAGATTTCATGAACGTGGTTTAACATAAACTTTTAGGCCATATCCACCATGCCTCGATTTCATCATGACGGGAGACACCGTTTGAGTGTCCAAAATCTGAAAAATATATTTTTGGTAGAATTCATGAACGTGGTCTAACGTAAACTTTTAGGCCATATCCACCATGCCTCGATTTCAGCATGACGGGAGACACAATTTGAGTGTCCAAAATCGGAAAAAAAAATATTTTTTGTAGATTTCATGAACGTGGTTTAACGTCAACTTTTAGGCCATATCCACCATGCCTCGATTTCAGCATGACGGGAGACACCGTTTTAGTGTCCAAAATCGGGAAAAAAATTATTTTTTGTAGATTTCATGAACGTGGTCTAACGTCAACTTTTAGGCCATATCCACCATGCCTCGATTTCATCATGACGGGAGACACCGATTGAGTGTCCAAAATCTGAAAAATATATTTTTTGTAGATTTCATGAACGTGGTCTAACGTCAACTTTTAAGCCATATGCCTCGATTTCAGCATGACGGGAGACACCGTTTGAGTGTCCAAAATCTGAAAAAAATATATTTTTTGTAGATTTCATGAACGTGGTTTAACGTAAACTTTTAGGCCATATCCACCATGCCTCGATTTCAGCATGACGGGAGACACCGTTTGAGTGTCCAAAATCTGAAAAATATATTTTTGGTAGAGTTCATGAACGTGGTCTAACGTCAACTTTTAGGCCATATCCACCATGCCTCGATTTCAGCATGACGGGAGACCGTTCGAGTGTCCAAAATCGAAAAAAAATATATTTTTGGTAGAATTCATGAACGTGGTCTAACGTCAACTTTTTGGCCATATCCACCATGCCTCGATTTCATCATGACGGGAGACACCGTTTGAGTGTCCAAAATCTGAAAAATATATTTTTGGTAGAATTCATGAACGTGGTCTAACGTCAACTTTTAGGCCATATCCACCATGCCTCGATTTCAGCATGACGAGAGACACCGTTTTAGTGTCCAAAATCGGAAAAAAACATATTTTTTGTAGATTTCATGAACGTGGTCTAACGTCAACTTTTTGGCCATATCCACCATTTCTCGATTTCAGCATGACGGGAGACACCGTTTGAGTGTCCAAAATCTGAAAAATATATTTTTTGTAGATTTCATGAACGTGGTCTAACGTCAACTTTTAAGCCATATGCCTCGATTTCAGCATGACGGGAGACACCGTTTGAGTGTCCAAAATCTGAAAAAAAAATATTTTTTGTAGATTTCATGAACGTGGTTTAACATCAACTTTTAGGCCATATCCACCATGCCTCGATTTCATCATGACGGGAGACACCGTTTGAGTGTCCAAAATCTGAAAAATATATTTTTGGTAGAATTCATGAACGTGGTCTAACGTCAACTTTTAGGCCATATCCACCATGCCTCGATTTCATCATGACGGGAGACACCGTTTGAGTGTCCAAAATCTGAAAAATATATTTTTTGTAGATTTCATGAACGTGGTCTAACGTCAACTTTTAAGCCATATGCCTCGATTTCAGCATGACGGGAGACACCGTTTGAGTGTCCAAAATCTGAAGAAAAAAAAAACATTTGTAGATTTCATGAACGTGGTTTAACGTAAACTTTTAGGCCATATCCACCATGCCTCGATTTCATCATGACGGGAGACACCGTTTGAGTGTCCAAAATCTGAAAAATATATTTTTGGTAGAATTCATGAACGTGGTCTAACGTAAACTTTTAGGCCATATCCACCATGCCTCGATTTCATCATGACGGGAGACACCGTTTGAGTGTCCAAAATCTGAAAAATATATTTTTGGTAGAATTCATGAACGTGGTCTAACGTCAACTTTTTGGCCATATCCACCATGCCTCGATTTCAGCATGACGGGAGACACCGTTTTAGTGTCCAAAATCGGGAAAAAAATTATTTTTTGTAGATTTCATGAACGTGGTCTAACGTCAACTTTTAGGCCATATCCACCATGCCTCGATTTCATCATGACGGGAGACACCGATTGAGTGTCCAAAATCTGAAAAATATATTTTTTGTAGATTTCATGAACGTGGTCTAACGTCAACTTTTAAGCCATATGCCTCGATTTCAGCATGACGGGAGACACCGTTTGAGTGTCCAAAATCTGAAAAAAATATATTTTTTGTAGATTTCATGAACGTGGTTTAACGTAAACTTTTAGGCCATATCCACCATGCCTCGATTTCAGCATGACGGGAGACACCGTTTGAGTGTCCAAAATCTGAAAAAAAAATATTTTTTGTAGATTTCATGAACGTGGTTTAATGTCAACTTTTAGGCCATATCCACCATGCCTCGATTTCAGCATGACGGGAGACCGTTCGAGTGTCCAAAATCGGAAAAAACACTATTTTTTGTAGATTTCATGAACGTGGTCTAACGTCAACTTTTTGGCCATATCCACCATGCCTCGATTTCAGCATGACGGGAGACACCGTTTTAGTGTCCAAAATCGGAAAAAAAAATTTTTTTTGTAGATTTCATGAACGTGGTTTAACGTCAACTTTTAGGCCATATCCACCATGCCTCGATTTCATCATGACGGGAGACACCGATTGAGTGTCCAAAATCCGAAAAATATATTTTTTGTAGATTTCATGAACGTGGTCTAACGTCAACTTTTAAGCCATATGACTCGATTTCAGCATGACGGGAGACACCGTTTGAGTGTCCAAAATCTGAAAAAAATATATTTTTTGTAGATTTCATGAACGTGGTTTAACGTAAACTTTTAGGCCATATCCACCATGCCTCGATTTCATCATGACGGGAGACACCGTTTGTGTCCAAAATCTGAAAAATATATTTTTGGTAGAATTCATGAACGTGGTCTAACGTAAACTTTTAGGCCATATCCACCATGCCTCGATTTCAGCATGACGGGAGACACAATTTGAGTGTCCAAAATCGGAAAAAAAAATATTTTTTGTAGATTTCATGAACGTGGTTTAACGTCAACTTTTAGGCCATATCCACCATGCCTCGATTTCAGCATGACGGGAGACACCGTTTTAGTTTCCAAAATCTGAAAAAAATATATTTTTTGTAGATTTCATGAACGTGGTCTAACGTCAACTTTTTGGCCATATCCACCATGCCTCGATTTCAGCATGACGGGAGACACCGTTTTAGTGTCCAAAATCGGAAAAAAAAATATTTTTTGTAGATTTCATGAACGTGGTTTAACGTCAACTTTTAGGCCATATCCACCATGCCTCGATTTCAGCATGACGGGAGACACCGTTTGAGTGTCCAAAATCTGAAAAATATATTTTTTGTAGATTTCATGAACGTGGTCTAACGTCAACTTTTAAGCCATATCCACCATGCCTCGATTTCAGCATGACGGGAGATACCGTTTGAGTGTCCAAAATCAGAAAAATATATTTTTTGTAGATTTCATGAACGTGGTCTAACGTCAACTTTTAAGCCATATGCCTCGATTTCAGCATGACGGGAGACACCGTTTGAGTGTCCAAAATCTGAAAAAAAAATATTTTTTGTAGATTTCATGAACGTGGTTTAACATAAACTTTTAGGCCATATCCACCATGCCTCGATTTCATCATGACGGGAGACACCGTTTGAGTGTCCAAAATCTGAAAAATATATTTTTGGTAGAATTCATGAACGTGGTCTAACGTAAACTTTTAGGCCATATCCACCATGCCTCGATTTCAGCATGACGGGAGACACAATTTGAGTGTCCAAAATCGGAAAAAAAAATATTTTTTGTAGATTTCATGAACGTGGTTTAACGTCAACTTTTAGGCCATATCCACCATGCCTCGATTTCAGCATGACGGGAGACACCGTTTTAGTGTCCAAAATCGGGAAAAAAATTATTTTTTGTAGATTTCATGAACGTGGTCTAACGTCAACTTTTAGGCCATATCCACCATGCCTCGATTTCATCATGACGGGAGACACCGATTGAGTGTCCAAAATCTGAAAAATATATTTTTTGTAGATTTCATGAACGTGGTCTAACGTCAACTTTTAAGCCATATGCCTCGATTTCAGCATGACGGGAGACACCGTTTGAGTGTCCAAAATCTGAAAAAAATATATTTTTTGTAGATTTCATGAACGTGGTTTAACGTAAACTTTTAGGCCATATCCACCATGCCTCGATTTCAGCATGACGGGAGACACCGTTTGAGTGTCCAAAATCTGAAAAAAAAATATTTTTTGTAGATTTCATGAACGTGGTTTAATGTCAACTTTTAGGCCATATCCACCATGCCTCGATTTCAGCATGACGGGAGACCGTTCGAGTGTCCAAAATCGGAAAAAACACTATTTTTTGTAGATTTCATGAACGTGGTCTAACGTCAACTTTTTGGCCATATCCACCATGCCTCGATTTCAGCATGACGGGAGACACCGTTTTAGTGTCCAAAATCGGAAAAAAAATTTTTTTTTGTAGATTTCATGAACGTGGTTTAACGTCAACTTTTAGGCCATATCCACCATGCCTCGATTTCATCATGACGGGAGACACCGATTGAGTGTCCAAAATCCGAAAAATATATTTTTTGTAGATTTCATGAACGTGGTCTAACGTCAACTTTTAAGCCATATGACTCGATTTCAGCATGACGGGAGACACCGTTTGAGTGTCCAAAATCTGAAAAAAATATATTTTTTGTAGATTTCATGAACGTGGTTTAACGTAAACTTTTAGGCCATATCCACCATGCCTCGATTTCATCATGACGGGAGACACCGTTTGAGTGTCCAAAATCTGAAAAATATATTTTTGGTAGAATTCATGAACGTGGTCTAACGTAAACTTTTAGGCCATATCCACCATGCCTCGATTTCAGCATGACGGGAGACACAATTTGAGTGTCCAAAATCGGAAAAAAAAATATTTTTTGTAGATTTCATGAACGTGGTTTAACGTCAACTTTTAGGCCATATCCACCATGCCTCGATTTCAGCATGACGGGAGACACCGTTTTAGTTTCCAAAATCTGAAAAAAATATATTTTTTGTAGATTTCATGAACGTGGTCTAACGTCAACTTTTTGGCCATATCCACCATGCCTCGATTTCAGCATGACGGGAGACACCGTTTTAGTGTCCAAAATCGGAAAAAAAAATATTTTTTGTAGATTTCATGAACGTGGTTTAACGTCAACTTTTAGGCCATATCCACCATGCCTCGATTTCATCATGACGGGAGACACCGTTTGAGTGTCCAAAATCTGAAAAATATATTTTTTGTAGATTTCATGAACGTGGTCTAACGTCAACTTTTAAGCCATATGCCTCGATTTCAGCATGACGGGAGACACCGTTTGAGTGTCCAAAATCTGAAAAAAAAATATTTTTTGTAGATTTCATGAACGTGGTTTAACATCAACTTTTAGGCCATATCCACCATGCCTCGATTTCATCATGACGGGAGACACCGTTTGAGTGTCCAAAATCTGAAAAATATATTTTTGGTAGAATTCATGAACGTGGTCTAACGTCAACTTTTAGGCCATATCCACCATGCCTCGATTTCATCATGACGGGAGACACCGTTTGAGTGTCCAAAATCTGAAAAATATATTTTTTGTAGATTTCATGAACGTGGTCTAACGTCAACTTTTAAGCCATATGCCTCGATTTCAGCATGACGGGAGACACCGTTTGAGTGTCCAAAATCTGAAGAAAAAAAAAACATTTGTAGATTTCATGAACGTGGTTTAACGTAAACTTTTAGGCCATATCCACCATGCCTCGATTTCATCATGACGGGAGACACCGTTTGAGTGTCCAAAATCTGAAAAATATATTTTTGGTAGAATTCATGAACGTGGTCTAACGTAAACTTTTAGGCCATATCCACCATGCCTCGATTTCATCATGACGGGAGACACCGTTTGAGTGTCCAAAATCTGAAAAATATATTTTTGGTAGAATTCATGAACGTGGTCTAACGTCAACTTTTTGGCCATATCCACCATGCCTCGATTTCAGCATGACGGGAGACACCGTTTTAGTGTCCAAAATCGGGAAAAAAATTATTTTTTGTAGATTTCATGAACGTGGTCTAACGTCAACTTTTAGGCCATATCCACCATGCCTCGATTTCATCATGACGGGAGACACCGATTGAGTGTCCAAAATCTGAAAAATATATTTTTTGTAGATTTCATGAACGTGGTCTAACGTCAACTTTTAAGCCATATGCCTCGATTTCAGCATGACGGGAGACACCGTTTGAGTGTCCAAAATCTGAAAAAAATATATTTTTTGTAGATTTCATGAACGTGGTTTAACGTAAACTTTTAGGCCATATCCACCATGCCTCGATTTCAGCATGACGGGAGACACCGTTTGAGTGTCCAAAATCTGAAAAAAAAATATTTTTTGTAGATTTCATGAACGTGGTTTAATGTCAACTTTTAGGCCATATCCACCATGCCTCGATTTCAGCATGACGGGAGACCGTTCGAGTGTCCAAAATCGGAAAAAACACTATTTTTTGTAGATTTCATGAACGTGGTCTAACGTCAACTTTTTGGCCATATCCACCATGCCTCGATTTCAGCATGACGGGAGACACCGTTTTAGTGTCCAAAATCGGAAAAAAAAAATTTTTTTGTAGATTTCATGAACGTGGTTTAACGTCAACTTTTAGGCCATATCCACCATGCCTCGATTTCATCATGACGGGAGACACCGATTGAGTGTCCAAAATCCGAAAAATATATTTTTTGTAGATTTCATGAACGTGGTCTAACGTCAACTTTTAAGCCATATGACTCGATTTCAGCATGACGGGAGACACCGTTTGAGTGTCCAAAATCTGAAAAAAATATATTTTTTGTAGATTTCATGAACGTGGTTTAACGTAAACTTTTAGGCCATATCCACCATGCCTCGATTTCATCATGACGGGAGACACCGTTTGAGTGTCCAAAATCTGAAAAATATATTTTTGGTAGAATTCATGAACGTGGTCTAACGTAAACTTTTAGGCCATATCCACCATGCCTCGATTTCAGCATGACGGGAGACACAATTTGAGTGTCCAAAATCGGAAAAAAAAATATTTTTTGTAGATTTCATGAACGTGGTTTAACGTCAACTTTTAGGCCATATCCACCATGCCTCGATTTCAGCATGACGGGAGACACCGTTTTAGTTTCCAAAATCTGAAAAAAATATATTTTTTGTAGATTTCATGAACGTGGTCTAACGTCAACTTTTTGGCCATATCCACCATGCCTCGATTTCAGCATGACGGGAGACACCGTTTTAGTGTCCAAAATCGGAAAAAAAAATATTTTTTGTAGATTTCATGAACGTGGTTTAACGTCAACTTTTAGGCCATATCCACCATGCCTCGATTTCAGCATGACGGGAGACACCGTTTGAGTGTCCAAAATCTGAAAAATATATTTTTTGTAGATTTCATGAACGTGGTCTAACGTCAACTTTTAAGCCATATCCACCATGCCTCGATTTCAGCATGACGGGAGATACCGTTTGAGTGTCCAAAATCAGAAAAATATATTTTTTGTAGATTTCATGAACGTGGTCTAACGTCAACTTTTAAGCCATATGCCTCGATTTCAGCATGACGGGAGACACCGTTTGAGTGTCCAAAATCTGAAAAAAAAATATTTTTTGTAGATTTCATGAACGTGGTTTAACGTAAACTTTTAGGCCATATCCACCATGCCTCGATTTCATCATGACGGGAGACACCGTTTGAGTGTCCAAAATCTGAAAAATATATTTTTGGTAGAATTCATGAACGTGGTCTAACGTAAACTTTTAGGCCATATCCACCATGCCTCGATTTCAGCATGACGGGAGACACAATTTGAGTGTCCAAAATCGGAAAAAAAAATATTTTTTGTAGATTTCATGAACGTGGTTTAACGTCAACTTTTAGGCCATATCCACCATGCCTCGATTTCAGCATGACGGGAGACACCGTTTTAGTGTCCAAAATCGGGAAAAAAATTATTTTTTGTAGATTTCATGAACGTGGTCTAACGTCAACTTTTAGGCCATATCCACCATGCCTCGATTTCATCATGACGGGAGACACCGATTGAGTGTCCAAAATCTGAAAAATATATTTTTTGTAGATTTCATGAACGTGGTCTAACGTCAACTTTTAAGCCATATGCCTCGATTTCAGCATGACGGGAGACACCGTTTGAGTGTCCAAAATCTGAAAAAAATATATTTTTTGTAGATTTCATGAACGTGGTTTAACGTAAACTTTTAGGCCATATCCACCATGCCTCGATTTCAGCATGACGGGAGACACCGTTTGAGTGTCCAAAATCTGAAAAAAAAATATTTTTTGTAGATTTCATGAACGTGGTTTAATGTCAACTTTTAGGCCATATCCACCATGCCTCGATTTCAGCATGACGGGAGACACCGTTTTAGTGTCCAAAATCGGAAAAAAATTTTTTTTTTGTAGATTTCATGAACGTGGTCTAACGTCAACTTTTTGGCCATATCCACCATGCCTCGATTTCAGCATGACGGGAGACACCGTTTTAGTGTCCAAAATCGGAAAAAAAAATTTTTTTTGTAGATTTCATGAACGTGGTTTAACGTCAACTTTTAGGCCATATCCACCATGCCTCGATTTCATCATGACGGGAGACACCGATTGAGTGTCCAAAATCCGAAAAATATATTTTTTGTAGATTTCATGAACGTGGTCTAACGTCAACTTTTAAGCCATATGACTCGATTTCAGCATGACGGGAGACACCGTTTGAGTGTCCAAAATCTGAAAAAAATATATTTTTTGTAGATTTCATGAACGTGGTTTAACGTAAACTTTTAGGCCATATCCACCATGCCTCGATTTCATCATGACGGGAGACACCGTTTGAGTGTCCAAAATCTGAAAAATATATTTTTGGTAGAATTCATGAACGTGGTCTAACGTAAACTTTTAGGACATATCCACCATGCCTCGATTTCAGCATGACGGGAGACACAATTTGAGTGTCCAAAATCGGAAAAAAAAATATTTTTTGTAGATTTCATGAACGTGGTTTAACGTCAACTTTTAGGCCATATCCACCATGCCTCGATTTCAGCATGACGGGAGACACCGTTTTAGTTTCCAAAATCTGAAAAAAATATATTTTTTGTAGATTTCATGAACGTGGTCTAACGTCAACTTTTTGGCCATATCCACCATGCCTCGATTTCAGCATGACGGGAGACACCGTTTTAGTGTCCAAAATCGGAAAAAAAAATATTTTTTGTAGATTTCATGAACGTGGTTTAACGTCAACTTTTAGGCCATATCCACCATGCCTCGATTTCAGCATGACGGGAGACACCGTTTGAGTGTCCAAAATCTGAAAAATATATTTTTTGTAGATTTCATGAACGTGGTCTAACGTCAACTTTTAAGCCATATCCACCATGCCTCGATTTCAGCATGACGGGAGATACCGTTTGAGTGTCCAAAATCAGAAAAATATATTTTTTGTAGATTTCATGAACGTGGTCTAACGTCAACTTTTAAGCCATATGCCTCGATTTCAGCATGACGGGAGACACCGTTTGAGTGTCCAAAATCTGAAAAAAAAATATTTTTTGTAGATTTCATGAACGTGGTTTAACGTAAACTTTTAGGCCATATCCACCATGCCTCGATTTCATCATGACGGGAGACACCGTTTGAGTGTCCAAAATCTGAAAAATATATTTTTGGTAGAATTCATGAACGTGGTCTAACGTAAACTTTTAGGCCATATCCACCATGCCTCGATTTCAGCATGACGGGAGACACAATTTGAGTGTCCAAAATCGGAAAAAAAAATATTTTTTGTAGATTTCATGAACGTGGTTTAACGTCAACTTTTAGGCCATATCCACCATGCCTCGATTTCAGCATGACGGGAGACACCGTTTTAGTTTCCAAAATCTGAAAAAAATATATTTTTTGTAGATTTCATGAACGTGGTCTAACGTCAACTTTTTGGCCATATCCACCATGCCTCGATTTCAGCATGACGGGAGACACCGTTTTAGTGTCCAAAATCGGAAAAAAAAATATTTTTTGTAGATTTCATGAACGTGGTTTAACGTCAACTTTTAGGCCATATCCACCATGCCTCGATTTCAGCATGACGGGAGACACCGTTTGAGTGTCCAAAATCTGAAAAATATATTTTTTGTAGATTTCATGAACGTGGTCTAACCTCAACTTTTAAGCCATATCCACCATGCCTCGATTTCAGCATGACGGGAGATACCGTTTGAGTGTCCAAAATCTGAAAAATATATTTTTTGTAGATTTCATGAACGTGGTCTAACGTCAACTTTTAAGCCATATGCCTCGATTTCAGCATGACGGGAGACACCGTTTGAGTGTCCAAAATCTGAAAAAAAAATATTTTTGTAGATTTCATGAACGTGGTTTAACGTCAACTTTTAGGCCATATCCACCATGCCTCGATTTCAGCATGACGGGAGACACCGTTTTAGTGTCCAAAATCGGAAAAAAAAATATTTTTTGTAGATTTCATGAACGTGGTTTAACGTCAACTTTTAGGCCATATCCACCATGCCTCGATTTCATCATGACGGGAGACACCGTTTGAGTGTCCAAAATCTGAAAAATATATTTTTTGTAGATTTCATGAACGTGGTCTAACGTCAACTTTTAAGCCATATGCCTCGATTTCAGCATGACGGGAGACACCGTTTGAGTGTCCAAAATCTGAAAAAAAAATATTTTTTGTAGATTTCATGAACGTGGTTTAACATCAACTTTTAGGCCATATCCACCATGCCTCGATTTCATCATGACGGGAGACACCGTTTGAGTGTCCAAAATCTGAAAAATATATTTTTGGTAGAATTCATGAACGTGGTCTAACGTCAACTTTTAGGCCATATCCACCATGCCTCGATTTCAGCATGACGGGAGACACCGTTTGAGTGTCCAAAATCGAAAAAAAAAATATTTTTTGTAGATTTCATGAACGTGGTTTAATGTCAACTTTTCGGCCATATCCACCATGCCTCGATTTCAGCATGACGGGAGACACCGTTTGAGTGTCCAAAATCTGAAAAATATATTTTTGGTAGAATTCATGAACGTGGTTTAACGTCAACTTTTAGGCCATATCCACCATGCCTCGATTTCATCATGACGGGAGACCGTTTGAGTGTCCAAAATCTGAAAAATATATTTTTGGTAGAATTCATGAACGTGGTCTAACGTCAACTTTTAGGCCATATCCACCATGCCTCGATTTCAGCATGACGGGAGACACCGTTTGAGTGTCCAAAATCGGAAAAAAAAATATTTTTTGTAGATTTCATGAACGTGGTTTAATGTCAAATTTTAGGCCATATCCTCCATGCCTCGATTTCAGCATGACGGGAGACCGTTCGAGTGTCCAAAATCGGAAAAAAAAATATTTTTTGTAGATTTCATGAACGTGGTCTAACGTCAACTTTTTGGCCATATCCACCATGCCTCGATTTCAGCATGACGGGAGACACCGTTTTAGTGTCCAAAATCGGAAAAAAAAATATTTTTTGTAGATTTCATGAACGTGGTTTAACGTCAACTTTTAGGCCATATCCACCATGCCTCGATTTCAGCATGACGGGAGACCGTTCGAGTGTCCAAAATCGAAAAAAAAAATATTTTTTGTAGATTTCATGAACGTGGTCTAACGTCAACTTTTTGGCCATATCCACCATGCCTCGATTTCAGCATGACGGGAGACACCGTTTTAGTGTCCAAAATCGGAAAAAAAAATATTTTTTGTAGATTTCATGAACGTGGTTTAATGTCAAATTTTAGGCCATATCCTCCATGCCTCGATTTCAGCATGACGGGAGACCGTTCGAGTGTCCAAAATCGGAAAAAAATATATTTTTTGTAGATTTCATGAACGTGGTCTAACGTCAACTTTTTGGCCATATCCACCATGCCTCGATTTCAGCATGACGGGAGACACCGTTTTAGTGTCCAAAATCGGAAAAAAAAAAATTTTTTGTAGATTTCATGAACGTGGTTTAATGTCAACTTTTAGGCCATATCCACCATGCCTCGATTTCAGCATGACGGGAGACACCGTTTGAGTGTCCAAAATCTGAAAAATATATTTTTGGTAGAATTCATGAACGTGGTTTAACGTCAACTTTTAGGCCATATCCACCATGCCTCGATTTCATCATGACGGGAGACCGTTTGAGTGTCCAAAATCTGAAAAATATATTTTTGGTAGAATTCATGAACGTGGTCTAACGTCAACTTTTAGGCCATATCCACCATGCCTCGATTTCAGCATGACGGGAGACACCGTTTGAGTGTCCAAAATCGGAAAAAAAAATATTTTTTGTAGATTTCATGAACGTGGTTTAATGTCAAATTTTAGGCCATATCCTCCATGCCTCGATTTCAGCATGACGGGAGACCGTTCGAGTGTCCAAAATCGGAAAAAAAAATATTTTTTGTAGATTTCATGAACGTGGTCTAACGTCAACTTTTTGGCCATATCCACCATGCCTCGATTTCAGCATGACGGGAGACACCGTTTTAGTGTCCAAAATCGGAAAAAAAAATATTTTTTGTAGATTTCATGAACGTGGTTTAACGTCAACTTTTAGGCCATATCCACCATGCCTCGATTTCAGCATGACGGGAGACCGTTCGAGTGTCCAAAATCGAAAAAAAAAATATTTTTTGTAGATTTCATGAACGTGGTCTAACGTCAACTTTTTGGCCATATCCACCATGCCTCGATTTCAGCATGACGGGAGACACCGTTTTAGTGTCCAAAATCGGAAAAAAAAATATTTTTTGTAGATTTCATGAACGTGGTTTAATGTCAAATTTTAGGCCATATCCTCCATGCCTCGATTTCAGCATGACGGGAGACCGTTCGAGTGTCCAAAATCGGAAAAAAATATATTTTTTGTAGATTTCATGAACGTGGTCTAACGTCAACTTTTTGGCCATATCCACCATGCCTCGATTTCAGCATGACGGGAGACACCGTTTTAGTGTCCAAAATCGGAAAAAAAAATATTTTTTGTAGATTTCATGAACGTGGTTTAACGTCAACTTTTAGGCCATATCCACCATGCCTCGATTTCAGCATGACGGGAGACCGTTCGAGTGTCCAAAATCGAATTATTATTTTTTTTTTGTAGATTTCATGAACGTGGTCTAACGTCAACTTTTTGGCCATATCCACCATGCCTCGATTTCATCATGACGGGAGACACCGTTTAAGTGTCCAAAATCTGAAAAATATATTTTTGGTAGAATTCATGAACGTGGTCTAACGTCAACTTTTAGGCCATATCCACCATGCCTCGATTTCAGCATGACGAGAGACACCGTTTTAGTGTCCAAAATCGGAAAAAGAAATATTTTTTGTAGATTTCATGAACGTGGTCTAACGTCAACTTTTTGGCCATATCCACCATGCCTCGATTTCAGCATGACGGGAGACACCGTTTTAGTGTCCAAAATCGGAAAAAAAAATATTTTTTGTAGATTTCATGAACGTGGTTTAACGTCGACTTTTAGGCCATATCCACCATGCCTCGATTTCATCATGACGGGAGACACCGTTTGAGTGTCCAAAATCTGAAAAATATATTTTTTGTAGATTTCATGAACGTGGTCTAACGTCAACTTTTTGGCCATATCCACCATGCCTCGATTTCAGCATGACGGGAGACACCGTTTTAGTGTCCAAAATCGAAAAAAAAAAAATGTTTTGTAGATTTCATGAACGTGGTTTAATGTCAACTTTTAGGCCATATCCACCATGCCTCGATTTCAGCATGACGGGAGACACCGTTTGAGTGTCCAAAATCTGAAAAATATATTTTTGGTAGAATTCATGAACGTGGTTTAACGTCAACTTTTAGGCCATATCCACCATGCCTCGATTTCATCATGACGGGAGACCGTTTGAGTGTCCAAAATCTGAAAAATATATTTTTGGTAGAATTCATGAACGTGGTCTAACGTCAACTTTTAGGCCATATCCACCATGCCTCGATTTCAGCATGACGGGAGACACCGTTTGAGTGTCCAAAATCGGAAAAAAATATATTTTTTGTAGATTTCATGAACGTGGTTTAATGTCAAATTTTAGGCCATATCCTCCATGCCTCGATTTCAGCATGACGGGAGACCGTTCGAGTGTCCAAAATCGGAAAAAAAAATATTTTTTGTAGATTTCATGAACGTGGTCTAACGTCAACTTTTTGGCCATATCCACCATGCCTCGATTTCAGCATGACGGGAGACACCGTTTTAGTGTCCAAAATCGGAAAAAAAAATATTTTTTGTAGATTTCATGAACGTGGTTTAACGTCAACTTTTAGGCCATATCCACCATGCCTCGATTTCAGCATGACGGGAGACCGTTCGAGTGTCCAAAATCGAAAAAAAAAATATTTTTTGTAGATTTCATGAACGTGGTCTAACGTCAACTTTTTGGCCATATCCACCATGCCTCGATTTCAGCATGACGGGAGACACCGTTTTAGTGTCCAAAATCGGAAAAACAAATATTTTTTGTAGATTTCATGAACGTGGTTTAATGTCAAATTTTAGGCCATATCCTCCATGCCTCGATTTCAGCATGACGGGAGACCGTTCGAGTGTCCAAAATCGGAAAAAAATATATTTTTTGTAGATTTCATGAACGTGGTCTAACGTCAACTTTTTGGCCATATCCACCATGCCTCGATTTCAGCATGACGGGAGACACCGTTTTAGTGTCCAAAATCGGAAAAAAAAATATTTTTTGTAGATTTCATGAACGTGGTTTAACGTCAACTTTTAGGCCATATCCACCATGCCTCGATTTCAGCATGACGGGAGACCGTTCGAGTGTCCAAAATCGAATTTTTTTTTTTTTTTTGTAGATTTCATGAACGTGGTCTAACGTCAACTTTTTGGCCATATCCACCATGCCTCGATTTCATCATGACGGGAGACACCGTTTAAGTGTCCAAAATCTGAAAAATATATTTTTGGTAGAATTCATGAACGTGGTCTAACGTCAACTTTTAGGCCATATCCACCATGCCTCGATTTCAGCATGACGAGAGACACCGTTTTAGTGTCCAAAATCGGAAAAAGAAATATTTTTTGTAGATTTCATGAACGTGGTCTAACGTCAACTTTTTGGCCATATCCACCATGCCTCGATTTCAGCATGACGGGAGACCGTTCGAGTGTCCAAAATCGGAAAAAAAAATATTTTTTGTAGATTTCATGAACGTGGTCTAACGTCAACTTTTTGGCCATATCCACCATGCCTCGATTTCAGCATGACGGGAGACACCGTTTTAGTGTCCAAAATCGGAAAAAAAAATATTTTTTGTAGATTTCATGAACGTGGTTTAACGTCAACTTTTAGGCCATATCCACCATGCCTCGATTTCAGCATGACGGGAGACCGTTCGAGTGTCCAAAATCGAAAAAAAAAATATTTTTTGTAGATTTCATGAACGTGGTCTAACGTCAACTTTTTGGCCATATCCACCATGCCTCGATTTCAGCATGACGGGAGACACCGTTTTAGTGTCCAAAATCGGAAAAAAAAATATTTTTTGTAGATTTCATGAACGTGGTTTAATGTCAAATTTTAGGCCATATCCTCCATGCCTCGATTTCAGCATGACGGGAGACCGTTTGAGTGTCCAAAATCGGAAAAAAATATATTTTTTGTAGATTTCATGAACGTGGTCTAACGTCAACTTTTTGGCCATATCCACCATGCCTCGATTTCAGCATGACGGGAGACACCGTTTTAGTGTCCAAAATCGGAAAAAAAAATATTTTTTGTAGATTTCATGAACGTGGTTTAACGTCAACTTTTAGGCCATATCCACCATGCCTCGATTTCAGCATGACGGGAGACCGTTCGAGTGTCCAAAATCGAATTTTTTTTTTTTTTTTGTAGATTTCATGAACGTGGTCTAACGTCAACTTTTTGGCCATATCCACCATGCCTCGATTTCATCATGACGGGAGACACCGTTTAAGTGTCCAAAATCTGAAAAATATATTTTTGGTAGAATTCATGAACGTGGTCTAACGTCAACTTTTAGGCCATATCCACCATGCCTCGATTTCAGCATGACGAGAGACACCGTTTTAGTGTCCAAAATCGGAAAAAGAAATATTTTTTGTAGATTTCATGAACGTGGTCTAACGTCAACTTTTTGGCCATATCCACCATGCCTCGATTTCAGCATGACGGGAGACACCGTTTTAGTGTCCAAAATCGGAAAAAAAAATATTTTTTGTAGATTTCATGAACGTGGTTTAACGTCGACTTTTAGGCCATATCCACCATGCCTCGATTTCATCATGACGGGAGACACCGTTTGAGTGTCCAAAATCTGAAAAATATATTTTTTGTAGATTTCATGAACGTGGTCTAACGTCAACTTTTTGGCCATATCCACCATGCCTCGATTTCAGCATGACGGGAGACACCGTTTTAGTGTCCAAAATCGGAAAAAAAAATATTTTTTGTAGATTTCATGAACGTGGTTTAACGTCAACTTTTAGGCCATATCCACCATGCCTCGATTTCAGCATGACGGGAGACCGTTCGACTGTCCAAAATCGAAAAAAAAAATATTTTTTGTAGATTTCATGAACGTGGTCTAACGTCAACTTTTTGGCCATATCCACCATGCCTCGATTTCAGCATGACGGGAGACAACGTTTTAGTGTCCAAAATCGGAAAAAAAAATATTTTTTGTAGATTTCATGAACGTGGTTTAATGTCAAATTTTAGGCCATATCCTCCATGCCTCGATTTCAGCATGACGGGAGACCGTTCGAGTGTCCAAAATCGGAAAAAAATATATTTTTTGTAGATTTCATGAACGTGGTCTAACGTCAACTTTTTGGCCATATCCACCATGCCTCGATTTCAGCATGACGGGAGACACCGTTTTAGTGTCCAAAATCGGAAAAAAAAATATTTTTTGTAGATTTCATGAACGTGGTTTAACGTCAACTTTTAGGCCATATCCACCATGCCTCGATTTCAGCATGACGGGAGACCGTTCGAGTGTCCAAAATCGAATTTTTTTTTTTTTTTTGTAGATTTCATGAACGTGGTCTAACGTCAACTTTTTGGCCATATCCACCATGCCTCGATTTCATCATGACGGGAGACACCGTTTAAGTGTCCAAAATCTGAAAAATATATTTTTGGTAGAATTCATGAACGTGGTCTAACGTCAACTTTTAGGCCATATCCACCATGCCTCGATTTCAGCATGACGGGAGACCGTTCGAGTGTCCAAAATCGAAAAAAAAAATATTTTTTGTAGATTTCATGAACGTGGTCTAACGTCAACTTTTTGGCCATATCCACCATGCCTCGATTTCATCATGACGGGAGACACCGTTTAAGTGTCCAAAATCTGAAAAATATATTTTTGGTAGAATTCATGAACGTGGTCTAACGTCAACTTTTAGGCCATATCCACCATGCCTCGATTTCAGCATGACGAGAGACACCGTTTTAGTGTCCAAAATCGGAAAAATAAATATTTTTTGTAGATTTCATGAACGTGGTCTAACGTCAACTTTTTGGCCATATCCACCATGCCTCGATTTCAGCATGACGGGAGACACCGTTTTAGTGTCCAAAATCGGAAAAAAAAATATTTTTTGTAGATTTCATGAACGTGGTTTAACGTCGACTTTTAGGCCATATCCACCATGCCTCGATTTCATCATGACGGGAGACACCGTTTGAGTGTCCAAAATCTGAAAAATATATTTTTTGTAGATTTCATGAACGTGGTCTAACGTCAACTTTTTGGCCATATCCACCATGCCTCGATTTCAGCATGACGGGAGACACCGTTTTAGTGTCCAAAATCGGAAAAAAAAATATTTTTTGTAGATTTCATGAACGTGGTTTAACGTCAACTTTTAGGCCATATCCACCATGCCTCGATTTCAGCATGACGGGAGACACCGTTTGAGTGTCCAAAATCTGAAAAATATATTTTTTGTAGATTTCATGAACGTGGTCTAACGTCAACTTTTTGGCCATATCCACCATGCCTCGATTTCAGCATGACGGGAGACACCGTTTTAGTGTCCAAAATCGGAAAAAAAAATTTTTTTTGTAGATTTCAACGTGGTCTAACGTCAACTTTTAAGCCATATGCCTCGATTTCAGCATGACGGGAGACACCGTTTGAGTGTCCAAAATCTGAAAAAAAAATATTTTTTGTAGATTTCATGAACGTGGTTTAACGTCAACTTTTAGGCCATATCCACCATGCCTCGATTTCATCATGACGGGAGACACCGTTTGAGTGTCCAAAATCTGAAAAATATATTTTTGGTAGAATTCATGAACGTGGTCTAACGTCAACTTTTAGGCCATATCCACCATGCCTCGATTTCAGCATGACGGGAGACACCGATTGAGTGTCCAAAATCTGAAAAATATATTTTTTGTAGATTTCATGAACGTGGTCTAACGTCAACTTTTAAGCCATATGCCTCGATTTCAGCATGACGGGGGACACCGTTTGAGTGTCCAAAATCTGAAAAAAAAATATTTTTTGTAGATTTCATGAACGTGGTTTAACGTAAACTTTTAGGCCATATCCACCATGCCTCGATTTCATCATGACGGGAGACACCGTTTGAGTGTCCAAAATCTGAAAAATATATTTTTGGTAGAATTCATGAACGTGGTCTAACGTCAACTTCTAGGCCATATCCACCATGCCTCGATTTCATCATGACGGGAGACACCGTTTGAGTGTCCAAAATCTGAAAAATATATTTTTGGTAGAATTCATGAACGTGGTCTAACGTCAACTTTTTGGCCATATCCACCATGCCTCGATTTCAGCATGACGGGAGACACCGTTTTAGTGTACAAAATCGGAAAAAAAAATATTTTTTGTAGATTTCATGAACGTGGTTTAACGTCAACTTTTAGGCCATATCCACCATGCCTCGATTTCATCATGACGGGAGACACCGATTGAGTGTCCAAAATCTGAAAAATATATTTTTTGTAGATTTCATGAACGTGGTCTAACGTAAACTTTTAAGCCATATGCCTCGATTTCAGCATGACGGGAGACACAGTTTGAGTGTCCAAAATCTGAAAAATATATATTTTTTGTAGATTTCATGAACGTGGTTTAACGTAAACTTTTAGGCCATATCCACCATGCCTCGATTTCATCATGACGGGAGACACCGTTTGAGTGTCCAAAATCTGAAAAATATATTTTTTGTAGATTTCATGAACGTGGTTTAACGTCAACTTTTAGGCCATATCCACCATGCCTCGATTTCATCATGACGGGAGACACCGTTTGAGTGTCCAAAATCTGAAAAATATATATTTTGTAGATTTCATGAACGTGGTCTAACGTCAACTTTTAAGCCATATGCCTCGATTTCAGCATGACGGGAGACACAATTTGAATGTCCAAAATCGTAAAAAAAAATATTTTTTGTAGATTTCATGAACGTGGTTTAACGTCAACTTTTAGGCCATATCCACCATGCCTCGATTTCAGCATGACGGGAGACATCGTTTGAGTGTCCAAAATAGGAAAAAAAATTTTTTTTTGTAGATTTCATGAACGTGGTTTAATGTCAACTTTTAGGCCATATCCACCATGCCTCGATTTCAGCATGACGGGAGACACCGTTTTAGTGTCCAAAATCGGAAAAAAAAATATTTTTTGTAGATTTCATGAACGTGGTTTAACGTCAACTTTTAGGCCATTTCCACCCTGCCTCGATTTCATCATGACGGGAGACACCGTTTATGTGTCCAAAATCTGAAAAATATATTTTTGGTAGAATTCATGAACGTGGTCTAACGTCAACTTTTAGGCCATATCCACCATGCCTCGATTTCAGCATGACGGGAGACACCGTTTTAGTGTCCAAAATCGAAAAAAAAAATATTTTTTGTAGATTTCATGAACGTGGTCTAACGTCAACTTTTAGGCCATATCCACCATGCCTCGATTTCAGCATGACGGGAGACACCGTTTGAGTGTCCAAAATCGGAAAAAAAAATATTTTTTGTAGATTTCATGAACGTGGTTTAATGTCAAGTTTTAGGCCATATCCACCATGCCTCGATTTCAGCATGACGGGAGACACCGTTTTAGTGTCCAAAATCGGAAAAAAAAATATTTTTTGTAGATTTCATGAACGTGGTTTAACGTCAACTTTTAGGCCATATCCACCATGCCTCGATTTCATCATGACGGGAGACACCGTTTGAGTGTCCAAAATCTGAAAAATATATTTTTGGTAGAATTCATGAACGTGGTCTAACGTCAACTTTTAGGCCATATCCACCATGCCTCGATTTCAGCATGACGGGAGACACCGTTTGAGTGTCCAAAATCTGAAAAATATATTTTTGGTAGAATTCATGAACGTGGTCTAACGTCAACTTTTAGGCCATATCCACCATGCCTCGATTTCAGCATGACGGGAGACACCGTTTTAGTGTCCAAAATCGAAAAAAAATATATTTTTTGTAGATTTCATGAACGTGGTCTAACGTCAACTTTTTGGCCATATCCACCATGCCTCGATTTCAGCATGACGGGAGACACCGTTTTAGTGTCCAAAATCGGAAAAAAAAATATTTTTTGTAGATTTCATGAACGTGGTCTAACGTCAACTTTTTGGCCATATCCACCATGCCTCGATTTCAGCATGACGGGAGACACCGTTTTAGTGTCCAAAATCGTAAAAAAAATTTTTTTTTGTAGATTTCAACGTGGTCTAACGTCAACTTTTAAGCCATATGCCTCGATTTCAGCATGACGGGAGACACCGTTTGAGTGTCCAAAATCTGAAAAAAAAATATTTTTTGTAGATTTCATGAACGTGGTTTAACGTCAACTTTTAGGCCATATCCACCATGCCTCGATTTCATCATGACGGGAGACACCGTTTGAGTGTCCAAAATCTGAAAAATATATTTTTGGTAGAATTCATGAACGTGGTCTAACGTCAACTTTTAGGCCATATCCACCATGCCTCGATTTCAGCATGACGGGAGACACCGATTGAGTGTCCAAAATCTGAAAAATATATTTTTTGTAGATTTCATGAACGTGGTCTAACGTCAACTTTTAAGCCATATGCCTCGATTTCAGCATGACGGGGGACACCGTTTGAGTGTCCAAAATCTGAAAAAAAAATATTTTTTGTAGATTTCATGAACGTGGTTTAACGTAAACTTTTAGGCCATATCCACCATGCCTCGATTTCATCATGACGGGAGACACCGTTTGAGTGTCCAAAATCTGAAAAATATATTTTTGGTAGAATTCATGAACGTGGTCTAACGTCAACTTCTAGGCCATATCCACCATGCCTCGATTTCATCATGACGGGAGACACCGTTTGAGTGTCCAAAATCTGAAAAATATATTTTTGGTAGAATTCATGAACGTGGTCTAACGTCAACTTTTTGGCCATATCCACCATGCCTCGATTTCAGCATGACGGGAGACACCGTTTTAGTGTACAAAATCGGAAAAAAAAATATTTTTTGTAGATTTCATGAACGTGGTTTAACGTCAACTTTTAGGCCATATCCACCATGCCTCGATTTCATCATGACGGGAGACACCGATTGAGTGTCCAAAATCTGAAAAATATATTTTTTGTAGATTTCATGAACGTGGTCTAACGTAAACTTTTAAGCCATATGCCTCGATTTCAGCATGACGGGAGACACAGTTTGAGTGTCCAAAATCTGAAAAATATATATTTTTTGTAGATTTCATGAACGTGGTTTAACGTAAACTTTTAGGCCATATCCACCATGCCTCGATTTCATCATGACGGGAGACACCGTTTGAGTGTCCAAAATCTGAAAAATATATTTTTTGTAGATTTCATGAACGTGGTTTAACGTCAACTTTTAGGCCATATCCACCATGCCTCGATTTCATCATGACGGGAGACACCGTTTGAGTGTCCAAAATCTGAAAAATATATATTTTGTAGATTTCATGAACGTGGTCTAACGTCAACTTTTAAGCCATATGCCTCGATTTCAGCATGACGGGAGACACAATTTGAGTGTCCAAAATCGTAAAAAAAAATATTTTTTGTAGATTTCATGAACGTGGTTTAACGTCAACTTTTAGGCCATATCCACCATGCCTCGATTTCAGCATGACGGGAGACATCGTTTGAGTGTCCAAAATAGGAAAAAAAATTTTTTTTTGTAGATTTCATGAACGTGGTTTAATGTCAACTTTTAGGCCATATCCACCATGCCTCGATTTCAGCATGACGGGAGACACCGTTTTAGTGTCCAAAATCGGAAAAAAAAATATTTTTTGTAGATTTCATGAACGTGGTTTAACGTCAACTTTTAGGCCATTTCCACCCTGCCTCGATTTCATCATGACGGGAGACACCGTTTATGTGTCCAAAATCTGAAAAATATATTTTTGGTAGAATTCATGAACGTGGTCTAACGTCAACTTTTAGGCCATATCCACCATGCCTCGATTTCAGCATGACGGGAGACACCGTTTTAGTGTCCAAAATCGAAAAAAAAAATATTTTTTGTAGATTTCATGAACGTGGTCTAACGTCAACTTTTAGGCCATATCCACCATGCCTCGATTTCAGCATGACGGGAGACACCGTTTGAGTGTCCAAAATCGGAAAAAAAAATATTTTTTGTAGATTTCATGAACGTGGTTTAATGTCAAGTTTTAGGCCATATCCACCATGCCTCGATTTCAGCATGACGGGAGACACCGTTTTAGTGTCCAAAATCGGAAAAAAAAATATTTTTTGTAGATTTCATGAACGTGGTTTAACGTCAACTTTTAGGCCATATCCACCATGCCTCGATTTCATCATGACGGGAGACACCGTTTGAGTGTCCAAAATCTGAAAAATATATTTTTGGTAGAATTCATGAACGTGGTCTAACGTCAACTTTTAGGCCATATCCACCATGCCTCGATTTCAGCATGACGGGAGACACCGTTTGAGTGTCCAAAATCTGAAAAATATATTTTTGGTAGAATTCATGAACGTGGTCTAACGTCAACTTTTAGGCCATATCCACCATGCCTCGATTTCAGCATGACGGGAGACACCGTTTTAGTGTCCAAAATCGAAAAAAAATATATTTTTTGTAGATTTCATGAACGTGGTCTAACGTCAACTTTTTGGCCATATCCACCATGCCTCGATTTCAGCATGACGGGAGACACCGTTTTAGTGTCCAAAATCGGAAAAAAAAATATTTTTTGTAGATTTCATGAACGTGGTCTAACGTCAACTTTTTGGCCATATCCACCATGCCTCGATTTCAGCATGACGGGAGACACCGTTTTAGTGTCCAAAATCGGAAAAAAAAATATTTTTTGTAGATTTCATGAACGTGGTTTAACGTCAACTTTTAGGCCATATCCACCATGCCTCGATTTCATCATGACGGGAGACACCGTTTGAGTGTCCAAAATCTGAAAAATATATTTTTTGTAGTTTTCATGAACGTGGTCTAACGTCAACTTTTAAGCCATATGCCTCGATTTCAGCATGACGGGAGACACAATTTGAGTGTCCAAAATCGGAAAAAAAAAATTTTTTTGTAGATTTCATGAACGTGGTTTAACGTCAACTTTTAGGCCATATCCACCATGCCTCGATTTCAGCATGACGGGAGACACCGTTTTAGTGTACAAAATCGGGAAAAAAAATATTTTTTGTAGATTTCATGAACGTGGTCTAACGTCAACCTTTTGGCCATATCCACCATGCCTCGATTTCAGCATGATGGGAGACACCGTTTTAGTGTCCAAAATCGAAAAAAAATAATATTTTTGGTAGATTTCATGAACGTGGTTTAACGTCAACTTTTAGGCCATATCCACCATGCCTCGATTTCATCATGACGGGAGACACCGTTTGAGTGTCCAAAATCTGAAAAATATATTTTTTGTAGATTTCATGAACGTGGTTTAACGTCAACTTTTAGGCCATATACACCATGCCTCGATTTCATCATGACGGGAGACACCGTTTGAGTGTCCAAAATCTGAAAAATATATTTTTTGTAGATTTCATGAACGTTGTCTAACGTCAACTTTTAAGCCATATCCACCATGCCTCGATTTCAGCATGACGGGAGACACCGTTTTAGTGTCCAAAATCGGAAAAAAAAATATTTTTTGTAGATTTCAACGTGGTCTAACGTCAACTTTTAAGCCATATGCCTCGATTTCAGCATGACGGGAGACACCGTTTGAGTGTCCAAAATCTGAAAAAAAAATATTTTTTGTAGATTTCATGAACGTGGTTTAACGTCAACTTTTAGGCCATATCCACCATGCCTCGATTTCATCATGACGGGAGACACCGTTTGAGTGTCCAAAATCTGAAAAATATATTTTTGGTAGAATTCATGAACGTGGTCTAACGTCAACTTCTAGGCCATATCCACCATGCCTCGATTTCATCATGACGGGAGACACCGTTTGAGTGTCCAAAATCTGAAAAATATATTTTTTGTAGATTTCATGAACGTGGTCTAACGTAAACTTTTAAGCCATATGCCTCGATTTCAGCATGACGGGAGACACAGTTTGAGTGTCCAAAATCTGAAAAATATATATTTTTTGTAGATTTCATGAACGTGGTTTAACGTAAACTTTTAGGCCATATCCACCATGCCTCGATTTCATCATGACGGGAGACACCGTTTGAGTGTCAAAATCTGAAAAATATATTTTTGGTAGAATTCATGAACGTGGTCTAACATCAACTTTTAAGCCATATCCACCATGCCTCGATTTCAGCATGACGGGAGACACCGTTTTAGTGTCCAAAATCGATTTTTTTTTAATTTTTTGTAGATTTCATGAACGTGGTTTAACGTCAACTTTTAGGCCATATCCACCATGCCTCGATTTCATCATGACGGGAGACACCGTTTGAGTGTCCAAAATCTGAAAAATATATATTTTGTAGATTTCATGAACGTGGTCTAACGTCAACTTTTAAGCCATATGCCTCGATTTCAGCATGACGGGAGACACAATTTGAGTGTCCAAAATCGTAAAAAAAAATATTTTTTGTAGATTTCATGAACGTGGTTTAACGTCAACTTTTAGGCCATATCCACCATGCCTCGATTTCAGCATGACGGGAGACACCGTTTTAGTTTCCAAAATCTGAAAAAAAAATATTTTTTGTAGATTTCATGAACGTGGTCTAACGTCAACTTTTTGGCCATATCCACCATGCCTCGATTTCAGCATGACGGGAGACACCTTTTAGTGTCCAAAATCGGAAAAAAAAATATTTTTTGTAGATTTCATGAACGTGGTTTAACGTCAACTTTTAGGCCATATCCACCATGCCTCGATTTCAGCATGACGGGAGACATCGTTTGAGTGTCCAAAATCGGAAAAAAAAATTTTTTGGTAGATTTCATGAACGTGGTTTAATGTCAACTTTTAGGCCATATCCACCATGCCTCGATTTCAGCATGACGGGAGACACCGTTTTAGTGTCCAAAATCGGAAAAAAAAATATTTTTTGTAGATTTCATGAACGTGGTTTAACGTCAACTTTTAGGCCATTTCCACCCTGCCTCGATTTCATCATGACGGGAGACACCGTTTATGTGTCCAAAATCTGAAAAATATATTTTTGGTAGAATTCATGAACGTGGTCTAACGTCAACTTTTAGGCCATATCCACCATGCCTCGATTTCAGCATGACGGGAGACACCGTTTTAGTGTCCAAAATCGAAAAAAAAAATATTTTTTGTAGATTTCATGAACGTGGTCTAACGTCAACTTTTAGGCCATATCCACCATGCCTCGATTTCAGCATGACGGGAGACACCGTTTGAGTGTCCAAAATCGGAAAAAAAAATATTTTTTGTAGATTTCATGAACGTGGTTTAATGTCAAGTTTTAGGCCATATCCACCATGCCTCGATTTCAGCATGACGGGAGACACCGTTTTAGTGTCCAAAATCGGAAAAAAAAATATTTTTTGTAGATTTCATGAACGTGGTTTAACGTCAACTTTTAGGCCATATCCACCATGCCTCGATTTCATCATGACGGGAGACACCGTTTGAGTGTCCAAAATCTGAAAAATATATTTTTGGTAGAATTCATGAACGTGGTCTAACGTCAACTTTTAGGCCATATCCACCATGCCTCGATTTCAGCATGACGGGAGACACCGTTTGAGTGTCCAAAATCTGAAAAATATATTTTTGGTAGAATTCATGAACGTGGTCTAACGTCAACTTTTAGGCCATATCCACCATGCCTCGATTTCAGCATGACGGGAGACACCGTTTTAGTGTCCAAAATCGAAAAAAAATATATTTTTTGTAGATTTCATGAACGTGGTCTAACGTCAACTTTTTGGCCATATCCACCATGCCTCGATTTCAGCATGACGGGAGACACCGTTTTAGTGTCCAAAATCGGAAAAAAAAATATTTTTTGTAGATTTCATGAACGTGGTCTAACGTCAACTTTTTGGCCATATCCACCATGCCTCGATTTCAGCATGACGGGAGACACCGTTTTAGTGTCCAAAATCGGAAAAAAAAATATTTTTTGTAGATTTCATGAACGTGGTTTAACGTCAACTTTTAGGCCATATCCACCATGCCTCGATTTCATCATGACGGGAGACACCGTTTGAGTGTCCAAAATCTGAAAAATATATTTTTTGTAGTTTTCATGAACGTGGTCTAACGTCAACTTTTAAGCCATATGCCTCGATTTCAGCATGACGGGAGACACAATTTGAGTGTCCAAAATCGGAAAAAAAAAATTTTTTTGTAGATTTCATGAACGTGGTTTAACGTCAACTTTTAGGCCATATACACCATGCCTCGATTTCATCATGACGGGAGACACCGTTTGAGTGTCCAAAATCTGAAAAATATATTTTTTGTAGATTTCATGAACGTTGTCTAACGTCAACTTTTAAGCCATATCCACCATGCCTCGATTTCAGCATGACGGGAGACACCGTTTGAGTGTCCAAAATCTGGAAAAAAAATTATTTTTTGTAGATTTCATGAACGTGGTTTAATGTCAACTTTTAGGCCATATCCACCATGCCTCGATTTCATCATGACGGGAGACACCGTTTGAGTGTCCAAAATCTGAAAAATATATTTTTTGTAGATTTCATGAACGTTGTCTAACGTCAACTTTTAAGCCATATCCACCATGCCTCGATTTCAGCATGACGGGAGACACCGTTTGAGTGTCCAAAATCTGGAAAAAAAAATATTTTTTGTAGATTTCATGAACGTGGTTTAATGTCAACTTTTAGGCCATATCCACCATGCCTCGATTTCAGCATGACGGGAGACCGTTCGAGTGTCCAAAATCTGAAAAATATATTTTTGGTAGAATTCATGAACGTCGTCTAACGTCAACTTTTAGGCCATATCCACCATGCCTCGATTTCAGCATGACGGGAGACACCGTTTGAGTGTCCAAAATCGAAAAAAAAAATATTTTTTGTAGATTTCATGAACGTGGTTTAATGTCAACTTTTAGGCCATATCCACCATGCCTCGATTTCAGCATGACGGGAGACAGCGTTTTAGTGTCCAAAATCGGAAAAAAAAATATTTTTTGTAGATTTCATGAACGTGGTTTAACGTCAACTTTTAGGCCATATCCACCATGCCTCGATTTCATCATGACGGGAGACACCGTTTGAGTGTCCAAAATCTGAAAAATATATTTTTTGTAGATTTCATGAACGTGGTTTAACGTCAACTTTTAGGCCATATCCACCATGCCTCGATTTCATCATGACGGGAGACACCGTTTGAGTGTCCAAAATCTGAAAAATATATTTTTTGTAGATTTCATGAACGTTGTCTAACGTCAACTTTTAAGCCATATCCACCATGCCTCGATTTCAGCATGACGGGAGACACCGTTTGAGTGTCCAAAATCTGAAAAAAAAAATATTTTTTGTATATTTCATGAACGTGGTTTAATGTCAACTTTTAGGCCATATCCACCATGCCTCGATTTCAGCATGACGGGAGACCGTTCGAGTGTCCAAAATCTGAAAAATATATTTTTGGTAGAATTCATGAACGTGGTCTAACGTCAACTTTTAGGCCATATCCACCATGCCTCGATTTCAGCATGACGGGAGACACCGTTTGAGTGTCCAAAATCGGAAAAAAAAATATTTTTTGTAGATTTCATGAACGTGGTTTAATGTCAACTTTTTGGCCATATCCACCATGCCTCGATTTCAGCATGACGGGAGACACCGTTTTAGTGTCCAAAATCGGAAAAAAAAATATTTTTTGTAGATTTCATGAACGTGGTTTAACGTCAACTTTTAGGCCATATCCACCATGCCTCGATTTCATCATGACGGGAGACACCGTTTGAGTGTCCAAAATCTGAAAAATATATTTTTTTAGATTTCATGAACGTGGTTTAACGTCAACTTTTAGGCCATATCCACCATGCCTCGATTTCAGCATGACGGGAGACACCGTTTTAGTGTCCAAAATCTGAAAAATATATTTTTTGTAGATTTCATGAACGTTGTCTAACGTCAACTTTTAAGCCATATCCACCATGCCTCGATTTCAGCATGACGGGAGACACCGTTTGAGTGTCCAAAATCTGGAAAAAAAATTATTTTTTGTAGATTTCATGAACGTGGTTTAATGTCAACTTTTAGGCCATATCCACCATGCCTCGATTTCATCATGACGGGAGACACCGTTTGAGTGTCCAAAATCTGAAAAATATATTTTTTGTAGATTTCATGAACGTGGTTTAACGTCAACTTTTAGGCCATATACACCATGCCTCGATTTCATCATGACGGGAGACACCGTTTGAGTGTCCAAAATCTGAAAAATATATTTTTTGTAGATTTCATGAACGTTGTCTAACGTCAACTTTTAAGCCATATCCACCATGCCTCGATTTCATCATGACGGGAGACACCGTTTGAGTGTCCAAAATCTGGAAAAAAAAATATTTTTTGTAGATTTCATGAACGTGGTTTAATGTCAACTTTTAGGCCATATCCACCATGCCTCGATTTCAGCATGACGGGAGACCGTTCGAGGGTCCAAAATCTGAAAAATATATTTTTGGTAGAATTCATGAACGTCGTCTAACGTCAACTTTTAGGCCATATCCACCATGCCTCGATTTCAGCATGACGGGAGACACCGTTTGAGTGTCCAAAATCGAAAAAAAATATATTTTTTGTAGATTTCATGAACGTGGTTTAATGTCAACTTTTAGGCCATATCCACCATGCCTCGATTTCAGCATGACGGGAGACAGCGTTTTAGTGTCCAAAATCGGAAAAAAAAATATTTTTTGTAGATTTCATGAACGTGGTTTAACGTCAACTTTTAGGCCATATCCACCATGCCTCGATTTCATCATGACGGGAGACACCGTTTGAGTGTCCAAAATCTGAAAAATATATTTTTTGTAGATTTCATGAACGTGGTTTAACGTCAACTTTTAGGCCATATCCACCATGCCTCGATTTCATCATGACGGGAGACACCGTTTGAGTGTCCAAAATCTGAAAAATATATTTTTTGTAGATTTCATGAACGTTGTCTAACGTCAACTTTTAAGCCATATCCACCATGCCTCGATTTCAGCATGACGGGAGACACCGTTTGAGTGTCCAAAATCTGAAAAAAAAAATATTTTTTGTATATTTCATGAACGTGGTTTAATGTCAACTTTTAGGACATATCCACCATGCCTCGATTTCAGCATGACGGGAGACCGTTCGAGTGTCCAAAATCTGAAAAATATATTTTTGGTAGAATTCATGAACGTGGTCTAACGTCAACTTTTAGGCCATATCCACCATGCCTCGATTTCAGCATGACGGGAGACACCGTTTGAGTGTCCAAAATCGGAAAAAAAAATATTTTTTGTAGATTTCATGAACGTGGTTTAATGTCAACTTTTTGGCCATATCCACCATGCCTCGATTTCAGCATGACGGGAGACACCGTTTTAGTGTCCAAAATCGGAAAAAAAAAATTTTTTGGTAGATTTCATGAACGTGGTTTAACGTCAACTTTTAGGCCATATCCACCATGCCTCGATTTCATCATGACGGGAGACACCGTTTGAGTGTCCAAAATCTGAAAAATATATTTTTTGTAGATTTCATGAACGTGGTTTAACGTCAACTTTTAGGCCATATCCACCATGCCTCGATTTCAGCATGACGGGAGACACCGTTTTAGTGTCCAAAATCGGAAAAAAAAATATTTTTTGTAGATTTCATGAACGTGGTCTAACGTCAACTTTTTGGCCATATCCACCATGCCTCGATTTCAGCATGACGGGAGACACCGTTTTAGTTTCCAAAATCGGATTTTTTTTTTTTTTTTTTAGATTTCATGAACGTGGTTTAACGTCAACTTTTAGGCCATATCCACCATGCCTCGATTTCATCATGACGGGAGACACCGTTTGAGTGTCCAAAATCTGAAAAATATATTTTTTGTAGATTTCATGAACGTGGTTTAACGTCAACTTTTAGGCCATATCCACCATGCCTCGATTTCAGCATGACGGGAGACCGTTCGAGTGTCCAAAATCGGAAAAAAAAATATTTTTTGTAGATTTCATGAACGTGGTCTAACGTCAACTTTTTGGCCATATCCACCATGCCTCGATTTCATCATGACGGGAGACACCGTTTTAGTGTCCAAAATCTGAAAAATATATTTTTTGTAGATTTCATGTACGTGGTTTAACGTCAACTTTTAGGCCATATACACCATGCCTCGATTTCATCATGACGGGAGACACCGTTTGAGTGTCCAAAATCTGAAAAATATATTTTTTGTAGATTTCATGAACGTTGTCTAACGTCAATTTTTAAGCCATATCCACCATGCCTCGATTTCAGCATGACGGGAGACACCGTTTGAGTGTCCAAAATCTGGAAAAAAAAATATTTTTTGTAGATTTCATGAACGTGGTTTAATGTCAACTTTTAGGCCATATCCACCATGCCTCGATTTCAGCATGACGGGAGACCGTTCGAGTGTCCAAAATCTGAAAAATATATTTTTGGTAGAATTCATGAACGTGGTCTAACGTCAACTTTTAGGCCATATCCACCATGCCTCGATTTCAGCATGACGGGAGACACAGTTTGAGTGTCCAAAATCGGAAAAAAAAATATTTTTTGTAGATTTCATGAACGTGGTTTAATGTCAACTTTTAGGCCATATCCACCATGCCTCGATTTCAGCATGACGGGAGACACCGTTTTAGTGTCCAAAATCGAAAAAAAAAATATTTTTTGTAGATTTCATGAACGTGGTTTAACGTCAACTTTTAGGCCATATCCACCATGCCTCGATTTCATCATGACGGGAGACACCGTTTGAGTGTCCAAAATCTGAAAAATATATTTTTTGTAGATTTCATGAACGTGGTTTAACGTCAACTTTTAGGCCATATCCACCATGCCTCGATTTCATCATGACGGGAGACACCGTTTGAGTGTCCAAAATCTGAAAAATATATTTTTTGTAGATTTCATGAACGTTGTCTAACGTCAACTTTTAGGCCATATCCACCATGCCTCGATTTCAGCATGACGGGAGACACCGTTTTAGTGTCCAAAATCGGAAAAAAAAATATTTTTTGTAGATTTCATGAACGTGGTCTAACGTCAACTTTTTGGCCATATCCACCTTGCCTCGATTTCAGCATGACCGGAGACAACGTTTTAGTTTCCAAAATCGGATTTTTTTTTTTTTTTTGTAGATTTCATGAACGTGGTTTAACGTCAACTTTTAGGCCATATCCACCATGCCTCGATTTCATCATGACGGGAGACACCGTTTGAGTGTCCAAAATCTGAAAAATATATTTTTTGTAGATTTCATGAACGTGGTTTAACGTCAACTTTTAGGCCATATCCACCATGCCTCGATTTCAGCATGACGGGAGACCGTTCGAGTGTCCAAAATCGGAAAAAAAAATATTTTTTGTAGATTTCATGAACGTGGTCTAACGTCAACTTTTTGGCCATATCCACCATGCCTCGATTTCAGCATGACCGGAGACACCGTTTAAGTGTCCAAAATCGGAAAAAAAAATATTTTTTGTAGATTTCATGAACGTGGTCTAACGTCAACTTTTTGGCCATATCCACCATGCCTCGATTTCAGCATGACGGGAGACACCGTTTTAGTGTCCAAAATCGGAAAAAAAAATATTTTTTGTAGATTTCATGAACGTGGTTTAACGTCAACTTTTAGGCCATATCCACCATGCCTCGATTTCATCATGACGGGAGACACCGTTTGAGTGTCCAAAATCTGAAAAATATATTTTTTGTAGATTTCATGAACGTGGTCTAACGTCAACTTTTAAGCCATATGCCTCGATTTCAGCATTACGGGAGACACAATTTGAGTGTCCAAAATCGGATTTTTTTTTTTTTTTTGTAGATTTCATGAACGTGGTTTAACGTCAACTTTTAGGCCATATCCACCATGCCTCGATTTCAGCATGACGGGAGACACCGTTTGAGTGTCCAAAATCTGAAAAATATATTTTTTGTAGATTTCATGAACGTGGTTTAACGTCAACTTTTAGGCCATATCCACCATGCCTCGATTTCATCATGACGGGAGACACCGTTTGAGTGTCCAAAATCTGAAAAATATATTTTTTGTAGATTTCATGAACGTGGTTTAACGTCAACTTTTAGGCCATATCCACCATGCCTCGATTTCAGCATGACGGGAGACCGTTCGAGTGTCCAAAATCGGAAAAAAAAATATTTTTTGTAGATTTCATGAACGTGGTCTAACGTCAACTTTTTGGCCATATCCACCATGCCTCGATTTCAGCATGACCGGAGACACCGTTTAAATGTCCAAAATCGGAAAAAAAAATATTTTTTGTAGATTTCATGAACGTGGTCTAACGTCAACTTTTTGGCCATATCCACCATGCCTCGATTTCAGCATGACGGGAGACACCGTTTTAGTGTCCAAAATCGGAAAAAAAAATATTTTTTGTAGATTTCATGAACGTGGTTTAACGTCAACTTTTAGGCCATATCCACCATGCCTCGATTTCATCATGACGGGAGACACCGTTTGAGTGTCCAAAATCTGAAAAATATTTTTGGTAGAATTCATGAACGTGGTCTAACGTCAACTTTTAGGCCATATCCACCATGCCTCGATTTCAGCATGACGGGAGACCGTTCGAGTGTCCAAAATCTGAAAAATATATTTTTGGTAGAATTCATGAACGTGGTCTAACGTCAACTTTTAGGCCATATCCACCATGCCTCGATTTCAGCATGACGGGAGACACCGTTTGAGTGTCCAAAATCGGAAAAAAAAATATTTTTTGTAGATTTCATGAACGTGGTTTAATGTCAACTTTTTGGCCATATCCACCATGCCTCGATTTCAGCATGACGGGAGACACCGTTTTAGTGTCCAAAATCGAAAAAAAAAATATTTTTTGTAGATTTCATGAACGTGGTTTAACGTCAACTTTTAGGCCATATCCACTATGCCTCGATTTCATCATGACGGGAGACACCGTTTGAGTGTCCAAAATCTGAAAAATATATTTTTTGTAGATTTCATGTACGTGGTTTAACGTCAACTTTTAGGCCATATCCACCATGCCTCGATTTCATCATGACGGGAGACACCGTTTGAGTGTCCAAAATCTGAAAAATATATTTTTTGTAGATTTCATGTACGTGGTTTAACGTCAACTTTTAGGCCATATCCACCATGCCTCGATTTCATCATGACGGGAGACACCGTTTTAGTGTCAAAAATCAAAAAAAAAAATATTTTTTGTAGATTTCATGAACGTGGTTTAACGTCAACTTTTAGGCCATATCCACCATGCCTCGATTTCATCATGACGGGAGACACCGTTTGAGTGTCCAAAATCTGAAAAATATATTTTTTGTAGATTTCATGAACGTGGTTTAACGTCAACTTTTAGGCCATATCCACCATGCCTCGATTTCATCATGACGGGAGACACCGTTTGAGTGTCCAAAATCTGAAAAATATATTTTTTGTAGATTTCATGAACGTGGTTTAACGTCAACTTTTAGGCCATATCCACCATGCCTCGATTTCATCATGACGGGAGACACCGTTTGAGTGTCCAAAATCTGAAAAAAAAATATTTTTTGTAGATTTCATGAACGTGGTTTAACGTCAACTTTTAGGCCATATCCACCATGCCTCGATTTCATCATGACGGGAGACACCGTTTGAGTGTCCAAAATCTGAAAAATATATTTTTTGTAGATTTCATGAACGTGGTCTAACGTCAACTTTTAAGCCATATGCCTCGATTTCAGCATGACGGGAGACACCGTTTGAGTGTCCAAAATCTGAAAAAAAAATATTTTTTGTAGATTTCATGAACGTGGTTTAACGTCAACTTTTAGGCCATATCCACCATGCCTCGATTTCATCATGACGGGAGACACCGTTTGAGTGTCCAAAATCTGAAAAATATATTTTTTGTAGATTTCATGAACGTGGTCTAACGTCAACTTTTAAGCCATATGCCTCGATTTCAGCATGACGGGAGACACCGTTTGAGTGTCCAAAATCTGAAAAAAAAATATTTTTTGTAGATTTCATGAACGTGGTTTAACGTAAACTTTTAGGCCATATCCACCATGCCTCGATTTCATCATGACGGGAGACACCGTTTTAGTGTCCAAAATCGGAAAAATATATTTTTTGTAGATTTCATGAACGTGGTTTAACGTCAACTTTTAGGCCATATCCACCATGCCTCGATTTCATCATGACTGGAGACACCGTTTGAGTGTCCAAAATCTGAAAAATATATTTTTTGTAGATTTCATGAACGTGGTTTAACGTCAACTTTTAGGCCATATCCACCATGCCTCGATTTCATCATGACGGGAGACACCGTTTGAGTGTCCAAAATCTGAAAAATATATTTTTTGTAGATTTCATGAACGTGGTCTAACGTCAACTTTTAAGCCATATGCCTCGATTTCAGCATGACGGGAGACACCGTTTGAGTGTCCAAAATCTGAAAAAAATATTTTTTGTAGATTTCATGAACGTGGTTTAACGTCAACTTTTAGGCCATATCCACCATGCCTCGATTTCATCATGACGAGAGACACCGTTTGAGTGTCCAAAATCTGAAAAATATATTTTTGGTAGAATTCATGAACGTGGTCTAACGTCAACTTTTAGGCCATATCCACCATGCCTCGATTTCAGCATGACGGGAGACACCGATTGAGTGTCCAAAATCTGAAAAATATATTTTTTGTAGATTTCATGAACGTGGTCTAACGTCAACTTTTAAGCCATATGCCTCGATTTCAGCATGACGGGAGACACCGTTTGAGTGTCCAAAATCTGAAAAAAATATATTTTTTGTAGATTTCATGAACGTGGTTTAACGTAAACTTTTAGGCCATATCCACCATGCCTCGATTTCATCATGACGGGAGACACCGTTTGAGTGTCCAAAATCTGAAAAATATATTTTTGGTAGAATTCATGAACGTAGTCTAACGTAAACTTTTATGCCATATCCACCATGCCTCGATTTCATCATGACGGGAGACACCGTTTGAGTGTCCAAAATCTGAAAAAAATATTTTTTGTAGATTTCATGAACGTGGTTTAACGTCAACTTTTAGGCCATATCCACCATGCCTCGATTTCATCATGACGGGAGACACCGATTGAGTGTCCAAAATCTGAAAAATATATTTTTTGTAGATTTCATGAACGTGGTCTAACGTCAACTTTTAAGCCATATGCCTCGATTTCAGCATGACTGGAGACACCGTTTGAGTGTCCAAAATCTGAAAAAAATATATTTTTTGTAGATTTCATGAACGTGGTTTAACGTAAACTTTTAGGCCATATCCACCATGCCTCGATTTCATCATGACGGGAGACACCGTTTTAGTGTCCAAAATCTGAAAAATATATTTTTGGTAGAATTCATGAACGTGGTCTAACGTCAACTTTTAGGCCATATCCACCATGCCTCGATTTCATCATGACGGGAGACACCGTTTGAGTGTCCAAAATCTGAAAAATATATTTTTTGTAGATTTCATGAACGTTGTCTAACGTCAACTTTTAGGCCATATCCACCATGCCTCGATTTCAGCATGACTGGAGACACCGTTTTAGTGTCCAAAATCGGGAAAAAAAATATTTTTTGTAGATTTCATGAACGTGGTCTAACGTAAACTTTTTGGCCATATCCACCATGCCTCGATTTCAGCATGACGGGAGACACCGTTTGAGTGTCCAAAATCTGAAAAATATATTTTTTGTAGATTTCATGAACGTGGTTTAACGTCAACTTTTAGGCCATATCCACCATGCCTCGATTTCATCATGACGGGAGACACCGTTTGAGTGTCCAAAATCTGAAAAATATATTTTTTGTAGATTTCATGAACGTGGTCTAACGTCAACTTTTAAGCCATATGCCTCGATTTCAGCATGACGGGAGACACCGTTTGAGTGTCCAAAATCTGAAAAAAATATTTTTTGTAGATTTCATGAACGTGGTTTAACGTCAACTTTTAGGCCATATCCACCATGCCTCGATTTCATCATGACGAGAGACACCGTTTGAGTGTCCAAAATCTGAAAAATATATTTTTGGTAGAATTCATGAACGTGGTCTAACGTCAACTTTTAGGCCATATCCACCATGCCTCGATTTCAGCATGACGGGAGACACCGATTGAGTGTCCAAAATCTGAAAAATATATTTTTTGTAGATTTCATGAACGTGGTCTAACGTCAACTTTTAAGCCATATGCCTCGATTTCAGCATGACGGGAGACACCGTTTGAGTGTCCAAAATCTGAAAAAAATATATTTTTTGTAGATTTCATGAACGTGGTTTAACGTAAACTTTTAGGCCATATCCACCATGCCTCGATTTCATCATGACGGGAGACACCGTTTGAGTGTCCAAAATCTGAAAAATATATTTTTGGTAGAATTCATGAACGTAGTCTAACGTAAACTTTTATGCCATATCCACCATGCCTCGATTTCATCATGACGGGAGACACCGTTTGAGTGTCCAAAATCTGAAAAAAATATTTTTTGTAGATTTCATGAACGTGGTTTAACGTCAACTTTTAGGCCATATCCACCATGCCTCGATTTCATCATGACGGGAGACACCGATTGAGTGTCCAAAATCTGAAAAATATATTTTTTGTAGATTTCATGAACGTGGTCTAACGTCAACTTTTAAGCCATATGCCTCGATTTCAGCATGACTGGAGACACCGTTTGAGTGTCCAAAATCTGAAAAAAATATATTTTTTGTAGATTTCATGAACGTGGTTTAACGTAAACTTTTAGGCCATATCCACCATGCCTCGATTTCATCATGACGGGAGACACCGTTTTAGTGTCCAAAATCTGAAAAATATATTTTTGGTAGAATTCATGAACGTGGTCTAACGTCAACTTTTAGGCCATATCCACCATGCCTCGATTTCATCATGACGGGAGACACCGTTTGAGTGTCCAAAATCTGAAAAATATATTTTTTGTAGATTTCATGAACGTTGTCTAACGTCAACTTTTAGGCCATATCCACCATGCCTCGATTTCAGCATGACTGGAGACACCGTTTTAGTGTCCAAAATCGGGAAAAAAAATATTTTTTGTAGATTTCATGAACGTGGTCTAACGTAAACTTTTTGGCCATATCCACCATGCCTCGATTTCAGCATGACGGGAGACACCGTTTGAGTGTCCAAAATCTGAAAAATATATTTTTTGTAGATTTCATGAACGTGGTCTAACGTCAACTTTTAAGCCATATGCCTCGATTTCAGCATGACGGGAGACACCGTTTGAGTGTCCAAAATCTGAAAAAAATATTTTTTGTAGATTTCATGAACGTGGTTTAACGTCAACTTTTAGGCCATATCCACCATGCCTCGATTTCATCATGACGAGAGACACCGTTTGAGTGTCCAAAATCTGAAAAATATATTTTTGGTAGAATTCATGAACGTGGTCTAACGTCAACTTTTAGGCCATATCCACCATGCCTCGATTTCAGCATGACGGGACACACCGATTGAGTGTCCAAAATCTGAAAAATATATTTTTTGTAGATTTCATGAACGTGGTCTAACGTCAACTTTTAAGCCATATGCCTCGATTTCAGCATGACGGGAGACACCGTTTGAGTGTCCAAAATCTGAAAAAAATATATTTTTTGTAGATTTCATGAACGTGGTTTAACGTAAACTTTTAGGCCATATCCACCATGCCTCGATTTCATCATGACGGGAGACACCGTTTGAGTGTCCAAAATCTGAAAAATATATTTTTGGTAGAATTCATGAACGTAGTCTAACGTAAACTTTTATGCCATATCCACCATGCCTCGATTTCATCATGACGGGAGACACCGTTTGAGTGTCCAAAATCTGAAAAAAATATTTTTTGTAGATTTCATGAACGTGGTTTAACGTCAACTTTTAGGCCATATCCACCATGCCTCGATTTCATCATGACGGGAGACACCGATTGAGTGTCCAAAATCTGAAAAATATATTTTTTGTAGATTTCATGAACGTGGTCTAACGTCAACTTTTAAGCCATATGCCTCGATTTCAGCATGACTGGAGACACCGTTTGAGTGTCCAAAATCTGAAAAAAATATATTTTTTGTAGATTTCATGAACGTGGTTTAACGTAAACTTTTAGGCCATATCCACCATGCCTCGATTTCATCATGACGGGAGACACCGTTTTAGTGTCCAAAATCTGAAAAATATATTTTTGGTAGAATTCATGAACGTGGTCTAACGTCAACTTTTAGGCCATATCCACCATGCCTCGATTTCATCATGACGGGAGACACCGTTTGAGTGTCCAAAATCTGAAAAATATATTTTTTGTAGATTTCATGAACGTTGTCTAACGTCAACTTTTAGGCCATATCCACCATGCCTCGATTTCAGCATGACTGGAGACACCGTTTTAGTGTCCAAAATCGGGAAAAAAAATATTTTTTGTAGATTTCATGAACGTGGTCTAACGTAAACATTTTGGCCATATCCACCATGCCTCGATTTCAGCATGACGGGAGACACCGTTTAAGTGTCCAAAATCGGAAAAAAAAATATTTTTTGTAGATTTCATGAACGTGGTCTAACGTCAACTTTTTGGCCATATCCACCATGCCTCGATTTCAGCATGACGGGAGACACCGTTTTAGTGTCCAAAATCGGAAAAAAAAATATTTTTTGTAGATTTCATGAACGTGGTTTAACGTCAACTTTTAGGCCATATCCACCATGCCTCGATTTCAGCATGACTGGAGACACCGTTTGAGTGTCCAAAATCTGAAAAATATATTTTTTGTAGATTTCATGAACGTGGTCTAACGTCAACTTTTAAGCCATATGCCTCGATTTCAGCATGACGGGAGACACAATTTGAGTGTCCAAAATCGGCAAAAAAAAATTTTTTTGTAGATTTCATGAACGTGGTTTAACGTCAACTTTTAGGCCATATCCACCATGCCTCGATTTCATCATGACGGGAGACACCGTTTGAGTGTCCAAAATCTGAAAAATATATTTTTTGTAGATTTCATGAACGTTGTCTAACGTCAACTTTTAAGCCATATCCACCATGCCTCGATTTCAGGATGACGGGAGACACCGTTTGAGTGTCCAAAATCTGAAAAAAATTTTTTTTTTTTGTAGATTTCATGAACGTGGTTTAATGTCAACTTTTAGGCCATATCCACCATGCCTCGATTTCAGCATGACGGGAGACCGTTCGAGTGTCCAAAATCTGAAAAATATATTTTTGGTAGAATTCATGAACGTGGTCTAACGTCACCTTTTAGGCCATATCCACCATGCCTCGATTTCAGCATGACGGGAGACACCGTTTGAGTGTCCAAAATCTGAAAAAAAAATTTTTTTTTGTAGATTTCATGAACGTGGTTTAACGTCAACTTTTAGGCCATATCCACCATGCCTCGATTTCATCATGACGGGAGACACCGTTTGAGTGTCCAAAATCTGAAAAATATATTTTTTGTAGATTTCATGAACGTGGTTTAACGTCAACTTTTAGGCCATATCCACCATGCCTCGATTTCAGCATGACGGGAGACCGTTCGAGTGTCCAAAATCGGAAAAAAATATATTTTTTGTAGATTTCATGAACGTGGTCTAACGTCAACTTTTTGGCCATATCCACCATGCCTCGATTTCAGCATGACCAGAGACACCGTTTAAGTGTCCAAAATCGGAAAAAAAAATATTTTTTGTAGATTTCATGAACGTGGTCTAACGTCAACTTTTTGGCCATATCCACCATGCCTCGATTTCAGCATGACGGGAGACACCGTTTTAGTGTCCAAAATCGGAAAAAAAAATATTTTTTGTAGATTTCATGAATGTGGTTTAACGTCAACTTTTAGGCCATATCCACCATGCCTCGATTTCATCATGACGGGAGACACCGTTTGAGTGTCCAAAATCTGAAAAATATATTTTTGGTAGAATTCATGAACGTGGTCTAACGTCAACTTTTAGGCCATATCCACCATGCCTCGATTTCAGCATGACGGGAGACCGTTCGAGTGTCCAAAATTTGAAAAATATATTTTTGGTAGAATTCATGAACGTGGTCTAACGTCAACTTTTAGGCCATATCCACCATGCCTCGATTTCAGCATGACGGGAGACACCGTTTGAGTGTCCAAAATCGGAAAAAAAAATATTTTTTGTAGATTTCATGAACGTGGTTTAATGTCAACTTTTTGGCCATATCCACCATGCCTCGATTTCAGCATGACGGGAGACACCGTTTTAGTGTCATAAATCTGAAAAATATATTTTTTGTAGATTTCATGAACGTGGTTTAACGTCAACTTTTAGAACATATCCACCATGCCTCGATTTCAGCATAATGGGAGACCGTTCGAGTGTCCAAAATCGGAAAAAAAAATATTTTTTGTAGATTTCATGAACGTGGTCTAACGTCAACTTTTTGGCCATATCCACCATGCCTCGATTTCAGCATGACGGGAGACACCGTTTTAGTGTCCAAAATCGGAAAAAAAAATATTTTTTGTAGATTTCATGAACGTGGTCTAACGTCAACTTTTTGGCCATATCCACCATGCCTCGATTTCAGCATGACGGGAGACACCGTTTTAGTGTCCAAAATCGGAAAAAAAAATATTTTTTGTAGATTTCATGAACGTGGTTTAACGTCAACTTTTAGGCCATATCCACCATGCCTCGATTTCATCATGACGGGAGACACCGTTTTAGTGTCCAAAATCGAAAAAAAAAATATTTTTTGTAGATTTCATGAACGTGGTTTAACGTAAACTTTTAGGCCATATCCACCATGCCTCGATTTCATCATGACGGGAGACACCGTTTGAGTGTCCAAAATCTGAAAAATATATTTTTTGTAGATTTCATGAACGTGGTCTAACGTCAACTTTTAAGCCATATGCCTCGATTTCAGCATGATGGGAGACACCGTTTGAGTGTCCAAAATCTGAAAAAAAAATATTTTTTGTAGATTTCATGAACGTGGTTTAACGTCAACTTTTAGGCCATATCCACCATGCCTCGATTTCATCATGACGGGAGACACCGTTTGAGTGTCCAAAATCTGAAAAATATATTTTTTGTAGATTACATGAACGTGGTCTAACGTCAACTTTTAAGCCATATGCCTCGATTTCAGCATGACGGGAGACACCGTTTGAGTGTCCAAAATCTGAAAAAAAAATATTTTTTGTAGATTTCATGAACGTGGTTTAACGTAAACTTTTAGGCCATATCCACCATGCCTCGATTTCATCATGACGGGAGACACCGTTTTAGTGTCCAAAATCGGAAAAATATATTTTTTGTAGATTTCATGAACGTGGTTTAACGTCAACTTTTAGGCCATATCCACCATGCCTCGATTTCATCATGACGGGAGACACCGTTTGAGTGTCCAAAATCTGAAAAATATATTTTTTGTAGATTTCATGAACGTGGTTTAACGTCAACTTTTAAGCCATATCCACCATGCCTCGATTTCAGCATGACGGGAGACACCGTTTGAGTGTCCAAAATCTGAAAAAAAAACATTTTTTGTAGATTTCATGAACGTGGTTTAACGTCAACTTTTAGGCCATATCCACCATGCCTCGATTTCATCATGACGGGAGACACCGTTTGAGTGTCCAAAATCTGAAAAATATATTTTTGGTAGAATTCATGAACGTGGTCTAACGTCAACTTTTAGGCCATATCCACCATGCCTCGATTTCAGCATGACGGGAGACACCGATTGAGTGTCCAAAATCTGAAAAATATATTTTTTGTAGATTTCATGAACGTGGTCTAACGTCAACTTTTAAGCCATATGCCTCGATTTCAGCATGACGGGAGACACCGTTTGAGTGTCCATAATCTGAAAAAAATATATTTTTTGTAGATTTCATGAACGTGGTTTAACGTAAACTTTTAGGCCATATACACCATGCCTCGATTTCATCATGACGGGAGACACCGTTTGAGTGTCCAAAATCTGAAAAATATATTTTTGGTAGAATTCATGAACGTGGTCTAACGTCAACTTTTTGGCCATATCCACCATGCCTCGATTTCAGCATGATGGGAGACACCGTTTTAGTGTCCAAAATCTGAAAAAAATATATTTTTTGTAGATTTCATGAACGTGGTTTAACGTAAACTTTTATGCCATATCCACCATGCCTCGATTTCATCATGACGGGAGACACCGTTTGAGTGTCCAAAATCTGAAAAATATATTTTTGGTAGAATTCATGAACGTGGTTTAACGTAAACTTTTAGGCCATATCCACCATGCCTCGATTTCATCATGACGGGAGACACCGTTTGAGTGTCCAAAATCTGAAAAATATATTTTTTGTAGATTTCATGAACGTGGTCTAACGTCAACTTTTAAGCCATATGCCTCGATTTCAGCATGACGGGAGACACCGTTTGAGTGTCCAAAATCTGAAAAAAAAATATTTTTTGTAGATTTCATGAACGTGGTTTAACGTCAACTTTTAGGCCATATCCACCATGCCTCGATTTCATCATGACGGGAGACACCGTTTGAGTGTCCAAAATCTGAAAAATATATTTTTTGTAGATTTCATGAACGTGGTCTAACGTCAACTTTTAAGCCATATGCCTCGATTTCAGCATGACGGGAGACACCGTTTGAGTGTCCAAAATCTGAAAAAAAAATATTTTTTGTAGATTTCATGAACGTGGTTTAACGTAAACTTTTAGGCCATATCCACCATGCCTCGATTTCATCATGACGGGAGACACCGTTTTAGTGTCCAAAATCGGAAAAATATATTTTTTGTAGATTTCATGAACGTGGTTTAACGTCAACTTTTAGGCCATATCCACCATGCCTCGATTTCATCATGACGGGAGACACCGTTTGAGTGTCCAAAATCTGAAAAATATATTTTTTGTAGATTTCATGAACGTGGTTTAACGTCAACTTTTAAGCCATATCCACCATGCCTCGATTTCAGCATGACGGGAGACACCGTTTGAGTGTCCAAAATCTGAAAAAAAAACATTTTTTGTAGATTTCATGAACGTGGTTTAACGTCAACTTTTAGGCCATATCCACCATGCCTCGATTTCATCATGACGGGAGACACCGTTTGAGTGTCCAAAATCTGAAAAATATATTTTTGGTAGAATTCATGAACGTGGTCTAACGTCAACTTTTAGGCCATATCCACCATGCCTCGATTTCAGCATGACGGGAGACACCGATTGAGTGTCCAAAATCTGAAAAATATATTTTTTGTAGATTTCATGAACGTGGTCTAACGTCAACTTTTAAGCCATATGCCTCGATTTCAGCATGACGGGAGACACCGTTTGAGTGTCCAAAATCTGAAAAAAATATATTTTTTGTAGATTTCATGAACGTGGTTTAACGTAAACTTTTAGGCCATATACACCATGCCTCGATTTCATCATGACGGGAGACACCGTTTGAGTGTCCAAAATCTGAAAAATATATTTTTGGTAGAATTCATGAACGTGGTCTAACGTCAACTTTTTGGCCATATCCACCATGCCTCGATTTCAGCATGACGGGAGACACCGTTTTAGTGTCCAAAATCTGAAAAAAATATATTTTTTGTAGATTTCATGAACGTGGTTTAACGTAAACTTTTATGCCATATCCACCATGCCTCGATTTCATCATGACGGGAGACACCGTTTGAGTGTCCAAAATCTGAAAAATATATTTTTGGTAGAATTCATGAACGTGGTCTAACGTCAACTTTTTGGCCATATCCACCATGCCTCGATTTCAGCATGACGGGAGACACCGTTTTAGTGTCCAAAATCTGAAAAAAAAATATTTTTTGTAGATTTCATGAACGTGGTTTAACGTCAACTTTTAGGCCATATCCACCATGCCTCGATTTCATCATGATGGGAGACACCGATTGAGTGTCCAAAATCTGAAAAATATATTTTTGGTAGAATTCATGAACGTGGTCTAACGTCAACTTTTTGGCCATATCCACCATGCCTCGATTTCAGCATGACGGGAGACACCGTTTTAGTGTCCAAAATCTGAAAAAAATATATTTTTTGTAGATTTCATGAACGTGGTTTAACGTAAACTTTTATGCCCTATCCACCATGCCTCGATTTCATCATGACGGGAGACACCGTTTGAGTGTCCAAAATCTGAAAAATATATTTTTGGTAGAATTCATGAACGTGGTCTAACGTCAACTTTTTGGCCATATCCACCATGCCTCGATTTCAGCATGACGGGAGACACCGTTTTAGTGTCCAAAATCTGAAAAAAAAATATTTTTTGTAGATTTCATGAACGTGGTTTAACGTCAACTTTTAGGCCATATCCACCATGCCTCGATTTCATCATGATGGGAGACACCGATTGAGTGTCCAAAATCTGAAAAATATATTTTTTGTAGATTTCATGAACGTGGTCTAACGTCAACTTTTAAGCCATATGCCTCGATTTCAGCATGACGGGAGACACCGTTTGAGTGTCCAAAATCTGAAAAAAATATATTTTTTGTAGATTTCATGAACGTGGTTTAACGTAAACTTTTAGGCCATATCCACCATGCCTCGATTTCATCATGACGGGAGACACCGTTTTAGTGTCCAAAATCTGAAAAATATATATTTGGTAGAATTCATGAACGTGGTCTAACGTCAACTTTTAGGCCATATCCACCATGCCTCGATTTCATCATGACGGGAGACACCGTTTGAGTGTCCAAAATCTGAAAAATATATTTTTTGTAGATTTCATGAACGTTGTCTAACGTCAACTTTTAGGCCATATCCACCATGCCTCGATTTCAGCATGACGGGAGACACCGTTTTAGTGTCCAAAATCGGGAAAAAAAATATTTTTTGTAGATTTCATGAACGTGGTCTAACGTCAACTTTTTGGCCATATCCACCATGCCTCAATTTCAGCATGACGGGAGACACCGTTTTAGTTTCCAAAATCGGATTTTTTTTTTTTTTTTGTAGATTTCATGAACGTGGTTTAACGTCAACTTTTAGGCCATATCCACCATGCCTCGATTTCATCATGACGGGAGACACTGTTTGAGTGTCCAAAATCTGAAAAATATATTTTTTGTAGATTTCATGAACGTGGTTTAACGTCAACTTTTAGGCCATATCCACCATGCCTCGATTTCAGCATGACGGGAGACCGTTCGAGTGTCCAAAATCGGAAAAAAAAATATTTTTTGTAGATTTCATGAACGTGGTCTAACGTCAACTTTTTGGCCATATCCACCATGCCTCGATTTCAGCATGACGGGAGACACCGTTTAAGTGTCCAAAATCGGAAAAAAAAATATTTTTTGTAGATTTCATGAACGTGGTTTAACGTCAACTTTTAGGCCATATCCACCATGCCTCGATTTCATCATGACGGGAGACACCGTTTTAGTGTCCAAAATCTGAAAAATATATTTTTTGTAGATTTCATGAACGTGGTCTAACGTCAACTTTTAAGCCATATGCCTCGATTTCAGCATGACGGGAGACACAATTTGAGTGTCCAAAATCGGAAAAAAAAAAATTTTTTGTAGATTTCATGAACGTGGTTTAACGTCAACTTTTAGGCCATATCCACCATGCCTCGATTTCAGCATGACGGGAGACACCGTTTTAGTGTCCAAAATCGGAAAAAAAATTATTTTTTGTAGATTTCATGAACGTGGTCTAACGTCAACTTTTTGGCCATATCCACCATGCCTCGATTTCATCATGACGGGAGACACCGTTTGAGTGTCCAAAATCTGAAAAATATATTTTTTGTAGATTTCATGAACGTGGTTTAACGTCAACTTTTAGGCCATATCCACCATGCCTCGATTTCAGCATGACGGGAGACCGTTCGAGTGTCCAAAATCGGAAAAAAAAATATTTTTTGTAGATTTCATGAACGTGGTCTAACGTCAACTTTTTGGCCATATCCACCATGCCTCGATTTCAGCATGACGGGTGACACCGTTTTAGTGTCCAAAATCGGAAAAAAAAATATTTTTTGTAGATTTCATGAACGTGGTTTAACGTCAACTTTTAGGCCATATCCACCATGCCTCGATTTCAGCATGACGGGAGACACCGTTTGAGTGTCCAAAATCGGAAAAAAAAATATTTTTTGTAGATTTCATGAACGTGGTTTAACGTCAACTTTTAGGCCATATCCACCATGCCTCGATTTCATCATGACGGGAGACACCGTTTTAGTGTCCAAAATCGAAAAAAAAAATATTTTTTGTAGATTTCATGAACGTGGTTTAACGTCAACTTTTAGGCCATATCCACCATGCCTCGATTTCATCATGACGGGAGACACCGTTTGAGTGTCCAAAATCTGAAAAATATATTTTTTGTAGATTTCATGAACGTGGTCTAACGTCAACTTTTAAGCCATATGCCTCTATTTCAGCATGACGGGAGACACCGTTTGAGTGTCCAAAATCTGAAAAAAAAATATTTTTTGTAGATTTCATGAACGTGGTTTAACGTCAACTTTTAGGCCATATCCACCATGCCTCGATTTCATCATGACGGGAGACACCGTTTGAGTGTCCAAAATCTGAAAAATATATTTTTGGTAGAATTCATGAACGTGGTCTAACGTCAACTTTTAGGCCATATCCACCATGCCTCGATTTCAGCATGACAGGAGACACCGTTTGAGTGTCCAAAATCTGAAAAAAAAAATTTTTTTTGTAGATTTCATGAACGTGGTTTAATGTCAACTTTTAGGCCATATCCACCATGCCTCGATTTCAGCATGACGGGAGACCGTTCGAGTGTCCAAAATCTGAAAAATATATTTTTGGTAGAATTCATGAACGTGGTCTCACGTCACCTTTTAGGCCATATCCACCATGCCTCGATTTCAGCATGACGGGAGACACCGTTTTAGTGTCCAAAATCGGAAAAAAAAATATTTTTTGTAGATTTCATGAACGTGGTTTAACGTCAACTTTTAGGCCATATCCACTATGCCTCGATTTCATCATGACGGGAGACACCGTTTGAGTGTCCAAAATCTGAAAAATATATTTTTTGTAGATTTCATGAACGTGGTTTAACGTCAACTTTTAGGCCATATCCACCATGCCTCGATTTCAGCATGACGGAAGACCGTTCGAGTGTCCAAAATCGGAAAAAAAAATATTTTTTGTAGATTTCATGAACGTGGTCTAACGTCAACTTTTTGGCCATATCCACCATGCCTCGATTTCAGCATGACGGGAGACACCGTTTTAGTGTCCAAAATCGGAAAAAAAAATATTTTTTGTAGATTTCATGAACGTGGTCTAACGTCAACTTTTTGGCCATATCCACCATGCCTCGATTTCAGCATGACGGGAGACACCGTTTTAGTGTCCAAAATCGGAAAAAAAAATATTTTTTGTAGATTTCATGAACGTGGTTTAACGTCAACTTTTAGGCCATATCCACCATGCCTCGATTTCATCATGACGGGAGACACCGTTTTAGTGTCCAAAATCGAAAAAAAAAATATTTTTTGTAGATTTCATGAACGTGGTTTAACGTCAACTTTTAGGCCATATCCACCATGCCTCGATTTCATCATGACGGGAGACACCGTTTGAGTGTCCAAAATCTGAAAAATATATTTTTTGTAGATTTCATGAACGTGGTTTAACGTCAACTTTTAGGCCATATCCACCATGCCTCGATTTCATCATGACGGGAGACACCGTTTGAGTGTCCAAAATCTGAAAAATATATTTTTTGTAGATTTCATGAACGTGGTCTAACGTCAACTTTTAAGCCATATGCCTCTATTTCAGCATGACGGGAGACACCGTTTGAGTGTCCAAAATCTGAAAAAAAAATATTTTTTGTAGATTTCATGAACGTGGTTTAACGTCAACTTTTAGGCCATATCCACCATGCCTCGATTTCATCATGACGGGAGACACCGTTTGAGTGTCCAAAATCTGAAAAATATATTTTTGGTAGAATTCATGAACGTGGTCTAACGTCAACTTTTAGGCCATATCCACCATGCCTCGATTTCAGCATGACGGGAGACACCGATTGAGTGTCCAAAATCTGAAAAATATATTTTTTGTAGATTTCATGAACGTGGTCTAACGTCAACTTTTAAGCCATATGCCTCGATTTCAGCATGACGGGAGACACCGTTTGAGTGTCCAAAATCTGAAAAAAATATATTTTTTGTAGATTTCATGAACGTGGTTTAACGTAAACTTTTAGGCCATATCCACCATGCCTCGATTTCATCATGACGGGAGACACCGTTTGAGTGTCCAAAATCTGAAAAATATATTTTTGGTAGAATTCATGAACGTAGTCTAACGTAAACTTTTATGCCATATCCACCATGCCTCGATTTCATCATGACGGGAGACACCGTTTGAGTGTCCAAAATCTGAAAAATATATTTTTGGAAGAATTCATGAACGTGGTCTAACGTCAACTTTTTGGCCATATCCACCATGCCTCGATTTCAGCATGACGGGAGACACCGTTTTAGTGTCCAAAATCTGAAAAAAAAATATTTTTTGTAGATTTCATGAACGTGGTTTAACGTCAACTTTTAGGCCATATCCACCATGCCTCAATTTCATCATGACGGGAGACACCGATTGAGTGTCCAAAATCTGAAAAATATATTTTTTGTAGATTTCATGAACGTGGTTTAACGTCAACTTTTAGGCCATATCCACCATGCCTCGATTTCAGCATGACGGGAGACCGTTCGAGTGTCCAAAATCGGAAAAAAAAATATTTTTTGTAGATTTCATGAACGTGGTTTAACGTCAACTTTTAGGCCATATCCACCATGCCTCGATTTCATCATGACGGGAGACACCGTTTTAGTGTCCAAAATCTGAAAAATATATTTTTTGTAGATTTCATGAACGTGGTCTAACGTCAACTTTTAAGCCATATGCCTCGATTTCAGCATGACGGGAGACACAATTTGAGTGTCCAAAATCGGAAAAAAAAATTTTTTTGGTAGATTTCATGAACGTGGTTTAACGTCAACTTTTAGGCCATATCCACCATGCCTCGATTTCAGCATGACGGGAGACACCGTTTTAGTGTCCAAAATCGGAAAAAAAATTATTTTTTGTAGATTTCATGAACGTGGTCTAACGTCAACTTTTTGGCCATATCCACCATGCCTCGATTTCATCATGACGGGAGACACCGTTTGAGTGTCCAAAATCTGAAAAATATATTTTTTGTAGATTTCATGAACGTGGTTTAACGTCAACTTTTAGGCCATATCCACCATGCCTCGATTTCAGCATGACGGGAGACCGTTCGAGTGTCCAAAATCGGAAAAAAAAATATTTTTTGTAGATTTCATGAACGTGGTCTAACGTCAACTTTTTGGCCATATCCACCATGCCTCGATTTCAGCATGACGGGAGACACCGTTTTAGTGTCCAAAATCGGAAAAAAAAATATTTTTTGTAGATTTCATGAACGTGGTTTAACGTCAACTTTTAGGCCATATCCACCATGCCTCGATTTCATCATGACGGGAGACACCGTTTTAGTGTCCAAAATCGAAAAAAAAAATATTTTTTGTAGATTTCATGAACGTGGTTTAACGTCAACTTTTAGGCCATATCCACCATGCCTCGATTTCATCATGACGGGAGACACCGTTTGAGTGTCCAAAATCTGAAAAATATATTTTTTGTAGATTTCATGAACGTGGTTTAACGTCAACTTTTAGGCCATATCCACCATGCCTCGATTTCATCATGACGGGAGACACCGTTTGAGTGTCCAAAATCTGAAAAATATATTTTTTGTAGATTTCATGAACGTGGTCTAACGTCAACTTTTAAGCCATATGCCTCTATTTCAGCATGACGGGAGACACCGTTTGAGTGTCCAAAATCTGAAAAAAAAATATTTTTTGTAGATTTCATGAACGTGGTTTAACGTCAACTTTTAGGCCATATCCACCATGCCTCGATTTCATCATGACGGGAGACACCGTTTGAGTGTCCAAAATCTGAAAAATATATTTTTGGTAGAATTCATGAACGTGGTCTAACGTCAACTTTTAGGCCATATCCACCATGCCTCGATTTCAGCATGACGGGAGACACCGATTGAGTGTCCAAAATCTGAAAAATATATTTTTTGTAGATTTCATGAACGTGGTCTAACGTCAACTTTTAAGCCATATGCCTCGATTTCAGCATGACGGGAGACACCGTTTGAGTGTCCAAAATCTGAAAAAAATATTTTTTTTGTAGATTTCATGAACGTGGTTTAACGTAAACTTTTAGGCCATATCCACCATGCCTCGATTTCATCATGACGGGAGACACCGTTTGAGTGTCCAAAATCTGAAAAATATATTTTTGGTAGAATTCATGAACGTAGTCTAACGTAAACTTTTATGCCATATCCACCATGCCTCGATTTCATCATGACGGGAGACACCGTTTGAGTGTCCAAAATCTGAAAAATATATTTTTGGAAGAATTCATGAACGTGGTCTAACGTCAACTTTTTGGCCATATCCACCATGCCTCGATTTCAGCATGACGGGAGACACCGTTTTAGTGTCCAAAATCTGAAAAAAAAATATTTTTTGTAGATTTCATGAACGTGGTTTAACGTCAACTTTTAGGCCATATCCACCATGCCTCAATTTCATCATGACGGGAGACACCGATTGAGTGTCCAAAATCTGAAAAATATATTTTTTGTAGATTTCATGAACGTGGTTTAACGTCAACTTTTAGGCCATATCCACCATGCCTCGATTTCAGCATGACGGGAGATCGTTCGAGTGTCCAAAATCGGAAAAAAAAATATTTTTTGTAGATTTCATGAACGTGGTCTAACGTCAACTTTTTGGCCATATCCACCATGCCTTGATTTCAGCATGACGGGAGACACCGTTTAAGTGTCCAAAATCTGAAAAAAAAATATTTTTTGTAGATTTCATGAACGTGGTTTAACGTCAACTTTTAGGCCATATCCACCATGCCTCGATTTCATCATGACGGGAGACACCGTTTGAGTGTCCAAAATCTGAAAAATATATTTTTTGTAGATTTCATGAACGTGGTCTAACGTCAACTTTTAAGCCATATGCCTCGATTTCAGCATGACGGGAGACACAATTTGAGTGTCCAAAATCAGATTTTTTTTTTTTTTTTGTAGATTTCATGAACGTGGTTTAACGTCAACTTTTAGGCCATATCCACCATGCCTCGATTTCAGCATGACGGGAGACACCGTTTTAGTGTCCAAAATCGGAAAAAAAAATATTTTTTGTAGATTTCATGAACGTGGTCTAACGTCAACTTTTTGGCCATATCCACCATGCCTCGATTTCATCATGACGGGAGACACCGTTTGAGTGTCCAAAATCTGAAAAATATATTTTTTGTAGATTTCATGAACGTGGTTTAACGTCAACTTTTAGGCCATATCCACCATGCCTCGATTTCATCATGACGGGAGACACCGATTGAGTGTCCAAAATCTGAAAAATATATTTTTTGTAGATTTCATGAACGTGGTCTAACGTCAACTTTTAAGCCATATGCCTCGATTTCAGCATGACGGGAGACACCGTTTGAGTGTCCAAAATCAGATTTTTTTTTTTTTTTTGTAGATTTCATGAACGTGGTTTAACGTCAACTTTTAGGCCATATCCACCATGCCTCGATTTCAGCATGACGGGAGACCGTTCGAGTGTCCAAAATCGGAAAAACAAATATTTTTTGTAGATTTCATGAACGTGGTCTAACGTCAACTTTTTGGCCATATCCACCATGCCTCGATTTCAGCATGACGGGAGACACCGTTTTAGTGTCCAAAATCGAAAAAAAAAATATTTTTTGTAGATTTCATGAACGTGGTCTAACGTCAACTTTTTGGCCATATCCACCATGCCTCGATTTCAGCATGACGGGAGACACCGTTTTAGTGTCCAAAATCGGAAAAAAAAATATTTTTTGTAGATTTCATGAACGTTGTCTAACGTCAACTTTTAGGCCATATCCACCATGCCTCGATTTCATCATGACGGGAGACACCGTTTGAGTGTCCAAAATCTGAAAAAAAAATGTTTTTTTGTAGATTTCATGAACGTGGTTTAATGTCAACTTTTAGGCCATATCCACCATGCCTCGATTTCAGCATGACGGGAGACCGTTCGAGTGTCCAAAATCTGAAAAATATATTTTTGGTAGAATTCATGAACGTGGTCTAACGTCACCTTTTAGGCCATATCCACCATGCCTCGATTTCAGCATGACGGGAGACACAGTTTGAGTGTCCAAAATCGGAAAAAAAAATATTTTTTGTAGATTTCATGAACGTGGTTTAATGTCAACTTTTTGGCCATATCCACCATGCCTCGATTTCAGCATGACGGGAGACACCGTTTTAGTGTCCAAAATCGGAAAAAAAAATATTTTTTGTAGATTTCATGAACGTGGTTTAACGTCAACTTTTAGGCCATATCCACTATACCTCGATTTCATCATGACGGGAGACACCGTTTGAGTGTCCAAAATCTGAAAAATATATTTTTTGTAGATTTCATGAACGTGGTTTAACGTCAACTTTTAGGCCATATCCACCATGCCTCGATTTCAGCATGACGGGAGACCGTTCGAGTGTCCAAAATCGGAAAAAAAAATATTTTTTGTAGATTTCATGAACGTGGTCTAACGTCAACTTTTTGGCCATATCCACCATGCCTCGATTTCAGCATGACGGGAGACACCGTTTTAGTGTCCAAAATCGGAAAAAAAAATATTTTTTGTAGATTTCATGAACGTGGTCTAACGTCAACTTTTTGGCCATATCCACCATGCCTCGATTTCAGCATGACGGGAGACACCGTTTTAGTGTCCAAAATCGGAAAAAAAAATATTTTTTGTAGATTTCATGAACGTGGTTTAACGTCAACTTTTAGGCCATATCCACCATGCCTCGATTTCATCATGACGGGAGACACCGTTTTAGTGTCCAAAATCGGAAAAAAAAAATTTCTTTGTAGATTTCATGAACGTGGTTTAACGTCAACTTTTAGGCCATATCCACCATGCCTCGATTTCATCATGACGGGAGACACCGTTTTAGTGTCCAAAATCGGAAAAAAAAAAATTCTTTGTAGATTTCATGAACGTGGTCTAACGTCAACTTTTAAGCCATATGCCTCGATTTCATCATGACGGGAGACACCGTTTGAGTGTCCAAAATCTGAAAAATATATTTTTGGTAGAATTCATGAACGTAGTCTAACGTAAACTTTTATGCCATATCCACCATGCCTCGATTTCATCATGACGGGAGACACCGTTTGAGTGTCCAAAATCTGAAAAATATAGTTTTGGTAGAATTCATGAACGTGGTCTAACGTCAACTTTTTGGCCATATCCACCATGCCTCGATTTCAGCATGACGGGAGACACCGTTTTAGTGTCCAAAATCTGAAAAAAAAATATTTTTTGTAGATTTCATGAACGTGGTTTAACGTCAACTTTTAGGCCATATCCACCATGCCTCGATTTCATCATGACGGGAGACACCGATTGAGTGTCCAAAATCTGAAAAATATATTTTTTGTAGATTTCATGAACGTGGTCTAACGTCAACTTTTAAGCCATATGCCTCGATTTCAGCATGACGGGAGACACCGTTTGAGTGTCCAAAATCTGAAAAAAATATATTTTTTGTAGATTTCATGAACGTGGTTTAACGTCAACTTTTAGGCCATATCCACCATGCCTCGATTTCAGCATGACGGGAGACCGTTCGAGTGTCCAAAATCGGAAAAAAAAATATTTTTTGTAGATTTCATGAACGTGGTCTAACGTCAACTTTTTGGCCATATCCACCATGCCTCGATTTCAGCATGACGGGAGACACCGTTTAAGTGTCCAAAATCTGAAAAAAAAATATTTTTTGTAGATTTCATGAACGTGGTTTAACGTCAACTTTTAGGCCATATCCACCATGCCTCGATTTCATCATGACGGGAGACACCGTTTGAGTGTCCAAAATCTGAAAAATATATTTTTTGTAGATTTCATGAACGTGGTCTAACGTCAACTTTTAAGCCATATGCCTCGATTTCAGCATGACGGGAGACACAATTTGAGTGTCCAAAATCAGATTTTTTTTTTTTTTTTGTAGATTTCATGAACGTGGTTTAACGTCAACTTTTAGGCTATATCCACCATGCCTCGATTTCAGCATGACGGGAGACACCGTTTTAGTGTCCAAAATCGGAAAAAAAAATATTTTTTGTAGATTTCATGAACGTGGTCTAACGTCAACTTTTTGGCCATATCCACCATGCCTCGATTTCATCATGACGGGAGACACCGTTTGAGTGTCCAAAATCTGAAAAATATATTTTTTGTAGATTTCATGAACGTGGTTTAACGTCAACTTTTAGGCCATATCCACCATGCCTCGATTTCATCATGACGGGAGACACCGTTTGAGTGTCCAAAATCTGAAAAATATATTTTTTGTAGATTTCATGAACGTTGTCTAACGTCAACTTTTAAGCCATATCCACCATGCCTCGATTTCAGCATGACGGGAGACACCGTTTGAGTGTCCAAAATCTGAAAAAAAATTTTTTTTTTGTAGATTTCATGAACGTGGTTTAATGTCAACTTTTAGGCCATATCCACCATGCCTCGATTTCAGCATGACGGGAGACCGTTCGAGTGTCCAAAACATGAAAAATATATTTTTGGTAGAATTCATGAACGTGGTCTAACGTCACCTTTTAGGCCATATCCACCATGCCTCGATTTCAGCATGACGGGAGACACCGTTTTAGTGTCCAAAATCGGAAAAAAAAAATTTCTTTGTAGATTTCATGAACGTGGTTTAACGTCAACTTTTAGGCCATATCCACCATGCCTCGATTTCATCATGACGGGAGACACCGTTTTAGTGTCCAAAATCGGAAAAAAAAAATCTCTTTGTAGATTTCATGAACGTGGTCTAACGTCAACTTTTAAGCCATATGCCTCGATTTCATCATGACGGGAGACACCGTTTGAGTGTCCAAAATCTGAAAAATATATTTTTGGTAGAATTCATGAACGTAGTCTAACGTAAACTTTTATGCCATATCCACCATGCCTCGATTTCATCATGACGGGAGACACCGTTTGAGTGTCCAAAATCTGAAAAATATAGTTTTGGTAGAATTCATGAACGTGGTCTAACGTCAACTTTTTGGCCATATCCACCATGCCTCGATTTCAGCATGACGGGAGACACCGTTTTAGTGTCCAAAATCTGAAAAAAAAATATTTTTTGTAGATTTCATGAACGTGGTTTAACGTCAACTTTTAGGCCATATCCACCATGCCTCGATTTCATCATGACGGGAGACACCGATTGAGTGTCCAAAATCTGAAAAATATATTTTTTGTAGATTTCATGAACGTGGTCTAACGTCAACTTTTAAGCCATATGCCTCGATTTCAGCATGACGGGAGACACCGTTTGAGTGTCCAAAATCTGAAAAAAATATATTTTTTGTAGATTTCATGAACGTGGTTTAACGTCAACTTTTAGGCCATATCCACCATGCCTCGATTTCAGCATGACGGGAGACCGTTCGAGTGTCCAAAATCGGAAAAAAAAATATTTTTTGTAGATTTCATGAACGTGGTTTAACGTCAACTTTTAGGCCATATCCACCATGCCTCGATTTCATCATGACGGGAGACACCGTTTGAGTGTCCAAAATCTGAAAAATATATTTTTTGTAGATTTCATGAACGTGGTCTAACGTCAACTTTTAAGCCATATGCCTCGATTTCAGCATGACGGGAGACACAATTTGAGTGTCCAAAATCAGATTTTTTTTTTTTTTTTGTAGATTTCATGAACGTGGTTTAACGTCAACTTTTAGGCCATATCCACCATGCCTCGATTTCAGCATGACGGGAGACACCGTTTTAGTGTCCAAAATCGGAAAAAAAAATATTTTTTGTAGATTTCATGAACGTGGTCTAACGTCAACTTTTTGGCCATATCCACCATGCCTCGATTTCATCATGACGGGAGACACCGTTTGAGTGTCCAAAATCTGAAAAATATATTTTTTGTAGATTTCATGAACGTGGTTTAACGTCAACTTTTAGGCCATATCCACCATGCCTCGATTTCATCATGACGGGAGACACCGTTTGAGTGTCCAAAATCTGAAAAATATATTTTTTGTAGATTTCATGAACGTTGTCTAACGTCAACTTTTAAGCCATATCCACCATGCCTCGATTTCAGCATGACGGGAGACACCGTTTGAGTGTCCAAAATCTGAAAAATATATTTTTTGTAGATTTCATGAACGTGGTCTAACGTCAACTTTTAAGCCATATGCCTCGATTTCAGCATGACGGGAGACACAATTTGAGTGTCCAAAATCAGATTTTTTTTTTTTTTTTGTAGATTTCATGAACGTGGTTTAACGTCAACTTTTAGGCCATATCCACCATGCCTCGATTTCAGCATGACGGGAGACACCGTTTTAGTGTCCAAAATCGGAAAAAAAAATATTTTTTGTAGATTTCATGAACGTGGTCTAACGTCAACTTTTTGGCCATATCCACCATGCCTCGATTTCATCATGACGGGAGACACCGTTTGAGTGTCCAAAATCTGAAAAATATATTTTTTGTAGATTTCATGAACGTTGTCTAACGTCAACTTTTAAGCCATATCCACCATGCCTCGATTTCAGCATGACGGGAGACACCGTTTGAGTGTCCAAAATCTGAAAAAAAAATTTTTTTTTGTAGATTTCATGAACGTGGTTTAATGTCAACTTTTAGGCCATATCCACCATGCCTCAATTTCAGCATGACGGGAGACCGTTCGAGTGTCCAAAATCTGAAAAATATATTTTTGGTAGAATTCATGAACGTGGTCTAACGTCACCTTTTAGGCCATATCCACCATGCCTCGATTTCAGCATGACGGGAGACACCGTTTTAGTGTCCAAAATCGAAAAAAAAAATATTTTTTGTAGATTTCATGAACGTGGTCTAACGTCAACTTTTTGGCCATATCCACCATGCCTCGATTTCAGCATGACGGGAGACACCGTTTTAGTGTCCAAAATCGGAAAAAAAATATTTTTTGTAGATTTCATGAACGTGGTTTAACGTCAACTTTTAGGCCATATCCACCATGCCTCGATTTCATCATGACGGGAGACACCGTTTTAGTGTCCAAAATCGGAAAAAAAAATATTTTTTGTAGATTTCATGAACGTTGTCTAACGTCAACTTTTAGGCCATATCCACCATGCCTCGATTTCATCATGACGGGAGACACCGTTTGAGTGTCCAAAATCTGAAAAATATATTTTTGGTAGAATTCATGAACGTGGTCTAACGTCACCTTTTAGGCCATATCCACCATGCCTCGATTTCAGCATGACGGGAGACACAGTTTGAGTGTCCAAAATCGGAAAAAAAAATATTTTTTGTAGATTTCATGAACGTGGTTTAATGTCAACTTTTTGGCCATATCCACCATGCCTCGATTTCAGCATGACGGGAGACACCGTTTTAGTGTCCAAAATCGGAAAAAAAAATATTTTTTGTAGATTTCATGAACGTGGTTTAACGTCAACTTTTAGGCCATATCCACTATACCTCGATTTCATCATGACGGGAGACACCGTTTGAGTGTCCAAAATCTGAAAAATATATTTTTGGTAGAATTCATGAACGTGGTCTAACGTCACCTTTTAGGCCATATCCACCATGCCTCGATTTCAGCATGACGGGAGACACCGTTTGAGTGTCCAAAATCTGAAAAATATATTTTTTGTAGATTTCATGAACGTGGTTTAACGTCAACTTTTAGGCCATATCCACCATGCCTCGATTTCAGCATGACGGGAGACCGTTCGAGTGTCCAAAATCGGAAAAAAAAATATTTTTTGTAGATTTCATGAACGTGGTCTAACGTCAACTTTTTGGCCATATCCACCATGCCTCGATTTCAGCATGACGGGAGACACCGTTTTAGTGTCCAAAATCGGAAAAAAAAATATTTTTTGTAGATTTCATGAACGTGGTCTAACGTCAACTTTTTGGCCATATCCACCATGCCTCGATTTCAGCATGACGGGAGACACCGTTTTAGTGTCCAAAATCGGAAAAAAAAATATTTTTTGTAGATTTCATGAACGTGGTTTAACGTCAACTTTTAGGCCATATCCACCATGCCTCGATTTCATCATGACGGGAGACACCGTTTTAGTGTCCAAAATCGGAAAAAAAAAAATTCTTTGTAGATTTCATGAACGTGGTTTAACGTCAACTTTTAGGCCATATCCACCATGCCTCGATTTCATCATGACGGGAGACACCGTTTGAGTGTCCAAAATCTGAAAAATATATTTTTTGTAGATTTCATGAACGTGGTTTAACGTCAACTTTTAGGCCATATCCACCATGCCTCGATTTCATCATGACGGGAGACACCGTTTGAGTGTCCAAAATCTGAAAAATATATTTTTTGTAGATTTCATGAACGTGGTCTAACGTCAACTTTTAAGCCATATGCCTCGATTTCAGCATGACGGGAGACACCGTTTGAGTGTCCAAAATCTGAAAAAAAAATATTTTTTGTAGATTTCATGAACGTGGTTTAACGTCAACTTTTAGGCCATATCCACCATGCCTCGATTTCATCATGACGGGAGACACCGTTTGAGTGTCCAAAATCTGAAAAATATATTTTTGGTAGAATTCATGAACGTAGTCTAACGTAAACTTTTATGCCATATCCACCATGCCTCGATTTCATCATGACGGGAGACACCGTTTGAGTGTCCAAAATCTGAAAAATATAGTTTTGGTAGAATTCATGAACGTGGTCTAACGTCAACTTTTTGGCCATATCCACCATGCCTCGATTTCAGCATGACGGGAGACACCGTTTTAGTGTCCAAAATCTGAAAAAAAAATATTTTTTGTAGATTTCATGAACGTGGTTTAACGTCAACTTTTAGGCCATATCCACCATGCCTCGATTTCATCATGACGGGAGACACCGATTGAGTGTCCAAAATCTGAAAAATATATTTTTTGTAGATTTCATGAACGTGGTCTAACGTCAACTTTTAAGCCATATGCCTCGATTTCAGCATGACGGGAGACACCGTTTGAGTGTCCAAAATCTGAAAAAAATATATTTTTTGTAGATTTCATGAACGTGGTTTAACGTAAACTTTTAGGCCATATCCACCATGCCTCGATTTCATCATGACGTGAGACACCGTTTGAGTGTCCAAAATCTGAAAAATATATTTTTGGTAGAATTCATGAACGTGGTCTAACGTCAACTTTTAGGCGATATCCACCATGCCTCGATTTCATCATGACGGGAGACACCGTTTGAGTGTCCAAAATCTGAAAAATATATTTTTTGTAGATTTCATGAACGTGGTCTAACGTCAACTTTTAAGCCATATGCCTCGATTTCAGCATGACGGGAGACACCGTTTGAGTGTCCAAAATCTGAAAAAAATATATTTTTTGTAGATTTCATGAACGTGGTTTAACGTAAACTTTTAGGCCATATCCACCATGCCTCGATTTCATCATGACGTGAGACACCGTTTGAGTGTCCAAAATCTGAAAAATATATTTTTGGTAGAATTCATGAACGTGGTCTAACGTCAACTTTTAGGCCATATCCACCATGCCTCGATTTCATCATGACGGGAGACACCGTTTGAGTGTCCAAAATCTGAAAAATATATTTTTGGTAGAATTCATGAACGTGGTCTAACATCAACTTTTTGGCCATATCCACCATGCCTCGATTTCAGCATGACGGGAGACACCGTTTTAGTGTACAAAATCGGAAAAAAAAATATTTTTTGTAGATTTCATGAACGTGGTTTAACGTCAACTTTTAGGCCATATCCACCATGCCTCGATTTCATCATGACGGGAGACACCGATTGAGTGTCCAAAATCTGAAAAATATATTTTTTGTAGATTTCATGAACGTGGTCTAACGTCAACTTTTAAGCCATATGCCTCGATTTCAGCATGACGGGAGACACAGTTTGAGTGTCCAAAATCTGAAAAAAATATATTTTTTGTAGATTTCATGAACGTGGTTTAATGTAAACTTTTAGGCCATATCCACCATGCCTCGATTTCATCATGACGGGAGACACCGTTTGAGTGTCCAAAATCTGAAAAATATATTTTTGGTAGAATTCATGAACGTGGTCTAACATCAACTTTTAAGCCATATCCACCATGCCTCGATTTCAGCATGACGGGAGACACCGTTTTAGTGTCCAAAATCGGAAAAAAAATTATTTTTTGTAGATTTCATGAACGTGGTTTAACGTCAACTTTTAGGCCATATCCACCATGCCTCGATTTCATCATGACGGGAGACACCGTTTGAGTGTCCAAAATCTGAAAAATATATTTTTTGTAGATTTCATGAACGTGGTCTAACGTCAACTTTTAAGCCATATGCCTCGATTTCAGCATGACGGGAGACACAATTTGAGTGTCCAAAATCGTAAAAAAAAATTATTTTTTGTAGATTTCATGAACGTGGTTTAACGTCAACTTTTAGGCCATATCCACCATGCCTCGATTTCAGCATGACGGGAGACACCGTTTTAGTTTCAAAATTCTGAAAAAAAAATATTTTTTGTAGATTTCATGAACGTGGTCTAACGTCAACTTTTTGGCCATATCCACCATGCCTCGATTTCAGCATGACGGGAGACACCGTTTTAGTGTCCAAAATCTGAAAAATATATTTTTTGTAGATTTCATGAACGTGGTCTAACGTCAACTTTTAAGCCATATGCCTCGATTTCATCATGACGTGAGACACCGTTTGAGTGTCCAAAATCTGAAAAATATATTTTTTGTAGATTTCATGAACGTGGTCTAACGTCAACTTTTAAGCCATATGCCTCGATTTCAACATGACGGGAGACACCGTTTGAGTGTCCAAAATCTGAAAAAAATATATTTTTTGTAGATTTCATGAACGTGGTTTAACGTAAACTTTTAGGCCATATCCACCATGCCTCGATTTCATCATGACGGGAGACACCGTTTGAGTGTCCAAAATCTGAAAAATATATTTTTGGTAGAATTCATGAACGTGGTCTAACGTCAACTTTTAGGCCATATCCACCATGCCTCGATTTCAGCATGACGGGAGACACCGTTTTAGTGTCCAAAATCGGAAAAAAAAATATTTTTTGTAGATTTCATGAACGTGGTCTAACGTCAACTTTTTGGCCATATCCACCATGCCTCAATTTCAGCATGACGGGAGACACCGTTTTAGTTTCCAAAATCGGATTATTTTTTTTTTTTTGTAGATTTCATGAACGTGGTTTAACGTCAACTTTTAGGCCATATCCACCATGCCTCGATTTCATCATGATGGGAGACACCGTTTGAGTGTCCAAAATCTGAAAAATATATTTTTTGTAGATTTCATGAACGTGGTTTAACGTCAACTTTTAGGCCATATCCACCATGCCTCGATTTCAGCATGACGGGAGACACCGTTTTAGTGTCCAAAATCGGAAAAAAAAATATTTTTTGTAGATTTCATGAACGTGGTCTAACGTCAACTTTTTGGCCATATCCACCATGCCTCGATTTCATCATGACGGGAGACACCGTTTGAGTGTCCAAAATCTGAAAAATATATTTTTTGTAGATTTCATGAACGTGGTTTAATGTCAACTTTTAGGCCATATCCACCATGCCTCGATTTCAGCATGACGGGAGACCGTTCGAGTGTCCAAAATCTGAAAAATATATTTTTTGTAGAATTCATGAACGTGGTCTAACGTCACCTTTTAGGCCATATCCACCATGCCTCGATTTCAGCATGACGGGAGACACCGTTTGAGTGTCCAAAATCGGAAAAAAAAATATTTTTTGTAGATTTCATGACCGTGGTTTAATGTCAACTTTTTGGCCATATCCACCATGCCTCGATTTCAGCATGACGGGAGACACCGTTTTAGTGTCCAAAATCGGAAAAAAAAATATTTTTTGTAGATTTCATGAACGTGGTTTAACGTCAACTTTTAGGCCATATCCACTATGCCTCGATTTCATCATGACGGGAGACACCGTTTGAGTGTCCAAAATCTGAAAAATATATTTTTAGTAGATTTCATGAACGTGGTTTAACGTCAACTTTTAGGCCATATCCACCATGCCTCGATTTCAGCATGACGGGAGACCGTTCGAGTGTCCAAAATCGGAAAAAAAAATATTTTTTGTAGATTTCATGAACGTGGTCTAACGTCAACTTTTTGGCCATATCCACCATGCCTCGATTTCAGCATGACGGGAGACACCGTTTGAGTGTCCAAAATCTGAAAAATATATTTTTTGTAGATTTCATGAACGTGGTTTAACGTCAACTTTTAGGCCATATCCACCATGCCTCGATTTCATCATGACGGGAGACACCGTTTGAGTGTCCAAAATCTGAAAAATATATTTTTTGTAGATTTCATGAACGTGGTTTAACGTCAACTTTTAGGCCATATCCACCATGCCTCGATTTCAGCATGACGGGAGACCGTTCGAGTGTCCAAAATCGGAAAAAATAATATTTTTTGTAGATTTCATGAACGTGGTCTAACGTCAACTTTTAAGCCATATGCCTCGATTTCAGCATGACGGGAGACACAATTTGAGTGTCCAAAATCGGATTTTTTTTTTTTTTTTTTAGATTTCATGAACGTGGTTTAACGTCAACTTTTAGGCCATATCCACCATGCCTCGATTTCAGCATGACGGGAGACACCGTTTTAGTGTCCAAAATCGGAAAAAGAAATATTTTTTGTAGATTTCATGAACGTGGTCTAACGTCAACTTTTTGGCCATATCCACCATGCCTCGATTTCATCATGACGGGAGACACCGTTTGATTGTCCAAAATCTGAAAAATATATTTTTTGTAGATTTCATGAACGTGGTTTAACGTAAACTTTTAGGCCATATCTACCATGCCTCGATTTCATCATGACGGGAGACACCGTTTGAGTGTCCAAAATCTGAAAAATATATTTTTTGTAGATTTCATGAACGTTGTCTAACGTCAACTTTTAAGCCATATCCACCATGCCTCGATTTCAGCATGACGGGAGACACCGTTTGAGTGTCCAAAATCGGAAAAAAAAATATTTTTTGTAGATTTCATGAACGTGGTCTAACGTCAACTTTTTGGCCATATCCACCATGCCTCGATTTCAGCATGACGGGAGACACCGTTTTAGTGTCCAAAATCGGAAAAAAAATATTTTTTGTAGATTTCATGAACGTGGTTTAACGTCAACTTTTAGGCCATATCCACCATGCCTCGATTTCATCATGACGGGAGACACCGTTTTAGTGTCCAAAATCGGAAAAAAAAATATTTTTTGTAGATTTCATGAACGTTGTCTAACGTCAACTTTTAGGCCATATCCACCATGCCTCGATTTCATCATGACGGGAGACACCGTTTGAGTGTCCAAAATCTGAAAAAAAATTTTTTTTTTGTAGATTTCATGAACGTGGTTTAATGTCAACTTTTAGGCCATATCCACCATGCCTCGATTTCAGCATGACGGGAGACCGTTCGAGTGTCCAAAATCTGAAAAATATATTTTTGGTAGAATTCATGAACGTGGTCTAACGTCACCTTTTAGGCCATATCCACCATGCCTCGATTTCAGCATGACGGGAGACACCGTTTGAGTGTCCAAAATCGGAAAAAAAAATATTTTTTGTAGATTTCATGAACGTGGTTTAATGTCAACTTTTTGGCCATATCCACCATGCCTCGATTTCAGCATGACGGGAGACACCGTTTTAGTGTCCAAAATCGGAAAAAAAAATATTTTTTGTAGATTTCATGAACGTGGTTTAACGTCAACTTTTAGGCCATATCCACTATACCTCGATTTCATCATGACGGGAGACACCGTTTGAGTGTCCAAAATCTGAAAAATATATTTTTTGTAGATTTCATGAACGTGGTTTAACGTCAACTTTTAGGCCATATCCACCATGCCTCGATTTCAGCATGACGGGAGACACCGTTTTAGTGTCCAAAATCGGAAAAAAAAATATTTTTTGTAGATTTCATGAACGTGGTTTAACGTCAACTTTTAGGCCATATCCACTATACCTCGATTTCATCATGACGGGAGACACCGTTTGAGTGTCCAAAATCTGAAAAATATATTTTTTGTAGATTTCATGAACGTGGTTTAACGTCAACTTTTAGGCCATATCCACTATACCTCGATTTCATCATGACGGGAGACACCGTTTGAGTGTCCAAAATCTGAAAAATATATTTTTTGTAGATTTCATGAACGTGGTTTAACGTCAACTTTTAGGCCATATCCACCATGCCTCGATTTCAGCATGACGGGAGACCGTTCGAGTGTCCAAAATCGGAAAAAATAATATTTTTTGTAGATTTCATGAACGTGGTCTAACGTCAACTTTTTGGCCATATCCACCATGCCTCGATTTCAGCATGACGGGAGACACCGTTTGAGTGTCCAAAATCTGAAAAAAAATTTTTTTTTTGTAGATTTCATGAACGTGGTTTAATGTCAACTTTTAGGCCATATCCACCATGCCTCGATTTCAGCATGACGGGAGACCGTTCGAGTGTCCAAAATCTGAAAAATATATTTTTTGTAGATTTCATGAACGTGGTTTAATGTCAACTTTTAGGCCATATCCACCATGCCTCGATTTCAGCATGACGGGAGACCGTTCGAGTGTCCAAAATCTGAAAAATATATTTTTGGTAGAATTCATGAACGTGGTCTAACGTCACCTTTTAGGCCATATCCACCATGCCTCGATTTCAGCATGACGGGAGACACCGTTTGAGTGTCCAAAATCGGAAAAAAAAAATATTTTTTGTAGATTTCATGAACGTGGTTTAATGTCAACTTTTTGGCCATATCCACCATGCCTCGATTTCAGCATGACGGGAGACACCGTTTTAGTGTCCAAAATCGGAAAAAAAAATATTTTTTGTAGATTTCATGAACGTGGTTTAACGTCAACTTTTAGGCCATATCCACTATACCTCGATTTCATCATGACGGGAGACACCGTTTGAGTGTCCAAAATCTGAAAAATATATTTTTTGTAGATTTCATGAACGTGGTTTAACGTCAACTTTTAGGCCATATCCACCATGCCTCGATTTCAGCATGACGGGAGACACCGTTTTAGTGTCCAAAATCGGAAAAAAAAATATTTTTTGTAGATTTCATGAACGTGGTTTAACGTCAACTTTTAGGCCATATCCACTATACCTCGATTTCATCATGACGGGAGACACCGTTTGAGTGTCCAAAATCTGAAAAATATATTTTTTGTAGATTTCATGAACGTGGTTTAACGTCAACTTTTAGGCCATATCCACTATACCTCGATTTCATCATGACGGGAGACACCGTTTGAGTGTCCAAAATCTGAAAAATATATTTTTTGTAGATTTCATGAACGTGGTTTAACGTCAACTTTTAGGCCATATCCACCATGCCTCGATTTCAGCATGACGGGAGACCGTTCGAGTGTCCAAAATCGGAAAAAATAATATTTTTTGTAGATTTCATGAACGTGGTCTAACGTCAACTTTTTGGCCATATCCACCATGCCTCGATTTCAGCATGACGGGAGACACCGTTTTAGTGTCCAAAATCGGAAAAAAAAATATTTTTTGTAGATTTCATGAACGTGGTCTAACGTCAACTTTTTGGCCATATCCACCATGCCTCGATTTCAGCATGACGGGAGACACCGTTTTAGTGTCCAAAATCGGAAAAAAAAATATTTTTTGTAGATTTCATGAACGTGGTTTAACGTCAACTTTTAGGCCATATCCACCATGCCTCGATTTCATCATGACGGGAGACACCGTTTTAGTGTCCAAAATCGGATTTTTTTTTTTTTTTTGTAGATTTCATGAACGTGGTTTAACGTCAACTTTTAGGCCATATCCACCATGCCTCGATTTCATCATGACGGGAGACACCGTTTGAGTGTCCAAAATCTGAAAAATATATTTTTTGTAGATTTCATGAACGTGGTTTAACGTCAACTTTTAGGCCATATCCACCATGCCTCGATTTCATCATGACGGGAGACACCGTTTGAGTGTCCAAAATCTGAAAAATATATTTTTTGTAGATTTCATGAACGTGGTCTAACGTCAACTTTTAAGCCATATGCCTCGATTTCAGCATGACGGGAGACACCGTTTGAGTGTCCAAAATCTGAAAAAAAAATATTTTTTGTAGATTTCATGAACGTGGTTTAACGTCAACTTTTAGGCCATATCCACCATGCCTCGATTTCATCATGACGGGAGACACCGTTTGAGTGTCCAAAATCTGAAAAATATATTTTTGGTAGAATTCATGAACGTAGTCTAACGTAAACTTTTATGCCATATCCACCATGCCTCGATTTCATCATGACGGGAGACACCGTTTGAGTGTCCAAAATCTGAAAAATATAGTTTTGGTAGAATTCATGAACGTGGTCTAACGTCAACTTTTTGGCCATATCCACCATGCCTCGATTTCAGCATGACGGGAGACACCGTTTTAGTGTCCAAAATCTGAAAAAAAAATATTTTTTGTAGATTTCATGAACGTGGTTTAACGTCAACTTTTAGGCCATATCCACCATGCCTCGATTTCATCATGACGGGAGACACCGATTGAGTGTCCAAAATCTGAAAAATATATTTTTTGTAGATTTCATGAACGTGGTCTAACGTCAACTTTTAAGCCATATGCCTCGATTTCAGCATGACGGGAGACACCGTTTGAGTGTCCAAAATCTGAAAAATATATATTTTTTGTAGATTTCATGAACGTGGTTTAACGTCAACTTTTAGGCCATATCCACCATGCCTCGATTTCAGCATGACGGGAGACCGTTCGAGTGTCCAAAATCGGAAAAAATAATATTTTTTGTAGATTTCATGAACGTGGTCTAACGTCAACTTTTTGGCCATATCCACCATGCCTCGATTTCAGCAAACGGGAGACACCGTTTTAGTGTCCAAAATCGGAAAAAAAAATATTTTTTGTAGATTTCATGAACGTGGTCTAACGTCAACTTTTTGGCCATATCCACCATGCCTCGATTTCAGCATGACGGGAGACACCGTTTTAGTGTCCAAAATCGGAAAAAAAAATATTTTTTGTAGATTTCATGAACGTGGTTTAACGTCAACTTTTAGGCCATATCCACCATGCCTCGATTTCATCATGACGGGAGACACCGTTTTAGTGTCCAAAATCGGAAAAAAAATTTTTTTTTGTAGATTTCATGAACGTGGTTTAACGTCAACTTTTAGGCCATATCCACCATGCCTCGATTTCATCATGACGGGAGACACCGTTTGAGTGTCCAAAATCTGAAAAATATATTTTTTGTAGATTTCATGAACGTGGTTTAACGTCAACTTTTAGGCCATATCCACCATGCCTCGATTTCATCATGACGGGAGACACCGTTTGAGTGTCCAAAATCTGAAAAATATATTTTTGGTAGAATTCATGAACGTAGTCTAACGTAAACTTTTATGCCATATCCACCATGCCTCGATTTCATCATGACGGGAGACACCGTTTGAGTGTCCAAAATCTGAAAAATATAGTTTTGGTAGAATTCATGAACGTGGTCTAACGTCAACTTTTTGGCCATATCCACCATGCCTCGATTTCAGCATGACGGGAGACACCGTTTTAGTGTCCAAAATCTGAAAAGAAAATATTTTTTGTAGATTTCATGAACGTGGTTTAACGTCAACTTTTAGGCCATATCCACCATGCCTCGATTTCATCATGACGGGAGACACCGATTGAGTGTCCAAAATCTGAAAAATATATTTTTTGTAGATTTCATGAACGTGGTCTAACGTCAACTTTTAAGCCATATGCCTCGATTTCAGCATGACGGGAGACACCGTTTGAGTGTCCAAAATCTGAAAAAAATATATTTTTTGTATATTTCATGAACTTGGTTTAACGTAAACTTTTAGGCCATATCCACCATGCCTCGATTTCATCATGACGTGAGACACCGTTTGAGTGTCCAAAATCTGAAAAATATATTTTTGGTAGAATTCATGAACGTGGTCTAACGTCAACTTTTAGGCCATATCCACCATGCCTCGATTTCATCATGACGGGAGACACCGTTTGAGTGTCCAAAATCTGAAAAATATATTTTTGGTAGAATTCATGAACGTGGTCTAACGTCAACTTTTTGGCCATATCCACCATGCCTCGATTTCAGCATGACGGGAGACACCGTTTTAGTGTACAAAATCGGAAAAAAAAAATTTTTTTGTAGATTTCATGAACGTGGTTTAACGTCAACTTTTAGGCCATATCCACCATGCCTCGATTTCATCATGACGGGAGACACCGATTGAGTGTCCAAAATCTGAAAAATATATTTTTTGTAAATTTCATGAACGTGGTCTAACGTCAACTTTTAAGCCATATGCCTCGATTTCAGCATGACGGGAGACACAGTTTGAGTGTCCAAAATCTGAAAAAAATATATTTTTTGTAGATTTCATGAACGTGGTTTAATGTAAACTTTTAGGCCATATCCACCATGCCTCGATTTCATCATGACGGGAGACACCGTTTGAGTGTCCAAAATCTGAAAAATATATTTTTGGTAGAATTCATGAACGTGGTCTAACATCAACTTTTAAGCCATATCCACCATGCCTCGATTTCAGCATGACGGGAGACACCGTTTTAGTGTCCAAAATCGGAAAAAAAATTATTTTTTGTAGATTTCATGAACGTGGTTTAACGTCAACTTTTAGGCCATATCCACCATGCCTCGATTTCATCATGACGGGAGACACCGTTTGAGTGTCCAAAATCTGAAAAATATATTTTTTGTAGATTTCATGAACGTGGTCTAACGTCAACTTTTAAGCCATATGCCTCGATTTCAGCATGACGGGAGACACAATTTGAGTGTCCAAAATCGTAAAAAAAAATTATTTTTTGTAGATTTCATGAACGTGGTTTAACGTCAACTTTTAGGCCATATCCACCATGCCTCGATTTCAGCATGACGGGAGACACCGTTTTAGTTTCCAAAATCGAAAAAAAAAATATTTTTTGTAGATTTCATGAACGTGGTTTAACGTCAACTTTTAGGCCATATCCACCATGCCTCACTTTCAGCATGACGGGAGACACCGTTTGAGTGTCCAAAATCGGAAAAAAAAATATTTTTTGTAGATTTCATGAACGTGGTTTAACGTCAACTTTTAGGCCATATCCACCATGCCTCGATTTCAGCATGACGGGAGACACCGTTTGAGTGTCCAAAATCGTAAAAAAAAATATTTTTTGTAGATTTCATGAACGTGGTTTAATGTCAACTTTTAGGCCATATCCACCATGCCTCGATTTCATCATGACGGGAGACACCGTTTGAGTGTCCAAAATCTGAAAAATATATTTTTGGTAGAATTCATGAACGTAGTCTAACGTAAACTTTTATGCCATATCCACCATGCCTCGATTTCATCATGACGGGAGACACCGTTTGAGTGTCCAAAATCTGAAAAATATAGTTTTGGTAGAATTCATGAACGTGGTCTAACGTCAACTTTTTGGCCATATCCACCATGCCTCGATTTCAGCATGACGGGAGACACCGTTTTAGTGTCCAAAATCTGAAAAAAAAATATTTTTTGTAGATTTCATGAACGTGGTTTAATGTCAACTTTTAGGCCATATCCACCATGCCTCGATTTCATCATGACGGGAGACACCGATTGAGTGTCCAAAATCTGAAAAATATATTTTTTGTAGATTTCATGAACGTGGTCTAACGTCAACTTTTAAGCCATATGCCTCGATTTCAGCATGACGGGAGACACCGTTTGAGTGTCCAAAATCTGAAAAAAATATATTTTTTGTAGATTTCATGAACGTGGTTTAACGTAAACTTTTAGGCCATATCCACCATGCCTCGATTTCATCATGACGTGAGACACCGTTTGAGTGTCCAAAATCTGAAAAATATATTTTTGGTAGAATTCATGAACGTGGTCTAACGTCAACTTTTAGGCCATATCCACCATGCCTCGATTTCATCATGACGGGAGACACCGTTTGAGTGTCCAAAATCTGAAAAATATGTTTTTGGTAGAATTCATGAACGTGGTCTAACGTCAACTTTTTGGCCATATCCACCATGCCTCGATTTCAGCATGACGGGAGACACCGTTTTAGTGTACAAAATCGGAAAAAAAAATATTTTTTGTAGATTTCATGAACGTGGTTTAACGTCAACTTTTAGGCCATATCCACCATGCCTCGATTTCATCATGACGGGAGACACCGATTGAGTGTCCAAAATCTGAAAAATATATTTTTTGTAGATTTCATGAACGTGGTCTAACGTCAACTTTTAAGCCATATGCCTCGATTTCAGCATGACGGGAGACACAGTTTGAGTGTCCAAAATCTGAAAAAAATATATTTTTTGTAGATTTCATGAACGTGGTTTAATGTAAACTTTTAGGCCATATCCACCATGCCTCGATTTCATCATGACGGGAGACACCGTTTGAGTGTCCAAAATCTGAAAAATATATTTTTGGTAGAATTCATGAACGTGGTCTAACGTCGACTTTTAGGCCATATCCACCATGCCTCGATTTCAGCATGACGGGAGACCGTTCGAGTGTCCAATATCTGAAAAATATATTTTTGGTAGAATTCATGAACGTGGTCTAACGTCAACTTTTAGGCCATATCCACCATGCCTCGATTTCAGCATGACGGGAGACACCGTTTGAGTGTCCAAAATCGGAAAAAAATATATTTTTTGTAGATTTCATGAACGTGGTTTAATGTCAACTTTTAGGCCATATCCACCATGCCTCGATTTCAGCATGACGGGAGACACCGTTTTAGTGTCCAAAATCGGAAAAAAATATATTTTTTGTAGATTTCATGAACGTGGTTTAACGTCAACTTTTAGGCCATATCCACCATGCCTCGATTTCATCATGACGGGAGACACCGTTTATGTGTCCAAAATCTGAAAAATATATTTTTGGTAGAATTCATGAACGTGGTCTAACGTCAACTTTTAGGCCATATCCACCATGTCTCGATTTCAGCATGACGGGAGACACCGTTTTAGTGTCCAAAATCGAAAAATATATTTTTTGTAGATTTCATGAACGTGGTTTAACGTCAACTTTTAGGCCATATCCACCATGCCTCGATTTCAGCATGACGGGAGACCGTTCGAGTGTCCAATATCTGAAAAATATATTTTTGGTAGAATTCATGAACGTGGTCTAACGTCAACTTTTAGGCCGTATCCACCATGCCTCGATTTCAGCATGACGGGAGACACCGTTTGAGTGTCCAAAATCGGAAAAAAATATATTTTTTGTAGATTTCATGAACGTGGTTTAATGTCAACTTTTAGGCCATATCCACCATGCCTCGATTTCAGCATGACGGGAGACACCGTTTTAGTGTCCAAAATCGGAAAAAAAAATTTTTTTGGTAGATTTCATGAACGTGGTTTAACGTCAACTTTTAGGCCATATCCACCATGCCTCGATTTCATCATGACGGGAGACACCGTTTATGTGTCCAAAATCTGAAAAATATATTTTTGGTAGAATTCATGAACGTGGTCTAACGTCAACTTTTAGGCCATATCCACCATGCCTCGATTTCAGCATGACGGGAGACACCGTTTTAGTGTCCAAAATCGAAAAAAAAAATATGTTTTGTAGATTTCATGAACGTGGTTTAACGTCAACTTTTAGGCCATATCCACCATGCCTCGATTTCAGCATGACGGGAGACCGTTCGAGTGTCCAATATCTGAAAAATATATTTTTGGTAGAATTCATGAACGTGGTCTAACGTCAACTTTTAGGCCATATCCACCATGCCTCGATTTCAGCATGAAGGGAGACACCGTTTGAGTGTCCAAAATCGGAAAAAAATATATTTTTTGTAGATTTCATGAACGTGGTTTAATGTTAACTTTTAGGCCATATCCACCATGCTTCGATTTCAGCATGACGGGAGACAGCGTTTTAGTGTCCAAAATCTGAAAAAAAAATATTTTTTGTAGATTTCATGAACGTGGTTTAACGTCAACTTTTAGGCCATATCCACCATGCCTCGATTTCATCATGACGGGAGACACCGTTTATGTGTCCAAAATCTGAAAAATATATTTTTGGTAGAATTCATGAACGTGGTCTAACGTCAACTTTTAGGCCATATCCACCATGCCTCGATTTCAGCATGACGGGAGACACCGTTTTAGTGTCCAAAATCGAAAAATATATTTTTTGTAGATTTCATGAACGTGGTTTAATGTCAACTTTTTGGCCATATCCACCATGCCTCGATTTCAGCATGACGGGAGACACCGTTTTAGTGTCCAAAATCGGGAAAAAAAATATTTTTTGTAGATTTCATGAACGTGGTTTAACGTCAACTTTTAGGCCATATCCACTATACCTCGATTTCATCATGACGGGAGACACCGTTTGAGTGTCCAAAATCTGAAAAATATATTTTTTGTAGATTTCATGAACGTGGTTTAACGTCAACTTTTAGGCCATATCCACCATGCCTCGATTTCAGCATGACGGGAGACCGTTCGAGTGTCCAAAATCGTAAAAAAAAATATTTTTTGTAGATTTCATGAACGTGGTCTAACGTCAACTTTTTGGCCATATCCACCATGCCTCGATTTCAGCATGACGGGAGACACCGTTTTAGTGTCCAAAATCGGAAAAAAAAATATTTTTTGTAGATTTCATGAACTTGGTCTAACGTCAACTTTTTGGCCATATCCACCATGCCTCGATTTCAGCATGACGGGAGACACCGTTTTAGTGTCCAAAATCGGAAAAAAAAATATTTTTTGTAGATTTCATGAACGTGGTTTAACGTCAACTTTTAGGCCATATCCACCATGCCTCGATTTCATCATGACGGGAGACACCGTTTTAGTGTCCAAAATCGGAAAAAAAATTTTTTTTGGTAGATTTCATGAACGTGGTTTAACGTCAACTTTTAGGCCATATCCACCATGCCTCGATTTCATCATGACGGGAGACACCGTTTGAGTGTCCAAAATCTGAAAAATATATTTTTTGTAGATTTCATGAACGTGGTTTAACGTCAACTTTTAGGCCATATCCACCATGCCTCGATTTCATCATGACGGGAGACACCGTTTGAGTGTCCAAAATCTGAAAAATATATTTTTTGTAGATAACATGAACGTGGTCTAACGTCAACTTTTAAGCCATATGCCTCGATTTCAGCATGACGGGAGACACCGTTTGAGTGTCCAAAATCTGAAAAAAAAATATTTTTTGTAGATTTCATGAACGTGGTTTAACGTCAACTTTTAGGCCATATCCACCATGCCTCGATTTCATCATGACGGGAGACACCGTTTGAGTGTCCAAAATCTGAAAAATATATTTTTGGTAGAATTCATGAACGTAGTCTAACGTAAACTTTTATGCCATATCCACCATGCCTCGATTTCATCATGACGGGAGACACCGTTTGAGTGTCCAAAATCTGAAAAATATAGTTTTGGTAGAATTCATGAACGTGGTCTAACGTCAACTTTTTGGCCATATCCACCATGCCTCGATTTCAGCATGACGGGAGACACCGTTTTAGTGTCCAAAATCTGAAAAAAAAAAAATTTTTGTAGATTTCATGAACGTGGTTTAACGTCAACTTTTAGGCCATATCCACCATGCCTCGATTTCATCATGACGGGAGACACCGATTGAGTGTCCAAAATCTGAAAAATATATTTTTTGTAGATTTCATGAACGTGGTCTAACGTCAACTTTTAAGCCATATGCCTCGATTTCAGCATGACGGGAGACACCGTTTGAGTGTCCAAAATCTGAAAAAAAAATATTTTTTGTAGATTTCATGAACGTGGTTTAACGTAAACTTTTAGGCCATATCCACCATGCCTCGATTTCATCATGACGTGAGACACCGTTTGAGTGTCCAAAATCTGAAAAATATATTTTTGGTAGAATTCATGAACGTGGTCTAACGTCAACTTTTAGGCCATATCCACCATGCCTCGATTTCATCATGACGGGAGACACCGTTTGAGTGTCCAAAATCTGAAAAATATATTTTTGGTAGAATTCATGAACGTGGTCTAACGTCAACTTTTTGGCCATATCCACCATGCCTCGATTTCAGCATGACGGGAGACACCGTTTTAGTGTACAAAATCGGAAAAAAAAATATTTTTTGTAGATTTCATGAACGTGGTTTAACGTCAACTTTTAGGCCATATCCACCATGCCTCGATTTCATCATGACGGGAGACACCGATTGAGTGTCCAAAATCTGAAAAATATATTTTTTGTAGATTTCATGAACGTGGTCTAACGTCAACTTTTAAGCCATATGCCTCGATTTCAGCATGACGGGAGACACAGTTTGAGTGTCCAAAATCTGAAAAAAATATATTTTTTGTAGATTTCATGAACGTGGTTTAATGTAAACTTTTAGGCCATATCCACCATGCCTCGATTTCATCATGACGGGAGACACCGTTTGAGTGTCCAAAATCTGAAAAATATATTTTTGGTAGAATTCATGAACGTGGTCTAACATCAACTTTTAAGCCATATCCACCATGCCTCGATTTCAGCATGACGGGAGACACCGTTTTAGTGTCCAAAATCTGAAAAAAAATTATTTTTTGTAGATTTCATGAACGTGGTTTAACGTCAACTTTTAGGCCATATCCACCATGCCTCGATTTCATCATGACGGGAGACACCGTTTGAGTGTCCAAAATCTGAAAAATATATTTTTTGTAGATTTCATGAACGTGGTCTAACGTCAACTTTTAAGCCATATGCCTCGATTTCAGCATGACGGGAGACACAATTTGAGTGTCCAAAATCGTAAAAAAAAATTATTTTTTGTAGATTTCATGAACGTGGTTTAACGTCAACTTTTAGGCCATATCCACCATGCCTCGATTTCAGCATGACGGGAGACACCGTTTTAGTTTCCAAAATCTGAAAAAAAAATATTTTTTGTAGATTTCATGAACGTGGTCTAACGTCAACTTTTTGGCCATATCCACCATGCCTCGATTTCAGCATGACGGGAGACACCGTTTTAGTGTCCAAAATCGGAAAAAAAAATATTTTTTGTAGATTTCATGAACGTGGTTTAACGTCAACTTTTAGGCCATATCCACCATGCCTCGATTTCAGCATGACGGGAGACACCGTTTGAGTGTCCAAAATCGGAAAAAAAAATATTTTTTGTAGATTTCATGAACGTGGTTTAACGTCAACTTTTAGGCCATATCCACCATGCCTCGATTTCAGCATGACGGGAGACACCGTTTGAGTGTCCAAAATCGTAAAAAAAAATATTTTTTGTAGATTTCATGAACGTGGTTTAATGTCAACTTTTAGGCCATATCCACCATGCCTCGATTTCATCATGACGGGAGACACCGTTTGAGTGTCCAAAATCTGAAAAATATATTTTTTGTAGATTTCATGAACGTGGTTTAACGTCAACTTTTAGGCCATATCCACCATGCCTCGATTTCAGCATGACGGGAGACACCGTTTGAGTGTCCAAAATCGGAAAAAAAAATATTTTTTGTAGATTTCATGAACGTGGTTTAACGTCAACTTTTAGGCCATATCCACCATGCCTCGATTTCAGCATGACGGGAGACACCGTTTGAGTGTCCAAAATCGTAAAAAAAAATATTTTTTGTAGATTTCATGAACGTGGTTTAATGTCAACTTTTAGGCCATATCCACCATGCCTCGATTTCATCATGACGGGAGACACCGTTTGAGTGTCCAAAATCTGAAAAATATATTTTTTGTAGATTTCATGAACGTGGTTTAACGTCAACTTTTAGGCCATATCCACCATGCCTCGATTTCAGCATGACGGGAGACCGTTCGAGTGTCCAATATCTGAAAAATATATTTTTGGTAGAATACATGAACGTGGTCTAACGTCAACTTTTAGGCCATATCCACCATGCCTCGATTTCAGCATGACGGGAGACACCGTTTGAGTGTCCAAAATCGGAAAAAAATATATTTTTTGTAGATTTCATGAACGTGGTTTAATGTCAACTTTTAGGCCATATCCACCATGCCTCGATTTCAGCATGACGGGAGACACCGTTTGAGTGTCCAAAATCTGAAAAATATATTTTTGGTAGAATTCATGAACGTGGTCTAACGTCAACTTTTAGGCCATATCCACCATGCCTCGATTTCATCATGACGGGAGACACCGTTTGAGTGTCCAAAATCTGAAAAATATATTTTTGGTAGAATTCATGAACGTGGTCTAACGTCAACTTTTTGGCCATATCCACCATGCCTCGATTTCAGCATGACGGGAGACACCGTTTTAGTGTACAAAATCGGAAAAAAAAATATTTTTTGTAGATTTCATGAACGTGGTTTAACGTCAACTTTTAGGCCATATCCACCATGCCTCGATTTCATCATGACGGGAGACACCGATTGAGTGTCCAAAATCTGAAAAATATATTTTTTGTAGATTTCATGAACGTGGTCTAACGTCAACTTTTAAGCCATATGCCTCGATTTCAGCATGACGGGAGACACAGTTTGAGTGTCCAAAATCTGAAAAAAATATATTTTTTGTAGATTTCATGAACGTGGTTTAATGTAAACTTTTAGGCCATATCCACCATGCCTCGATTTCATCATGACGGGAGACACCGTTTGAGTGTCCAAAATCTGAAAAATATATTTTTGGTAGAATTCATGAACGTGGTCTAACATCAACTTTTAAGCCATATCCACCATGCCTCGATTTCAGCATGACGGGAGACACCGTTTTAGTGTCCAAAATCTGAAAAAAAATTATTTTTTGTAGATTTCATGAACGTGGTTTAACGTCAACTTTTAGGCCATATCCACCATGCCTCGATTTCATCATGACGGGAGACACCGTTTGAGTGTCCAAAATCTGAAAAATATATTTTTTGTAGATTTCATGAACGTGGTCTAACGTCAACTTTTAAGCCATATGCCTCGATTTCAGCATGACGGGAGACACAATTTGAGTGTCCAAAATCGTAAAAAAAAATAATTTTTTGTAGATTTCATGAACGTGGTTTAACGTCAACTTTTAGGCCATATCCACCATGCCTCGATTTCAGCATGACGGGAGACACCGTTTTAGTTTCCAAAATCTGAAAAAAAAATATTTTTTGTAGATTTCATGAACGTGGTCTAACGTCAACTTTTTGGCCATATCCACCATGCCTCGATTTCAGCATGACGGGAGACACCGTTTTAGTGTCCAAAATCGGAAAAAAAAATATTTTTTGTAGATTTCATGAACGTGGTTTAACGTCAACTTTTAGGCCATATCCACCATGCCTCGATTTCAGCATGACGGGAGACACCGTTTGAGTGTCCAAAATCGGAAAAAAAAATATTTTTTGTAGATTTCATGAACGTGGTTTAACGTCAACTTTTAGGCCATATCCACCATGCCTCGATTTCAGCATGACGGGAGACACCGTTTGAGTGTCCAAAATCGTAAAAAAAAATATTTTTTGTAGATTTCATGAACGTGGTTTAATGTCAACTTTTAGGCCATATCCACCATGCCTCGATTTCATCATGACGGGAGACACCGTTTGAGTGTCCAAAATCTGAAAAATATATTTTTTGTAGATTTCATGAACGTGGTTTAACGTCAACTTTTAGGCCATATCCACCATGCCTCGATTTCAGCATGACGGGAGACACCGTTTGAGTGTCCAAAATCGGAAAAAAAAATATTTTTTGTAGATTTCATGAACGTGGTTTAACGTCAACTTTTAGGCCATATCCACCATGCCTCGATTTCAGCATGACGGGAGACACCGTTTGAGTGTCCAAAATCGTAAAAAAAAATATTTTTTGTAGATTTCATGAACGTGGTTTAATGTCAACTTTTAGGCCATATCCACCATGCCTCGATTTCATCATGACGGGAGACACCGTTTGAGTGTCCAAAATCTGAAAAATATATTTTTTGTAGATTTCATGAACGTGGTTTAACGTCAACTTTTAGGCCATATCCACCATGCCTCGATTTCAGCATGACGGGAGACCGTTCGAGTGTCCAATATCTGAAAAATATATTTTTGGTAGAATTCATGAACGTGGTCTAACGTCAACTTTTAGGCCATATCCACCATGCCTCGATTTCAGCATGACGGGAGACACCGTTTGAGTGTCCAAAATCGGAAAAAAATATATTTTTTGTAGATTTCATGAACGTGGTTTAATGTCAACTTTTAGGCCATATCCACCATGCCTCGATTTCAGCATGACGGGAGACACCGTTTGAGTGTCCAAAATCTGAAAAATATATTTTTGGTAGAATTCATGAACGTGGTCTAACGTCAACTTTTAGGCCATATCCACCATGCCTCGATTTCATCATGACGGGAGACACCGTTTGAGTGTCCAAAATCTGAAAAATATATTTTTGGTAGAATTCATGAACGTGGTCTAACGTCAACTTTTTGGCCATATCCACCATGCCTCGATTTCAGCATGACGGGAGACACCGTTTTAGTGTACAAAATCGGAAAAAAAAATATTTTTTGTAGATTTCATGAACGTGGTTTAACGTCAACTTTTAGGCCATATCCACCGTGCCTCGATTTCATCATGACGGGAGACACCGATTGAGTGTCCAAAATCTGAAAAATATATTTTTTGTAGATTTCATGAACGTGGTCTAACGTCAACTTTTAAGCCATATGCCTCGATTTCAGCATGACGGGAGACACAGTTTGAGTGTCCAAAATCTGAAAAAAATATATTTTTTGTAGATTTCATGAACGTGGTTTAATGTAAACTTTTAGGCCATATCCACCATGCCTCGATTTCATCATGACGGGAGACACCGTTTGAGTGTCCAAAATCTGAAAAATATATTTTTGGTAGAATTCATGAACGTGGTCTAACATCAACTTTTAAGCCATATCCACCATGCCTCGATTTCAGCATGACGGGAGACACCGTTTTAGTGTCCAAAATCGGAAAAAAAATTATTTTTTGTAGATTTCATGAACGTGGTTTAACGTCAACTTTTAGGCCATATCCACCATGCCTCGATTTCATCATGACGGGAGACACCGTTTGAGTGTCCAAAATCTGAAAAATATATTTTTTGTAGATTTCATGAACGTGGTCTAACGTCAACTTTTAAGCCATATGCCTCGATTTCAGCATGACGGGAGACACAATTTGAGTGTCCAAAATCGTAAAATAAAATTATTTTTTGTAGATTTCATGAACGTGGTTTAACGTCAACTTTTAGGCCATATCCACCATGCCTCGATTTCAGCATGACGGGAGACACCGTTTTAGTTTCCAAAATCTGAAAAAAAAATATTTTTTGTAGATTTCATGAACGTGGTCTAACGTCAACTTTTTGGCCATATCCACCATGCCTCGATTTCAGCATGACGGGAGACACCGTTTTAGTGTCCAAAATCGGAAAAAAAAATATTTTTTGTAGATTTCATGAACGTGGTTTAACGTCAACTTTTAGGCCATATCCACCATGCCTCGATTTCAGCATGACGGGAGACACCGTTTGAGTGTCCAAAATCGGAAAAAAAAATATTTTTTGTAGATTTCATGAACGTGGTTTAACGTCAACTTTTAGGCCATATCCACCATGCCTCGATTTCAGCATGACGGGAGACACCGTTTGAGTGTCCAAAATCGTAAAAAAAAATATTTTTTGTAGATTTCATGAACGTGGTTTAATGTCAACTTTTAGGCCATATCCACCATGCCTCGATTTCATCATGACGGGAGACACCGTTTGAGTGTCCAAAATCTGAAAAATATATTTTTTGTAGATTTCATGAACGTGGTTTAACGTCAACTTTTAGGCCATATCCACCATGCCTCGATTTCAGCATGACGGGAGACCGTTCGAGTGTCCAATATCTGAAAAATATATTTTTGGTAGAATTCATGAACGTGGTCTAACGTCAACTTTTAGGCCATATCCACCATGCCTCGATTTCAGCATGACGGGAGACACCGTTTGAGTGTCCAAAATCGGAAAAAAATATATTTTTTGTAGATTTCATGAACGTGGTTTAATGTCAACTTTTAGGCCATATCCACCATGCCTCGATTTCAGCATGACGGGAGACACCGTTTTAGTGTCCAAAATCGGAAAAAAAAATATTTTTTGTAGATTTCATGAACGTGGTTTAACGTCAACTTTTAGGCCATATCCACCATGCCTCGATTTCATCATGACGGGAGACACCGTTTATGTGTCCAAAATCTGAAAAATATATTTTTGGTAGAATTCATGAACGTGGTCTAACGTCAACTTTTAGGCCATATCCACCATGCCTCGATTTCAGCATGACGGGAGACACCGTTTTAGTGTCCAAAATCGAAAAATATATTTTTTGTAGATTTCATGAACGTGGTTTAACGTCAACTTTTAGGCCATATCCACCATGCCTCGATTTCAGCATGACGGGAGACCGTTCGAGTGTCCAATATCTGAAAAATATATTTTTGGTAGAATTCATGAACGTGGTCTAACGTCAACTTTTAGGCCATATCCACCATGCCTCGATTTCAGCATGACGGGAGACACCGTTTGAGTGTCCAAAATCTGAAAAAAATATATTTTTTGTAGATTTCATGAACGTGGTTTAATGTCAACTTTTAGGCCATATCCACCATGCCTCGATTTCAGCATGACGGGAGACACCGTTTTAGTGTCCAAAATCGGAAAAAAAAATATTTTTTGTAGATTTCATGAACGTGGTTTAACGTCAACTTTTAGGCCATATCCACCATGCCTCGATTTCATCATGACGGGAGACACCGTTTATGTGTCCAAAATCTGAAAAATATATTTTTGGTAGAATTCATGAACGTGGTCTAACGTCAACTTTTAGGCCATATCCACCATGCCTCGATTTCAGCATGACGGGAGACACAGTTTTAGTGTCCAAAATCGGAAAAAAAAATATTTTTTGTAGATTTCATGAACGTGGTTTAACGTCAACTTTTAGGCCATATCCACCATGCCTCGATTTCATCATGACGGGAGACACCGTTTGAGTGTCCAAAATCTGAAAAATATATTTTTGGTAGAATTCATGAACGTGGTGAAACGTCAACTTTTAGGCCATATCCACCATGCCTCGATTTCAGCATGACGGGAGACACCGTTTTAGTGTCCAAAATCGAAAAAAAAAATATTTTTTGTAGATTTCGTGAACGTGGTCTAACGTCAACTTTTTGGCCATATCCACCATGCCTCGATTTCAGCATGACGGGAGACACCGTTTGAGTGTCCAAAATCGGAAAAATATATTTTTGGTAGAATTCATGAACGTGGTCTAACGTCAACATTTAGGCCATATCCACCATGCCTCGATTTCAGCATGACGGGAGACACCGTTTTAGTGTCCAAAATCGGAAAAAATAATATTTTTTGTAGATTTCATGAACGTGGTTTAACGTCAACTTTTAGGCCATATCCACCATGCCTCGATTTCAGCATGACGGGAGACACCGTTTGAGTGTCCAAAATCGGAAAAATATATTATTGGTAGAATTCATGAACGTGGTCTAACGTCAACTTTTAGGCCATATCCACCATGCCTCGATTTCAGCATGACGGGAGACACCGTTTGAGTGTCAAAAATCGGGAAAAAAAAATATTTTTTGTAGATTTCATGAACGTGGTCTAACGTCAACTTTTTGGCCATATCCACCATGCCTCGATTTCAGCATGACGGGAGACACCGTTTTAGTGTCCAAAATCGGAAAAAAAAATATTTTTTGTAGATTTCATGAACGTGGTCTAACGTCAACTTTTTGGCCATATCCACCATGCCTCGATTTCAGCATGACGGGAGACACCGTTTTAGTGTCCAAAATCGGAAAAAAAAATATTTTTTGTAGATTTCATGAACGTGGTTTAACGTCAACTTTTAGGCCATATCCACCATGCCTCGATTTCATCATGACGGGAGACACCGTTTGAGTGTCCAAAATCTGAAAAATATATTTTTTGTAGATTTCATGAACGTGGTTTAACGTCAACTTTTAGGCCATATCCACCATGCCTCGATTTCAGCATGACGGGAGACCGTTCGAGTGTCCAAAATCTGAAAAAAAAATATTTTTTGTAGATTTCATGAACGTGGTCTATCGTCAACTTTTTGGCCATATCCACCATGCCTCGATTTCAGCATGACGGGAGACACCGTTTTAGTGTCCAAAATCGGAAAAAAAAATATTTTTTGTAGATTTCATGAACGTGGTCTAACGTCAACTTTTTGGCCATATCCACCATGCCTCGATTTCAGCATGACGGGAGACACCGTTTTAGTGTCCAAAATCGGAAAAAAAAATATTTTTTGTAGATTTCATGAACGTGGTTTAACGTCAACTTTTAGGCCATATACACCATGCCTCGATTTCATCATGGCGGGAGACACCGTTTGAGTGTCCAAAATCTGAAAAATATATTTTTTGTAGATTTCATGAACGTTGTCTAACGTCAACTTTTAAGCCATATCCACCATGCCTCGATTTCAGCATGACGGGAAACACCGTTTGAGTGTCCAAAATGTGGAAAAAAAATTATTTTTTGTAGATTTCATGAACGTGGTTTAATGTCAACTTTTAGGCCATATCCACCATGCCTCGATTTCAGCATGACGGGAGACACCGTTTTAGTGTCCAAAATCGGAAAAAATAATATTTTTTGTAGATTTCATGAACGTGGTTTAACGTCAACTTTTTGGCCATATCCACCATGCCTCGATTTCATCATGACGGGAGACACCGTTTGAGTGTCCAAAATCTGAAAAATATTTTTTTTGTAGATTTCATGAACGTGGTCTAACGTCAACTTTTAAGCCATATGCCTCGATTTCAGCATGACGGGAGACACAATTTGAGTGTCCAAAACCGGAAAAACATTTTCTTTTTGTAGATTTCATGAACGTGGTTTAACGTCAACTTTTAGGCCATATCCACCATGCCTCGATTTCAGCATGACGGGAGACACCGTTTTAGTGTCCAAAATCGGAAAAAAAAATATTTTTTGTAGATTTCATGAACGTGGTCTAACGTCAACCTTTTGGCCATATCCACCATGCCTCGATTTCAGCATGACGGGAGACACCGTTTTAGTGTCCAAAATCGGAAAAAAAAATATTTTTTGTAGATTTCATGAACGTGGTTTAACGTCAACTTTTAGGCCATATCCACCATGACTCGATTTCATCATGACGGGAGACACCGTTTGAGTGTCCAAAATCTGAAAAATATATTTTTTGTAGATTTCATGAACGTGGTTTAACGTCAACTTTTAGGCCATATACACCATGCCTCGATTTCATCATGGCGGGAGACACCGTTTGAGTGTCCAAAATCTGAAAAATATATTTTTTGTAGATTTCATGAACGTTGTCTAACGTCAACTTTTAAGCCATATCCACCATGCCTCGATTTCAGCATGACGGGAAACACCGTTTGAGTGTCCAAAATGTGGAAAAAAAATTATTTTTTGTAGATTTCATGAACGTGGTTTAATGTCAACTTTTAGGCCATATCCACCATGCCTCGATTTCAGCATGACGGGAGACACCGTTTTAGTGTCCAAAATCGGAAAAAATAATATTTTTTGTAGATTTCATGAACGTGGTTTAACGTCAACTTTTAGGCCATATCCACCATGCCTCGATTTCAGCATGACGGGAGACACCGTTTTAGTGTCCAAAATCGGAAAAAAAAATATTTTTTGTAGATTTCATGAACGTGGTTTAACGTCAACTTTTAGGCCATATACACCATGCCTCGATTTCATCATGACGGGAGACACCGTTTGAGTGTCCAAAATCTGAAAAATATATTTTTTGTAGATTTCATGAACGTTGTCTAACGTCAACTTTTAAGCCATATCCACCATGCCTCGATTTCAGCATGACGGGAAACACCGTTTGAGTGTCCAAAATGTGGAAAAAAAAATATTTTTTGTAGATTTCATGAACGTGGTCTAACGTCAACTTTTTGGCCATATCCACCATGCCTCGATTTCATCATGACGGGAGACACCGTTTGAGTGTCCAAAATCTGAAAAATATATTTTTTGTAGATTTCATGAACGTGGTTTAACGTCAACTTTTAGGCCATATCCACCATGCCTCGATTTCATCATGACGGGAGACACCGTTTGAGTGTCCAAAATCTGAAAAATATATTTTTTGTAGATTTCATGAACGTTGTCTAACGTCAACTTTTAAGCCATATCCACCATGCCTCGATTTCAGCATGACGGGAGACACCGTTTGAGTGTCCAAAATCTGAAAAATATATTTTTGGTAGAATTCATGAACGTGGTCTAACGTCTACTTTTAGGCCATATCCACCATGCCTCGATTTCAGCATGACGGGAGACACCGTTTTAGTGTCCAAAATCGGAAAAAATAATATTTTTTGTAGATTTCATGAACGTGGTTTAACGTCAACTTTTAGGCCATATCCACCATGCCTCGATTTCAGCATGACGGGAGACACCGTTTGAGTGTCCAAAATCGGAAAAATATATTATTGGTAGAATTCATGAACGTGGTCTAACGTCAACTTTTAGGCCATATCCACCATGCCTCGATTTCAGCATGACGGGAGACACCGTTTGAGTGTCAAAAATCGGGAAAAAAAAATATTTTTTGTAGATTTCATGAACGTGGTCTAACGTCAACTTTTTGGCCATATCCACCATGCCTCGATTTCAGCATGACGGGAGACACCGTTTTAGTGTCCAAAATCGGAAAAAAAAATATTTTTTGTAGATTTCATGAACGTGGTCTAACGTCAACTTTTTGGCCATATCCACCATGCCTCGATTTCAGCATGACGGGAGACACCGTTTTAGTGTCCAAAATCGGAAAAAAAAATATTTTTTGTAGATTTCATGAACGTGGTTTAACGTCAACTTTTAGGCCATATCCACCATGCCTCGATTTCATCATGACGGGAGACATCGTTTGAGTGTCCAAAATCTGAAAAATATATTTTTTGTAGATTTCATGAACGTGGTTTAACGTCAACTTTTAGGCCATATCCACCATGCCTCGATTTCAGCATGACGGGAGACACCGTTTTAGTGTCCAAAATCGGAAAAAAAAATATTTTTTGTAGATTTCATGAACGTGGTCTAACGTCAACTTTTTGGCCATATCCACCATGCCTCGATTTCAGCATGACGGGAGACACCGTTTTAGTGTCCAAAATCGGAAAAAAAAATATTTTTTGTAGATTTCATGAACGTGGTTTAACGTCAACTTTTAGGCCATATCCACCATGCCTCGATTTCATCATGACGGGAGACACCGTTTGAGTGTCCAAAATCTGAAAAATATATTTTTTGTAGATTTCATGAACGTGGTCTAACGTCAACTTTTAAGCCATATGCCTCGATTTCAGCATGACGGGAGACACAATTTGAGTGTCCAAAACCGGAAAAACATTTTCTTTTTGTAGATTTCATGAACGTGGTTTAACGTCAACTTTTAGGCCATATCCACCATGCCTCGATTTCAGCATGACGGGAGACACCGTTTTAGTGTCCAAAATCGGAAAAAAAAATATTTTTTGTAGATTTCATGAACGTGGTCTAACGTCAACCTTTTGGCCATATCCACCATGCCTCGATTTCATCATGACGGGAGACACCGTTTGAGTGTCCAAAATCTGAAAAATATATTTTTTGTAGATTTCATGAACGTGGTTTAACGTCAACTTTTAGGCCATATCCACCATGCCTCGATTTCAGCATGACGGGAGACACCGTTTTAGTGTCCAAAATCGGAAAAAAAAATATTTTTTGTAGATTTCATGAACGTGGTTTAACGTCAACTTTTAGGCCATATCCACCATGCCTCGATTTCATCATGACGGGAGACACCGTTTGAGTGTCCAAAATCTGAAAAATATATTTTTTGTAGATTTCATGAACGTGGTTTAACGTCAACTTTTAGGCCATATACACCATGCCTCGATTTCATCATGACGGGAGACACCGTTTGAGTGTCCAAAATCTGAAAAATATATTTTTTGTAGATTTCATGAACGTTGTCTAACGTCAACTTTTAAGCCATATCCACCATGCCTCGATTTCAGCATGACGGGAAACACCGTTTGAGTGTCCAAAATGTGGAAAAAAAAATATTTTTGTAGATTTCATGAACGTGGTTTAATGTCAACTTTTAGGCCATATCCACCATGCCTCGATTTCAGCATGACGGGAGACACCGTTTTAGTGTCCAAAATCGGAAAAAATAATATTTTTTGTAGATTTCATGAACGTGGTTTAACGTCAACTTTTAGGCCATATCCACCATGCCTCGATTTCAGCATGACGGGAGACACCGTTTGAGTGTCCAAAATCGGAAAAATATATTATTGGTAGAATTCATGAACGTGGTCTAACGTCAACTTTTAGGCCATATCCACCATGCCTCGATTTCAGCATGACGGGAGACACCGTTTGAGTGTCAAAAATCGGGAAAAAAAAATATTTTTTGTAGATTTCATGAACGTGGTCTAACGTCAACTTTTTGGCCATATCCACCATGCCTCGATTTCAGCATGACGGGAGACACCGTTTTAGTGTCCAAAATCGGAAAAAAAAATATTTTTTGTAGATTTCATGAACGTGGTCTAACGTCAACTTTTTGGCCATATCCACCATGCCTCGATTTCAGCATGACGGGAGACACCGTTTTAGTGTCCAAAATCGGAAAAAAAAATATTTTTTGTAGATTTCATGAACGTGGTTTAACGTCAACTTTTAGGCCATATCCACCATGCCTCGATTTCATCATGACGGGAGACACCGTTTGAGTGTCCAAAATCTGAAAAATATATTTTTGGTAGATTTCATGAACGTGGTTTAACGTCAACTTTTAGGCCATATCCACCATGCCTCGATTTCAGCATGACGGGAGACCGTTCGAGTGTCCAAAATCTGAAAAAAAAATATTTTTTGTAGATTTCATGAACGTGGTCTAACGTCAACTTTTTGGCCATATCCACCATGCCTCGATTTCAGCATGACGGGAGACACCGTTTTAGTGTCCAAAATCGGAAAAAAAAATATTTTTTGTAGATTTCATGAACGTGGTCTAACGTCAACTTTTTGGCCATATCCACCATGCCTCGATTTCAGCATGACGGGAGACACCGTTTTAGTGTCCAAAATCGAAAAAAAAAATATTTTTTGTAGATTTCATGAACGTGGTTTAACGTCAACTTTTAGGCCATATCCACCATGCCTCGATTTCATCATGACGGGAGACACCGTTTGAGTGTCCAAAATCTGAAAAATATATTTTTTGTAGATTTCATGAATGTGGTCTAACGTCAACTTTTAAGCCATATGCCTCGATTTCAGCATGACGGGAGACACAATTTGAGTGTCCAAAACCGGATTTTTTTTTTTTTTTTGTAGATTTCATGAACGTGGTTTAACGTCAACTTTTAGGCCATATCCACCATGCCTCGATTTCAGCATGACGGGAGACACCGTTTTAGTGTCCAAAATCGGAAAAAAAAATATTTTTTGTAGATTTCATGAACGTGGTCTAACGTCAACCTTTTGGCCATATCCACCATGCCTCGATTTCAGCATGACGGGAGACACCGTTTTAGTGTCCAAAATCGGAAAAAAAAATATTTTTTGTAGATTTCATGAACGTGGTTTAACGTCAACCTTTAGGCCATATCCACCATGCCTCGATTTCATCATGACGGGAGACACCGTTTGAGTGTCCAAAATCTGAAAAATATATTTTTTGTAGATTTCATGAACGTGGTTTAACGTCAACTTTTAGGCCATATCCACCATGCCTCGATTTCATCATGACGGGAGACACCGTTTGAGTGTCCAAAATCTGAAAAATATATTTTTTGTAGATTTCATGAACGTTGTCTAACGTCAACTTTTAAGCCATATCCACCATGCCTCGATTTCAGCATGACGGGAGACACCGTTTGAGTGTCCAAAATCTGAAAAATATATTTTTGGTAGAATTCATGAACGTGGTCTAACGTCAACTTTTAGGCCATATCCACCATGCCTCGATTTCAGCATGACGGGAGACACCGTTTGAGTGTCCAAAATCGGAAAAAAAAATATTTTTTGTAGATTTCATGAACGTGGTTTAATGTCAACTTTTTGGCCATATCCACCATGCCTCGATTTCAGCATGACGGGAGACACCGTTTTAGTGTCCAAAATCGGAAAAAAAAATATTTTTTGTAGATTTCATGAACGTGGTTTAACGTCAACTTTTAGGCCATATCCACCATGCCTCGATTTCATCATGACGGGAGACACCGTTTGAGTGTCCAAAATCTGAAAAATATATTTTTTGTAGATTTCATGAACGTGGTTTAACGTCAACTTTTAGGCCATATCCACCATGCCTCGATTTCAGCATGACGGGAGATACCGTTTTAGTGTCCAAAATCGGAAAAAAAAATATTTTTTGTAGATTTCATGAACGTGGTCTAACGTCAACTTTTTGGCCATATCCACCATGCCTCGATTTCAGCATGACGGGAGACACCGTTTTAGTTTCCAAAATCGGATTTTTTTTTTTTTTTTGTAGATTTCATGAACGTGGTTTAACGTCAACTTTTAGGCCATATCCACCATGCCTCGATTTCATCATGACGGGAGACACCGTTTGAGTGTCCAAAATCGGAAAAAAAAATATTTTTTGTAGATTTCATGAACGTGGTCTAACGTCAACTTTTTGGCCATATCCACCATGCCTCGATTTCAGCATGACGGGAGACACCGTTTGAGTGTCCAAAATCGGAAAAAAAAATATTTTTTGTAGATTTCATGAACGTGGTCTAACGTCAACTTTTTGGCCATATCCACCATGCCTCGATTTCAGCATGACGGGAGACACCGTTTTAGTGTCCAAAATCGGAAAAAAAAATATTTTTTGTAGATTTCATGAACGTGGTTTAACGTCAACTTTTAGGCCATATCCACCATGCCTCGATTTCATCATGACGGGAGACACCGTTTGAGTGTCCAAAATCTGAAAAATATATTTTTTGTAGATTTCATGAACGTGGTTTAACGTCAACTTTTAGGCCATATACACCATGCCTCGATTTCATCATGACGGGAGACACCGTTTGAGTGTCCAAAATCTGAAAAATATATTTTTTGTAGATTTCATGAACGTGGTTTAAAGTCAACTTTTAGGCCATATACACCATGCCTCGATTTCATCATGACGGGAGACACCGTTTGAGTGTCCAAAATCTGAAAAATATATTTTTTGTAGATTTCATGAACGTTGTCTAACGTCAACTTTTAAGCCATATCCACCATGCCTCGATTTCAGCATGACGGGAGACACAGGTTTGAGTATCCAAAATGTGGAAAAAAAAATATTTTTTGTAGATTTCATGAACGTGGTTTAATGTCAACTTTTAGGCCATATCCACCATGCCTCGATTTCAGCATGACGGGAGACCATTCGAGTGTCCAAAATCTGAAAAATATATTTTTGGTAGAATTCATGAACGTGGTCTAACGTCAACTTTTAGGCCATATCCACCATGCCTCGATTTCAGCATGACGGGAGACACCGTTTGAGTGTCCAAAATCGGAAAAAAAAATATTTTTTTGTAGATTTCATGAACGTGGTTTAATGTCAACTTTTAGGCCATATCCACCATGCCTCGATTTCAGCATGACGGGAGACACCGTTTTAGTGTCCAAAATCGGAAAAAAAAATATTTTTTGTAGATTTCATGAACGTGGTTTAACGTCAACTTTTAGGCCATATCCACCATGCCTCGATTTCATCATGACGGGAGACACCGTTTGAGTGTCCAAAATCTGAAAAATATATTTTTTGTAGATTTCATGAACGTGGTTTAACGTCAACTTTTAGGCCATATCCACCATGCCTCGATTTCATCATGACGGGAGACACCGTTTGAGTGTCCAAAATCTGAAAAATATATTTTTTGTAGATTTCATGAACGTGGTTTAACGTCAACTTTTAGGCCATATCCACCATGCCTCGATTTCAGCATGACGGGAGACCGTTCGAGTGTCCAAAATCGGAAAAAAAAATATTTTTTGTAGATTTCATGAACGTGGTCTAACGTCAACTTTTTGGCCATATCCACCATGCCTCGATTTCAGCATGACGGGAGACACCGTTTGAGTGTCCAAAATCGAAAAAAAAAATATTTTTTGTAGATTTCATGAACGTGGTCTAACGTCAACTTTTTGGCCATATCTTCCATGCCTCGATTTCAGCATGACGGGAGACACCGTTTTAGTGTCCAAAATCGGAAAAAAAAATATTTTTTGTAGATTTCATGAACGTGGTTTAACGTCAACTTTTAGGCCATATCCACCATGCCTCGATTTCATCATGACAGGAGACACCGTTTGAGTGTCCAAAATCTGAAAAATATATTTTTTGTAGATTTCATGAACGTGGTTTAACGTCAACTTTTAGGCTATATACACCATGCCTCGATTTCATCATGACGGGAGACACCGTTTGAGTGTCCAAAATCTGAAAAATATATTTTTTGTAGATTTCATGAACGTGGTTTAAAGTCAACTTTTAGGCCATATACACCATGCCTCGATTTCATCATGACGGGAGACACCGTTTGAGTGTCCAAAATCTGAAAAATATATTTTTTGTAGATTTCATGAACTTTGTCTAACGTCAACTTTTAAGCCATATCCACCATGCCTCGATTTCAGCATGACGGGAGACACCGTTTGAGTGTCCAAAATGTGGAAAAAAAAATATTTTTTGTAGATTTCATGAACGTGGTTTAATGTCAACTTTTAGGCCATATCCACCATGCCTCGATTTCAGCATGACGGGAGACCGTTCGAGTGTCCAAAATCTGAAAAATATATTTTTGGTAGAATTCATGAACGTGGTCTAACGTCAACTTGTAGGCCATATCCACCATGCCTCGATTTCAGCATGACGGGAGACACCGTTTGAGTGTCCAAAATCGGAAAAAAAAATATTTTTTGTAGATTTCATGAACGTGGTTTAATGTCAACTTTTAGGCCATATCCACCATGCCTCGATTTCAGCATGACGGGAGACACCGTTTTAGTGTCCAAAATCGGAAAAAAATATATTTTTTGTAGATTTCATGAACGTGGTTTAACGTCAACTTTTAGGCCATATCCACCATGCCTCGATTTCAGCATGACGGGAGACCGTTCGAGTGTCCAAAATCTGAAAAATATATTTTTGGTAGAATTCATGAACGTGGTCTAACGTCAACTTTTAGGCCATATCCACCATGCCTCGATTTCAGCATGACGGGAGACACCGTTTGAGTGTCCAAAATCTGAAAAATATATTTTTTGTAGATTTCATGAACGTGGTTTAACGTCAACTTTTAGGCCATATCCACCATGCCTCGATTTCAGCATGACGGGAGATACCGTTTTAGTGTCCAAAATCGGAAAAAAAAATATTTTTTGTAGATTTCATGAACGTGGTCTAACGTCAACTTTTTGGCCATATCCACCATGCCTCGATTTCAGCATGACGGGAGACACCGTTTTAGTTTCCAAAATCAGATTTTTTTTTTGTAGATTTCATGAACGTGGTTTAACGTCAACTTTTAGGCCATATCCACCATGCCTCGATTTCATCATGACGGGAGACACCGTTTGAGTGTCCAAAATCTGAAAAATATATTTTTTGTAGATTTCATGAACGTGGTTTAACGTCAACTTTTAGGCCATATCCACCATGCCTCGATTTCAGCATGACGGGAGACCGTTCGAGTGTCCAAAATCGGAAAAAAAAATATTTTTTGTAGATTTCATGAACGTGGTCTAACGTCAACTTTTTGGCCATATCCACCATGCCTCGATTTCAGCATGACGGGAGACACCGTTTGAGTGTCCAAAATCGAAAAAAAAAATATTTTTTGTAGATTTCATGAACGTGGTCTAACGTCAACTTTTTGGCCATATCTTCCATGCCTCGATTTCAGCATGACGGGAGACACCGTTTTAGTGTCCAAAATCGGAAAAAAAAATATTTTTTGTAGATTTCATGAACGTGGTTTAACGTCAACTTTTAGGCCATATCCACCATGCCTCGATTTCATCATGACAGGAGACACCGTTTGAGTGTCCAAAATCTGAAAAATATATTTTTTGTAGATTTCATGAACGTGGTTTAACGTCAACTTTTAGGCTATATACACCATGCCTCGATTTCATCATGACGGGAGACACCGTTTGAGTGTCCAAAATCTGAAAAATATATTTTTTGTAGATTTCATGAACGTGGTTTAAAGTCAACTTTTAGGCCATATACACCATGCCTCGATTTCATCATGACGGGAGACACCGTTTGAGTGTCCAAAATCTGAAAAATATATTTTTTGTAGATTTCATGAACGTTGTCTAACGTCAACTTTTAAGCCATATCCACCATGCCTCGATTTCAGCATGACGGGAGACACCGTTTGAGTGTCCAAAATGTGGAAAAAAAAATATTTTTTGTAGATTTCATGAACGTGGTTTAATGTCAACTTTTAGGCCATATCCACCATGCCTCGATTTCAGCATGACGGGAGACCGTTCGAGTGTCCAAAATCTGAAAAATATATTTTTGGTAGAATTCATGAACGTGGTCTAACGTCAACTTGTAGGCCATATCCACCATGCCTCGATTTCAGCATGACGGGAGACACCGTTTGAGTGTCCAAAATCGGAAAAAAAAATATTTTTTGTAGATTTCATGAACGTGGTCTAACGTCAACTTTTTGGCCATATCCACCATGCCTCGATTTCAGCATGACGGGAGACACCGTTTTAGTGTCCAAAATCGGAAAAAAAAATATTTTTTGTAGATTTCATGAACGTGGTTTAACGTCAACTTTTAGGCCATATCCACCATGCCTCGATTTCATCATGACGGGAGACACCGTTTGAGTGTCCAAAATCTGAAAAATATATTTTTTGTAGATTTCATGAACGTGGTTTAACGTCAACTTTTAGGCCATATACACCATGCCTCGATTTCATCATGACGGGAGACACCGTTTGAGTGTCCAAAATCTGAAAAATATATTTTTTGTAGATTTCATGAACGTTGTCTAACCTCAACTTTTAAGCCATATCCACCATGCCTCGATTTCAGCATGACGGGAGACACCGTTTGAGTGTCCAAAATCTGGAAAAAAAATATTTTTTGTATATTTCATGAACGTGGTTTAATGTCAACTTTTAGGCCATATCCACCATGCCTCGATTTCAGCATGACGGGAGACCGTTCGAGTGTCCAAAATCTGAAAAATATATTTTTGGTAGAATTCATGAACGTGGTCTAACGTCAACTTTTAGGCCATATCCACCATGCCTCGATTTCAGCATGACGGGAGACACCGTTTGAGTGTCCAAAATCGGAAAAAAAAATATTTTTTGTAGATTTCATGAACGTGGTTTAATGTCAACTTTTTGGCCATATACACCATGCCTCGATTTCAGCATGACGGGAGACACCGTTTTAGTGTCCAAAATCGGAAAAAAAAATATTTTTTGTAGATTTCATGAACGTGGTTTAACGTCAACTTTTAGGCCATATCCACCATGCCTCGATTTCATCATGACGGGAGACACCGTTTGAGTGTCCAAAATCTGAAAAATATATTTTTTGTAGATTTCATGAACGTGGTTTAACGTCAACTTTTAGGCCATATCCACCATGCCTCGATTTCAGCATGACGGGAGATACCGTTTTAGTGTCCAAAATCGGAAAAAAAAATATTTTTTGTAGATTTCATGAACGTGGTCTAACGTCAACTTTTTGGCCATATCCACCATGCCTCGATTTCAGCATGACTGGAGACACCGTTTTAGTTTCCAAAATCGGATTTATTTATTTTTTTGTAGATTTCATGAACGTGGTTTAACGTCAACTTTTAGGCCATATCCACCATGCCTCGATTTCATCATGACGGGAGACACCGTTTGAGTGTCCAAAATCTGAAAAATATATTTTTTGTAGATTTCATGAACGTGGTTTAACGTCAACTTTTAGGCCATATCCACCATGCCTCGATTTCAGCATGACGGGAGACCGTTCGAGTGTCCAAAATCGGAAAAAAAAATATTTTTTGTAGATTTCATGAACGTGGTCTAACGTCAACTTTTTGGCCATATCCACCATGCCTCGATTTCAGCATGACGGGAGACACCGTTTGAGTGTCCAAAATCGGAAAAAAAAATATTTTTTGTAGATTTCATGAACGTGGTCTAACGTCAACTTTTTGGCCATATCCACCATGCCTCGATTTCAGCATGACGGGAGACACCGTTTTAGTGTCCAAAATCGGAAAAAAAAATATTTTTTGTAGATTTCATGAACGTGGTTTAACGTCAACTTTTAGGCCATATCCACCATGCCTCGATTTCATCATGACGGGAGACACCGTTTGAGTGTCCAAAATCTGAAAAATATATTTTTTGTAGATTTCATGAACGTGGTTTAACGTCAACTTTTAGGCCATATACACCATGCCTCGATTTCATCATGACGGGAGACACCGTTTGAGTGTCCAAAATCTGAAAAATATATTTTTTGTAGATTTCATGAACGTTGTCTTAAGTCAACTTTTAAGCCATATCCACCATGCCTCGATTTCAGCATGACGGGAGACACCGTTTGAGTGTCCAAAATCTGGAAAAAAAAATATTTTTTGTAGATTTCATGAACGTGGTTTAATGTCAACTTTTAGGCCATATCCACCATGCCTCGATTTCAGCATGACGGGAGACCGTTCGAGTGTCCAAAATCTGAAAAATATATTTTTGGTAGAATTCATGAACGTGGTCTAACGTCAACTTTTAGGCCATATCCACCATGCCTCGATTTCAGCATGACGGGAGACACCGTTTGAGTGTCCAAAATCGGAAAAAAAAATATTTTTTGTAGATTTCATGAACGTGGTTTAATGTCAACTTTTAGGCCATATCCACCATGCCTCGATTTCAGCATGACGGGAGACACCGTTTTAGTGTCCAAAATCGGAAAAAAATATATTTTTTGTAGATTTCATGAACGTGGTTTAACGTCAACTTTTAGGCCATATCCACCATGCCTCGATTTCATCATGACGGGAGACACCGTTTGAGTGTCCAAAATCTGAAAAATATATTTTTTGTAGATTTCATGAACGTGGTTTAACGTCAACTTTTAGGCCATATCCACCATGCCTCGATTTCATCATGACGGGAGACACCGTTTGAGTGTCCAAAATCTGAAAAATATGTTTTTTGTAGATTTCATGAACGTTGTCTAACGTCAACTTTTAAGCCATATCCACCATGCCTCGATTTCAGCATGACGGGAGACACCGTTTGAGTGTCCAAAATCTGAAAAATATATTTTTTGTCGATTTTATGAACATGGTCTAACGTCAACTTTTAGGCCATATCCACCATGCCTCGATATCAGCATGACGGGAGACACGGTTTGAGTGTCCAAAATCTGAAAAATATATTTTTTGTCGATTTCATGAACGTGGTCTAACGTCAACTTTTAGGCCATATCCACCATGCCTCGATTTCAGCATGACGGGAGACACTGTTTGAGTGTCAAAAATCTGAAAAATATATTTTTTGTCGATTTCATGAACATGGTCTAACGTCAACTTTTAGGCCATATCCACCATGCCTCGATATCAGCATGACGGGAGACACGGTTTGAGTGTCCAAAATCTGAAAAATATATTTTTTGTCGATTTCATGAACGTGGTCTAACGTCAAATTTTAGGCCATATCCACCATGCCTCGATTTCAGCATGACTGGAGACACCGTTTGAGTGTCCAAAATCTGAAAAATATATTTTTGGTAGATTACATGAACGTGGTCTAACGTCAACTTTTAGGCCATATCCACCATGCCTCGATTTCAGCATGACGGGAGACACCGTTTGAGTGTCCAAAATCTGAAAAATATATTTTTGGTAGATTTCATGAACGTGGTGAAACGTCAACTTTTAGGCCATATCCACCATGCCTCGATTTCAGCATGACGGGAGACACCGTTTGAGTGTCCAAAATCTGAAAAATATATTTTTGGTAGATTTCATGAACGTGGTCTAACGTCAACTTTTAGGCCATATCCACCATGCCTCGATTTCAGCATGACGGGAGACACTGTTTGAGTGTCAAAAATCTGAAAAATATATTTTTTGTCGATTTCATGAACATGGTCTAACGTCAACTTTTAGGCCATATCCACCATGCCTCGATATCAGCATGACGGGAGACACGGTTTGAGTGTCCAAAATCTGAAAAATATATTTTTGGTAGATTTCATGAACGTGGTGAAACGTCAACTTTTAGGCCATATCCACCATGCCTCGATTTCAGCATGACGGGAGACACCGTTTGAGTGTCCAAAATCTGAAAAATATATTTTTGGTAGATTTCATGAACGTGGTCTAACGTCAACTTTTAGGCCATATCCACCATGCCTCGATTTCAGCATGACGGGAGACACTGTTTGAGTGTCAAAAATCTGAAAAATATATTTTTTGTCGATTTCATGAACATGGTCTAACGTCAACTTTTAGGCCATATCCACCATGCCTCGATATCAGCATGACGGGAGACACGGTTTGAGTGTCCAAAATCTGAAAAATATATTTTTTGTCGATTTCATGAACGTGGTCTAACGTCAACTTTTAGGCCATATCCACCATGCCTCGATTTCAGCATGACGGGAGACACTGTTTGAGTGTCAAAAATCTGAAAAATATATTTTTTGTCGATTTCATGAACATGGTCTAACGTCAACTTTTAGGCCATATCCACCATGCCTCGATATCAGCATGACGGGAGACACGGTTTGAGTGTCCAAAATCTGAAAAATATATTTTTTGTCGATTTCATGAACGTGGTCTAACGTCAACTTTTAGGCCATATCCACCATGCCTCGATTTCAGCATGACGGGAGACACTGTTTGAGTGTCAAAAATCTGAAAAATATATTTTTTGTCGATTTCATGAACATGGTCTAACGTCAACTTTTAGGCCATATCCACCATGCCTCGATATCAGCATGACGGGAGACACGGTTTGAGTGTCCAAAATCTGAAAAATATATTTTTTGTCGATTTCATGAACGTGGTCTAACGTCAACTTTTAGGCCATATCCACCATGCCTCGATATCAGCATGACGGGAGACACCGTTTGAGTGTCCAAATTCTGAAAAATATATTTTTGGTAGATTTCATGAACATGGTCTAACGTCAACTTTTAGGCCTTATCCACCATGCCTCGATTTCAGCATGACGGGAGACACCGTTTGAGTGTCCAAAATCTGAAAAATATATTTTTGGTAGATTTCATGAACGTGGTCTAACTTCAACTTTTAGGCCATATCCACCATGCCTCGATTTCAGCATGACGGGAGACACCGTTTGAGTGTCCAAAATCGGAAAAATATATTTTTTGTAGATTTCATGAACGTGGTCTAACGTCAACTTTTAGGCCATATCCACCATGCCTCGATTTCAGCATGTCGGGAGACACCGTTTGAGTGTCCAAAATCAGACAAATATATTTTTGGTAGATTTCATGAACGTGGTCTAACTTCAACTTTTAGGCCATATCCACCATGCCTCGATTTCAGCATGACGGGAGACACCGTTTGAGTGTCCAAAATCTGAAAAATATATTTTTGGTAGATTTCATGAACGTGGTCTAACGTCAACTTTTAGGCCATATCCACCATGCCTCGATTTCAGCATGACGGGAGACACCGTTTGAGTGTCCAAAATCTGAAAAATATATTTTTTGTCGATTTCATGAACGTGGTCTATCGTCAACTTTTAGGCCATATCCACCATGCCTCGATATCAGCATGACGGGAGACACCGTTTGAGTGTCCAAAATCTGAAAAATATATTTTTGGTAGATTTCATGAACGTGGTCTAACGTCAACATTTAGGCCATATCCACCATGCCTCGATTTCAGCATGACTGGAGACACCGTTTGAGTGTCCAAAATCTGAAAAATATATTTTTGGTAGATTACATGAACGTGGTCTAACGTCAACTTTTAGGCCATATCCACCATGCCTCGATTTCAGCATGACGGGAGACACCGTTTGAGTGTCCAAAATCTGAAAAATATATTTTTGGTAGATTTCATGAACGTGGTGAAACGTCAACTTTTAGGCCATATCCACCATGCCTCGATTTCAGCATGACGGGAGACACCGTTTGAGTGTCCAAAATCTGAAAAATATATTTTTGGTAGATTTCATGAACGTGGTCTAACGTCAACTTTTAGGCCATATCCACCATGCCTCGATTTCAGCATGACGGGAGACACGGTTTGAGTGTCCAAAATCTGAAAAATATATTTTTTGTCGATTTCATGAACATGGTCTAACGTCAACTTTTAGGCCATATCCACCATGCCTCGATATCAGCATGACGGGAGACATTGTTTGGGTGTCCAAAATCTGAAAAATATATTTTTGGTAGATTTCATGAACGTGGTGAAACGTCAACTTTTAGGCCATATCCACCATGCCTCGATTTCAGCATGACGGGAGACACCGTTTGAGTGTCCAAAATCTGAAAAATATATTTTTGGTAGATTTCATGAACGTGGTCTAACGTCAACTTTTAGGCCATATCCACCATGCCTCGATTTCAGCATGACGGGAGACACTGTTTGAGTGTCAAAAATCTGAAAAATATATTTTTTGTCGATTTCATGAACATGGTCTAACGTCAACTTTTAGGCCATATCCACCATGCCTCGATATCAGCATGACGGGAGACAAGGTTTGAGTGTCCAAAATCTGAAAAATATATTTTTTGTCGATTTCATGAACGTGGTCTAACGTCAACTTTTAGGCCATATCCACCATGCCTCGATTTCAGCATGACGGGAGACACTGTTTGAGTGTCAAAAATCTGAAAAATATATTTTTTGTCGATTTCATGAACATGGTCTAACGTCAACTTTTAGGCCATATCCACCATGCCTCGATATCAGCATGACGGGAGACACGGTTTGAGTGTCCAAAATCTGAAAAATATATTTTTTGTCGATTTCATGAACGTGGTCTAACGTCAACTTTTAGGCCATATCCACCATGCCTCGATATCAGCATGACGGGAGACACCGTTTGAGTGTCCAAAATCTGAAAAATATATTTTTGGTAGATTTCATGAACATGGTCTAACGTCAACTTTTAGGCCTTATCCACCATGCCTCGATTTCAGCATGACGGGAGACACCGTTTGAGTGTCCAAAATCTGAAAAATATATTTTTGGTAGATTTCATGAACGTGGTCTAACTTCAACTTTTAGGCCATATCCACCATGCCTCGATTTCAGCATGACGGGAGACACCGTTTGAGTGTCCAAAATCGGAAAAATATATTTTTTGTAGATTTCATGAACGTGGTCTAACGTCAACTTTTAGGCCATATCCACCATGCCTCGATTTCAGCATGTCGGGAGACACCGTTTGAGTGTCCAAAATCAGACAAATATATTTTTGGTAGATTTCATGAACGTGGTCTAACTTCAACTTTTAGGCCATATCCACCATGCCTCGATTTCAGCATGACGGGAGAAACCGTTTGAGTGTCCAAAATCTGAAAAATATATTTTTGGTAGATTTCATGAACGTGGTCTAACGTCAACTTTTAGGCCATATCCACCATGCCTCGATTTCAGCATGACGGGAGACACCGTTTGAGTGTCCAAAATCTGAAAAATATATTTTTTGTCGATTTCATGAACGTGGTCTATCGTCAACTTTTAGGCCATATCCACCATGCCTCGATATCAGCATGACGGGAGACACCGTTTGAGTGTCCAAAATCTGAAAAATATATTTTTGGTAGATTTCATGAACGTGGTCTAACGTCAACATTTAGGCCATATCCACCATGCCTCGATTTCAGCATGACTGGAGACACCGTTTGAGTGTCCAAAATCTGAAAAATATATTTTTGGTAGATTACATGAACGTGGTCTAACGTCAACTTTTAGGCCATATCCACCATGCCTCGATTTCAGCATGACGGGAGACACCGTTTGAGTGTCCAAAATCTGAAAAATATATTTTTTGTAGATTTCATGAACGTGGTCTAACGTCATCTTTTAGGCCATATCCACCATGCCTCGATTTCAGCATGACTGGAGACACCGTTTGAGTGTCCAAAATCTGAAAAATATATTTTTGGTAGATTACATGAACGTGGTCTAACGTCAACTTTTAGGCCATATCCACCATGCCTCGATTTCAGCATGACGGGAGACACCGTTTGAGTGTCCAAAATCTGAAAAATATATTTTTTGTAGATTTCATGTACGTGGTCTAACGTCAACTTTTAAGCCATATCCAACATGCCTCGATTTCAGCATGACGAGAGACACCGTTTGAGTGTCCAAAATCTGAAAAATATATTTTTGGTAGATTTCATGACCGTGGTCAAACGTCAACTTTTAGGCCATATCCACCATGCCTCGATTTCAGCATGACGGGAGACACTGTTTGAGTGTCCAAAATCTGAAAAATATATTTTTGGTAGATTTCATGAACGTGGTCTAACGTCAACTTTTAGGCCATATCCACCATGCCTCGATTTCAGCATGACGGGAGACACCGTTTGAGTGTCCAAAATCTGAAAAATATTTTTTTTGTCGATTTCATGAACGTGGTCTATCGTCAACTTTTAGGCCATATCCACCATGCCTCGATTTCAGCATGACGGGAGACACCGTTTGAGTGTCCAAAATCTGAAAAATATATTTTTGGTAGATTTCATGAATGTGGTCTAACGTCAACTTTTAGGCCATATCCACCATGCCTCGATTTCATCATGACGGGAGACACTGTTTGAGTGTCAAAAATCTGAAAAATATATTTTTTGTCGATTTCATGAACATGGTCTAACGTCAACTTTTAGGCCATATCCACCATGCCTCGATATCAGCATGACGGGAGACACCGTTTGAGTGTCCAAAATCTGAAAAATATATTTTTGGTAGATTTCATGAACGTGGTCTAACGTCAACTTTTAGGCCTTATCCACCATGCCTCGATTTCAGCATGACTGGAGACACCGTTTGATTGTCCAAAATCTGAAAAATATATTTTTGGTAGATTTCATGAACGTGGTCCAACTTCAACTTTTAGGCCATATCCACCATGCCTCGATTTCAGCATGACGGGAGACACCGTTTGAGTGTCCAAAATCGGAAAAATATATTTTTGGTAGATTTCATGAACGTGGTCTAACGTCAACTTTTAGGCCATATCCACCATGCCTCGATTTCAGCATGAAGGGAGACACCGTTTGAGTGTCCAAAATCTGAAAAATATATTTTTGGTAGATTTCATGAACGTGGTCAAACGTCAACTTTTAGGCCATATCCACCATGCCTCGATTTCAGCAAGTCGGGAGACACCGTTTGAGTGTCCAAAATCTGAAAAATATATTTTTGGTAGATTTCATGACCGTGGTCAAACGTCAACTTTTAGGCCATATCCACCATGCCTCGATTTCAGCATGACGGGAGACACCGTTTGAGTGTCCAAAATCTGAAAAATATATTTTTGGTAGATTTCATGAACGTGGTGTAACGTCAACTTTTAGGCCATATCCACCATGCCTCGATTTCAGCATGACGGGAGACACCGTTTGAGTGTCCAAAATCTGAAAAATATATTTTTGGTAGATTTCATGAACGTGGTCTAAGGTCAACTTTTAGGCCATATCCACCATGCCTCGATTTCAGCAGGACGGGAGACACCGTTTGAGTGTCCAAAATCTGAAAAATATATTTTTGGTAGATTTCATGAACGTGGTCTAACGTCAACTTTTAGGCCATATCCACCATGCCTCGATTTCAGCATGACGGGAGACACTGTTTGAGTGTCAAAAATCTGAAAAATATATTTTTTGTCGATTTCATGAACATGGTCTAACGTCAACTTTTAGGCCATATCCACCATGCCTCGATATAAGCATGACGGGAGACACGGTTTGAGTGTCCAAAATCTGAAAAATATATTTTTTGTAGATTTCATGAACGTGGTCTAACGTCAACTTTTAGGCCATATCCACCATGCCTCGATTTCAGCATGTCGGGAGACACCGTTTGAGTGTCCAAAATCTGAAAAATATATTTTTGGTAGATTTCATGACCGTGGTCAAACGTCAACTTTTAGGCCATATCCACCATGCCTCGATTTCAGCATGACGGGAGACACCGTTTGAGTGTCCAAAATCTGAAAAATATATTTTTGGTAGATTTCATGAACGTGGTCTAACGTCAACTTTTAGGCCTTATCCACCATGCCTCGATTTCAGCATGACTGGAGACACCGTTTGATTGTCCAAAATCTGAAAAATATATTTTTGGTAGATTTCATGAACGTGGTCCAACTTCAACTTTTAGGCCATATCCACCATGCCTCGATTTCAGCATGACGGGAGACACCGTTTGAGTGTCCAAAATCGGAAAAATATATTTTTGGTAGATTTCATGAACGTGGTCTAACGTCAACTTTTAGGCCATATCCACCATGCCTCGATTTCAGCATGAAGGGAGACACCGTTTGAGTGTCCAAAATCTGAAAAATATATTTTTGGTAGATTTCATGAACGTGGTCAAACGTCAACTTTTAGGCCATATCCACCATGCCTCGATTTCAGCAAGTCGGGAGACACCGTTTGAGTGTCCAAAATCTGAAAAATATATTTTTGGTAGATTTCATGACCGTGGTCAAACGTCAACTTTTAGGCCATATCCACCATGCCTCGATTTCAGCATGACGGGAGACACCGTTTGAGTGTCCAAAATCTGAAAAATATATTTTTGGTAGATTTCATGAACGTGGTGTAACGTCAACTTTTAGGCCATATCCACCATGCCTCGATTTCAGCATGACGGGAGACACCGTTTGAGTGTCCAAAATCTGAAAAATATATTTTTGGTAGATTTCATGAACGTGGTCTAAGGTCAACTTTTAGGCCATATCCACCATGCCTCGATTTCAGCAGGACGGGAGACACCGTTTGAGTGTCCAAAATCTGAAAAATATATTTTTGGTAGATTTCATGAACGTGGTCTAACGTCAACTTTTAGGCCATATCCACCATGCCTCGATTTCAGCATGACGGGAGACACTGTTTGAGTGTCAAAAATCTGAAAAATATATTTTTTGTCGATTTCATGAACATGGTCTAACGTCAACTTTTAGGCCATATCCACCATGCCTCGATATAAGCATGACGGGAGACACGGTTTGAGTGTCCAAAATCTGAAAAATATATTTTTTGTAGATTTCATGAACGTGGTCTAACGTCAACTTTTAGGCCATATCCACCATGCCTCGATTTCAGCATGTCGGGAGACACCGTTTGAGTGTCCAAAATCTGAAAAATATATTTTTGGTAGATTTCATGACCGTGGTCAAACGTCAACTTTTAGGCCATATCCACCATGCCTCGATTTCAGCATGACGGGAGACACCGTTTGAGTGTCCAAAATCTGAAAAATATATTTTTGGTAGATTTCATGAACGTGGTCTAACGTCAACTTTTAGGCCATATCCACCATGCCTCGATATCAGCATGACGGGAGACACCGTTTGAGTGTCTAAAATCTGATAAATATATTTTTGGTAGATTTCATGAACGTGGTCTAACGTCAACTTTTAGGCCATATCCACCATGCCTCGATTTCAGCATGACGGGAGACACCGTTTGAGTGTCCAAAATCTGAAAAATATATTTTTTGTAGATTTCATGAACGTCGTCTAACGTCAACTTTTAGGCCATATCCACCATGCCTCGATTTCAGCATGACGGGAGACACCGTTTGAGTGTCCAAAATCTGAAAAATATATTTTTGGTAGATTTCATGAACGTGGTCTAACGTCAACTTTTAGGCCATATCCACCATGCCTCGATTTCAGCATGACGGGAGACACCGTTTGAGTGTCCAAAATCTGAAAAATATATTTTTTGTCGATTTCATGAACGTGGTCTATCGTCAACTTTTAGGCCATATCCACCATGCCTCGATATCAGCATGACGGGAGACACCGTTTGAGTGTCCAAAATCTGAAAAATATATTTTTGGTAGATTTCATGAACGTGGTCTAATGTCAACTTTTAGGCCATATCCACCATGCCTCGATATCAGCATGACGGGAGACACAGTTTGAGTGTCCAAAATCTGAAAAATATATTTTTGGTAGATTTCATGAACGTGGTCTAAGGTCAACTTTTAGGCCATATCCACCATGCCTCGATTTCAGCATGACGGGAGACACCGTTTGAGTGTCCAAAATCTGAAAAATATATTTTTGGTAGATTTCATGAACGTGGTCTAACGTCAACTTTTAGGCCATATCCACCATGCCTCGATTTCAGCATGACGGGAGACACTGTTTGAGTGTCAAAAATCTGAAAAATATATTTTTTGTCGATTTCATGAACATGGTCTAACGTCAACTTTTAGGCCATATCCACCATGCCTCGATATCATTATGACGGGAGACACGGTTTGAGTGTCCAAAATCTGAAAAATATATTTTTTGTAGATTTCATGAACGTGGTCTAACGTCAACTTTTAGGCCATATCCACCATGCCTCGATTTCAGAATGTCGGGAGACACCGTTTGAGTGTCCAAAATCTGAAAAATATATTTTTGGTAGATTTCATGAACGTGGTCAAACGTCAACTTTTAGGCCATATCCACCATGCCTCGATTTCAGCATGACGGGAGACACCGTTTGAGTGTCCAAAATCTGAAAAATATATTTTTGGTAGATTTCATGAACGTGGTCTAACGTCAACTTTTAGGCCATATCCACCATGCCTCGATTTCAGCATGACGGGAGACACCGTTTGAGTGTCCAAAATCTGATAAATATATTTTTGGTAGATTTCATGAACGTGGTCTAACGTCAACTTTTAGGCCATATACACCATGCCTCGATTTCAGCATGACGGGAGACACCGTTTGAGTGTCCAAAATCTGAAAAATATATTTTTTGTAGATTTCATGAACGTCGTCTAACGTCAACTTTTAGGCCATATCCACCATGCCTCGATTTCAGCATGACGGGAGACACCGTTTGAGTGTCCAAAATCTGAAAAATATATTTTTTGTTGATTTCATGAACGTGGTCTAACGTCAACTTTTAGGCCATATCCACCATGCCTCGATATCAGCATGACGGGAGACACCGTTTGAGTGTCCAAAATCTGAAAAATATATTTTTGGTAGATTTCATGAACGTGGTCTAATGTCAACTTTTAGGCCATATCCACCATGCCTCGATATCAGCATGACGGGAGACACCGTTTGAGTGTCCAAAATCTGAAAAATATATTTTTGGTAGATTCCATGAACGTGGTCTAACGTCAACTTTTAGGCCTTATCCACCATGCCTCGATTTCAGCATGACGGGAGACACCGTTTGAGTGTCCAAAATCTGAAAAATATATTTTTGGTAGATTTCATGACCGTGGTCAAACGTCAACTTTTAGGCCATATCCACCATGCCTCGATTTCAGCATGACGGGAGACACCGTTTGAGTGTCCAAAATCTGAAAAATATATTTTTGGTAGATTTCATGAACGTGGTCTAACGTCAACTTTTAGGCCATATCCACCATGCCTCGATATCAGCATGACGGGAGACACCGTTTGAGTGTCTAAAATCTGATAAATATATTTTTGGTAGATTTCATGAACGTGGTCTAACGTCAACTTTTAGGCCATATCCACCATGCCTCGATTTCAGCATGACGGGAGACACCGTTTGAGTGTCCAAAATCTGAAAAATATATTTTTTGTAGATTTCATGAACGTCGTCTAACGTCAACTTTTAGGCCATATCCACCATGCCTCGATTTCAGCATGACGGGAGACACCGTTTGAGTGTCCAAAATCTGAAAAATATATTTTTGGTAGATTTCATGAACGTGGTCTAACGTCAACTTTTAGGCCATATCCACCATGCCTCGATTTCAGCATGACGGGAGACACCGTTTGAGTGTCCAAAATCTGAAAAATATATTTTTTGTCGATTTCATGAACGTGGTCTATCGTCAACTTTTAGGCCATATCCACCATGCCTCGATATCAGCATGACGGGAGACACCGTTTGAGTGTCCAAAATCTGAAAAATATATTTTTGGTAGATTTCATGAACGTGGTCTAATGTCAACTTTTAGGCCATATCCACCATGCCTCGATATCAGCATGACGGGAGACACAGTTTGAGTGTCCAAAATCTGAAAAATATATTTTTGGTAGATTTCATGAACGTGGTCTAAGGTCAACTTTTAGGCCATATCCACCATGCCTCGATTTCAGCATGACGGGAGACACCGTTTGAGTGTCCAAAATCTGAAAAATATATTTTTGGTAGATTTCATGAACGTGGTCTAACGTCAACTTTTAGGCCATATCCACCATGCCTCGATTTCAGCATGACGGGAGACACTGTTTGAGTGTCAAAAATCTGAAAAATATATTTTTTGTCGATTTCATGAACATGGTCTAACGTCAACTTTTAGGCCATATCCACCATGCCTCGATATCATTATGACGGGAGACACGGTTTGAGTGTCCAAAATCTGAAAAATATATTTTTTGTAGATTTCATGAACGTGGTCTAACGTCAACTTTTAGGCCATATCCACCATGCCTCGATTTCAGAATGTCGGGAGACACCGTTTGAGTGTCCAAAATCTGAAAAATATATTTTTGGTAGATTTCATGAACGTGGTCAAACGTCAACTTTTAGGCCATATCCACCATGCCTCGATTTCAGCATGACGGGAGACACCGTTTGAGTGTCCAAAATCTGAAAAATATATTTTTGGTAGATTTCATGAACGTGGTCTAACGTCAACTTTTAGGCCATATCCACCATGCCTCGATTTCAGCATGACGGGAGACACCGTTTGAGTGTCCAAAATCTGATAAATATATTTTTGGTAGATTTCATGAACGTGGTCTAACGTCAACTTTTAGGCCATATACACCATGCCTCGATTTCAGCATGACGGGAGACACCGTTTGAGTGTCCAAAATCTGAAAAATATATTTTTTGTAGATTTCATGAACGTCGTCTAACGTCAACTTTTAGGCCATATCCACCATGCCTCGATTTCAGCATGACGGGAGACACCGTTTGAGTGTCCAAAATCTGAAAAATATATTTTTTGTTGATTTCATGAACGTGGTCTAACGTCAACTTTTAGGCCATATCCACCATGCCTCGATATCAGCATGACGGGAGACACCGTTTGAGTGTCCAAAATCTGAAAAATATATTTTTGGTAGATTTCATGAACGTGGTCTAATGTCAACTTTTAGGCCATATCCACCATGCCTCGATATCAGCATGACGGGAGACACCGTTTGAGTGTCCAAAATCTGAAAAATATATTTTTGGTAGATTCCATGAACGTGGTCTAACGTCAACTTTTAGGCCTTATCCACCATGCCTCGATTTCAGCATGACGGGAGACACCGTTTGAGTGTCCAAAATCTGAGAAATATATTTTTGGTAGATTTCATGAACGTGGTCTAACTTCAACTTTTAGGCCATATCCACCATGCCTCGATTTCAGCATGACGGGAGACACAGTTTGAGTGTCCAAAATTGGAAAAATATATTTTTGGTAGATTTCATGAACGTGGTCTAACGTCAACTTTTAGGCCATATCCACCATGCCTCGATTTCAGCATGACGGGAGACACTGTTTGAGTGTCAAAAATCTGAAAAATATATTTTTTGTCGATTTCATGAACATGGTCTAACGTCAACTTTTAGGCCATATCCACCATGCCTCGATATCAGCATGACGGGAGACACGGTTTGAGTGTCCAAAATCTGATAAATATATTTTTGGTAGATTTCATGAACGTGGTCTAACGTCAACTTTTAGGCCATATACACCATGCCTCGATTTCAGCATGACGGGAGACACCGTTTGAGTGTCCAAAATCTGAAAAATATATTTTTTGTAGATTTCATGAACGTCGTCTAACGTCAACTTTTAGGCCATATCCACCATGCCTCGATTTCAGCATGACGGGAGACACCGTTTGAGTGTCCAAAATCTGAAAAATATATTTTTTGTTGATTTCATGAACGTGGTCTAACGTCAACTTTTAGGCCATATCCACCATGCCTCGATATCAGCATGACGGGAGACACCGTTTGAGTGTCCAAAATCTGAAAAATATATTTTTGGTAGATTTCATGAACGTGGTCTAATGTCAACTTTTAGGCCATATCCACCATGCCTCGATATCAGCATGACGGGAGACACCGTTTGAGTGTCCAAAATCTGAAAAATATATTTTTGGTAGATTCCATGAACGTGGTCTAACGTCAACTTTTAGGCCTTATCCACCATGCCTCGATTTCAGCATGACGGGAGACACCGTTTGAGTGTCCAAAATCTGAGAAATATATTTTTGGTAGATTTCATGAACGTGGTCTAACTTCAACTTTTAGGCCATATCCACCATGCCTCGATTTCAGCATGACGGGAGACACAGTTTGAGTGTCCAAAATTGGAAAAATATATTTTTGGTAGATTTCATGAACGTGGTCTAACGTCAACTTTTAGGCCATATCCACCATGCCTCGATTTCAGCATGACGGGAGACACTGTTTGAGTGTCAAAAATCTGAAAAATATATTTTTTGTCGATTTCATGAACATGGTCTAACGTCAACTTTTAGGCCATATCCACCATGCCTCGATATCAGCATGACGGGAGACACGGTTTGAGTGTCCAAAATCTGAAAAATATATTTTTGGTAGATTTCATGAAAATGGTATAACGTCAACTTTTAGGCCTTATCCACCATGCCTCGATTTCAGCATGACGGGAGACACCGTTTGAGTGTCCAAAATCGGAAAAATATATTTTTGGTAGATTTCATGAACGTGGTCTAACGTCAACTTTTAGGCCATATCCACCATGCCTCGATTTCAGCATGACGGGAGACACCGTTTGAGTGTCCAAAATCTGAAAAATATATTTTTTGTAGATTTCATGTACGTGGTCTAACGTCAACTTTTAGGCCATATCCAACATGCCTCGATTTCAGCATGACGAGAGACACCGTTTGAGTGTCCAAAATCTGAAAAATATATTTTTGGTAGATTTCATGAACGTGGTCTAACGTCAACTTTTAGGCCATATCCACCATGCCTCGATATCAGCATGACGGGAGACACCGTTTGAGTGTCTAAAATCTGATAAATATATTTTTGGTAGATTTCATGAACGTGGTCTAACGTCAACTTTTAGGCCATATCCACCATGCCTCGATTTCAGCATGACGGGAGACACCGTTTGAGTGTCCAAAATCTGAAAAATATATTTTTTGTAGATTTCATGAACGTCGTCTAACGTCAACTTTTAGGCCATATCCACCATGCCTCGATTTCAGCATGACGGGAGACACCGTTTGAGTGTCCAAAATCTGAAAAATATATTTTTGGTAGATTTCATGACCGTGGTCAAACGTCAACTTTTAGGCCATATCCACCATGCCTCGATTTCAGCATGACGGGAGACACCGTTTGAGTGTCCAAAATCTGAAAAATATATTTTTGGTAGATTTCATGAACGTGGTCTAACGTCAACTTTTAGGCCATATCCAACATGCCTCGATTTCAGCATGACTGGAGACACCGTTTGAGTGTCCAAAATCTGAAAAATATATTTTTGGTACATTTCATGAACGTGGTCTAACGTCAACTTTTAGGCCATATCCACCATGCCTCGATTTCAGCATGACTGGAGACACCGTTTGAGTGTCCAAAATCGGAAAAATATATTATTGGTAGATTACATGAACGTGGTCTAACGTCAACTTTTAGGCCATATCCACCATGCCTCGATTTCAGCATGAAGGGAGACACCGTTTGAGTGTCCAAAATCTGAAAAATATATTTTTGGTAGATTTCATGAACGTGGTCAAACGTCAACTTTTAGGCCATATCCACCATGCCTCGATTTCAGCAAGACGGGAGACACCGTTTGAGTGTCCAAAATCTGAAAAATATATTTTTGGTAGATTTCATGACCGTGGTCAAACGTCAACTTTTAGGCCATATCCACCATGCCTCGATTTCAGCATGACGGGAGACACCGTTTGAGTGTCCAAAATCTGAAAAATATATTTTTGGTAGATTTCATGAACGTGGTCTAACGTCAACTTTTAGGCCATATCCACCATGCCTCGATTTCAGCATGACGGGAGACACCGTTTGAGTGTCCAAAATCTGAAAAATATATTTTTTGTCGATTTCATGAACGTGGTCTATCGTCAACTTTTAGGTCATATCCACCATGCCTCGATATCAGCATGACGGGAGACACCGTTTGAGTGTCCAAAATCTGAAAAATATATTTTTGGTAGATTTCATGAACGTGGTCTAATGTCAACTTTTAGGCCATATCCACCATGCCTCGATATCAGCATGACGGGAGACACAGTTTGAGTGTCCAAAATCTGAAAAATATATTTTTGGTAGATTTCATGAACGTGGTCTAACGTCAACTTTTAGGCCATATCCACCATGCCTCGATTTCAGCATGACGGGAGACACCGTTTGAGTGTCCAAAATCTGAAAAATATATTTTTGGTAGATTTCATGAACGTGGTCTAACGTCAACTTTTAGGCCATATCCACCATGCCTCGATTTCAGCATGACGGGAGACACTGTTTGAGTGTCAAAAATCTGAAAAATATATTTTTTGTCGATTTCATGAACATGGTCTAACGTCAACTTTTAGGCCATATCCACCATGCCTCGATATCAGCATGACGGGAGACACGGTTTGAGTGTCCAAAATCTGAAAAATATATTTTTTGTCGATTTCATGAACGTGGTCTAACGTCAGCTTTTAGGCCATATCCACCATGCCTCGATATCAGCATGACGGGAGACACCGTTTGAGTGTCCAAAATCTGAAAAATATATTTTTGGTAGATTTCATGAACGTGGTCTAACGTCAACTTTTAGGCCTTATCCACCATGCCTCGATTTCAGCATGACGGGAGACACCGTTTGAGTGTCCAAAATCTGAAAAATATATTTTTGGTAGATTTCATGAACGTGGTCTAACGTCAACTTTTAGGCCATATCCACCATGCCTCGATTTCAGCATGTCGGGAGACACCGTTTGAGTGTCCAAAATCTGAAAAATATATTTTTGGTAGATTTCATGAACGTGGTCAAACATCAACTTTTAGGCCATATCCACCATGCCTCGATTTCAGCATGACGGGAGACACCGTTTGAGTGTCCAAAATCTGAAAAATATATTTTTGGTAGATTTCATGAACGTGGTCTAACGTCAACTTTCAGGCCATATCCACCATGCCTCGATTTCAGCATGACGGGAGACACCGTTTGAGTGTCCAAAATCTGAAAAATATATTTTTGGTAGATTTCATGAACGTGGTCTAACGTCAACTTTTAGGCCTTATCCACCATGCCTCGATTTCAGCATGACGGGAGACACCGTTTGAGTGTCCAAAATCTGAAAAATATATTTTTGGTAGATTTCATGAACGTGGTCTAACTTCAACTTTTAGGCCATATCCACCATGCCTCGATTTCAGCATGACGGGAGACACCGTTTGAGTGTCCAAAATCGGAAAAATATATTTTTTGTAGATTTCATGAACGTGGTCTAACGTCAACTTTTAGGCCATATCCACCATGCCTCGATTTCAGCATGTCGGGAGACACCGTTTGAGTGTCCAAAATCTGAAAAATATATTTTTGGTAGATTTCATGAACGTGGTCAAACATCAACTTTTAGGCCATATCCACCATGCCTCGATTTCAGCATGACGGGAGACACCGTTTGAGTGTCCAAAATCTGAAAAATATATTTTTGGTAGATTTCATGAACGTGGTCTAACGTCAACTTTTAGGCCATATCCACCATGCCTCGATTTCAGCATGACGGGAGACACCGTTTGAGTGTCCAAAATCTGAAAAATATATTTTTGGTAGATTTCATGAACGTGGTCTAACGTCAACTTTTAGGCCATATCCACCATGCCTCGATTTCAGCATGACGGGAGACACCGTTTGAGTGTCCAAAATCTGAAAAATATATTTTTTGTAGATTTCATGAACGTGGTCTAACGTCAACTTTTAGGCCATATCCACCATGCCTCGATTTCAGCATGACGGGAGACACCGTTTGAGTGTCCAAAATCTGAAAAATATATTTTTTGTTGATTTCATGAACGTGGTCTAACGTCAACTTTTAGGCCATATCCACCATGCCTCGATATCAGCATGACGGGAGACACCGTTTGAGTGTCCAAAATCTGAAAAATATATTTTTGGTAGATTTCATGAACGTGGTCTAATGTCAACTTTTAGGCCATATCCACCATGCCTCGATATCAGCATGACGGGAGACACAGTTTGAGTGTCCAAAATCTGAAAAATATATTTTTGGTAGATTTCATGAACGTGGTCTAACTTCAACTTTTAGGCCATATCCACCATGCCTCGATTTCAGCATGACGGGAGACACCGTTTGAGTGTCCAAAATCTGAAAAATATATTTTTTGTCGATTTCATGAACGTGGTCTAACGTCAACTTTTAGGCCATATCCACCATGCCTCGATATCAGCATGACGGGAGACACCGTTTGAGTGTCCAAAATCTGAAAAATATATTTTTGGTAGATTTCATGAACGTGGTCTAACGTCAACTTTTAGGCCATATCCACCATGCCTCGATTTCAGCATGACGGGAGACACCGTTTGAGTGTCCAAAATCTGAAAAATATATTTTTGGTAGATTTCATGAACGTGGTCTAACTTCAACTTTTAGGCCATATCCACCATGCCTCGATTTCAGCATGACGGGAGACACCGTTTGAGTGTCCAAAATCGGAAAAATATATTTTTTGTAGATTTCATGAACGTGGTCTAACGTCAACTTTTAGGCCATATCCACCATGCCTCGATTTCAGCATGTCGGGAGACACCGTTTGAGTGTCCAAAATCTGAAAAATATATTTTTGGTAGATTTCATGAACGTGGTCTAACGTCAACTTTTAGGCCATATCCACCATGCCTCGATTTCAGCATGACGGGAGACACCGTTTGAGTGTCCAAAATCTGAAAAATATATTTTTGGTAGATTTCATGAACGTGGTCTAACGTCAACTTTTAGGCCATATCCACCATGCCTCGATTTCAGCATGACGGGAGACACCGTTTGAGTGTCCAAAATCTGAAAAATATATTTTTTGTAGATTTCATGAACGTGGTCTAACGTCAACTTTTAGGCCATATCCACCATGCCTCGATTTCAGCATGACGGGAGACACCGTTTGAGTGTCCAAAATCTGAAAAATATATTTTTTGTTGATTTCATGAACGTGGTCTAACGTCAACTTTTAGGCCATATCCACCATGCCTCGATATCAGCATGACGGGAGACACCGTTTGAGTGTCCAAAATCTGAAAAATATATTTTTGGTAGATTTCATGAACGTGGTCTAATGTCAACTTTTAGGCCATATCCACCATGCCTCGATATCAGCATGACGGGAGACACAGTTTGAGTGTCCAAAATCTGAAAAATATATTTTTGGTAGATTTCATGAACGTGGTCTAACTTCAACTTTTAGGCCATATCCACCATGCCTCGATTTCAGCATGACGGGAGACACCGTTTGAGTGTCCAAAATCTGAAAAATATATTTTTTGTCGATTTCATGAACGTGGTCTAACGTCAACTTTTAGGCCATATCCACCATGCCTCGATATCAGCATGACGGGAGACACCGTTTGAGTGTCCAAAATCTGAAAAATATATTTTTGGTAGATTTCATGAACGTGGTCTAACGTCAACTTTTAGGCCATATCCACCATGCCTCGATTTCAGCATGACGGGAGACACCGTTTGAGTGTCCAAAATCTGAAAAATATATTTTTGGTAGATTTCATGAACGTGGTCTAACTTCAACTTTTAGGCCATATCCACCATGCCTCGATTTCAGCATGACGGGAGACACCGTTTGAGTGTCCAAAATCGGAAAAATATATTTTTTGTAGATTTCATGAACGTGGTCTAACGTCAACTTTTAGGCCATATCCACCATGCCTCGATTTCAGCATGTCGGGAGACACCGTTTGAGTGTCCAAAATCTGAAAAATATATTTTTGGTAGATTTCATGAACGTGGTCTAACGTCAACTTTTAGGCCATATCCACCATGCCTCGATTTCAGCATGACGGGAGACACCGTTTGAGTGTCCAAAATCTGAAAAATATATTTTTGGTAGATTTCATGAACGTGGTCTAACGTCAACTTTTAGGCCATATCCACCATGCCTCGATATCAGCATGACGGGAGACACCGTTTGAGTGTCCAAAATCTGAAAAATATATTTTTGGTAGATTTCATGAACGTGGTCTAATGTCAACTTTTAGGCCATATCCACCATGCCTCGATATCAGCATGACGGGAGACACAGTTTGAGTGTCCAAAATCTGAAAAATATATTTTTGGTAGATTTCATGAACGTGGTCTAACGTCAACTTTTAGGCCATATCCACCATGCCTCGATTTCAGCATGTCGGGAGACACCGTTTGAGTGTCCAAAATCTGAAAAATATATTTTTGGTAGATTTCATGAACATGGTCTAACGTCAACTTTTAGGCCATATCCACCATGCCTCGATATCAGCATGACGGGAGACACGGTTTGAGTGTCCAAAATCTGAAAAATATATTTTTTGTCGATTTCATGAACGTGGTCTAACGTCAACTTTTAGGCCATATCCACCATGCCTCGATATCAGCATGACGGGAGACACCGTTTGAGTGTCCAAAATCTGAAAAATATATTTTTGGTAGATTTCATGAACGTGGTCTAACGTCAACTTTTAGGCCATATCCACCATGCCTCGATTTCAGCATGACGGGAGACACCGTTTGAGTGTCCAAAATCTGAAAAATATATTTTTGGTAGATTTCATGAACGTGGTCTAACTTCAACTTTTAGGCCATATCCACCATGCCTCGATTTCAGCATGACGGGAGACACCGTTTGAGTGTCCAAAATCTGAAAAATATATTTTTTGTCGATTTCATGAACGTGGTCTAACGTCAACTTTTAGGCCATATCCACCATGCCTCGATATCAGCATGACGGGAGACACCGTTTGAGTGTCCAAAATCTGAAAAATATATTTTGGGTAGATTTCATGAACGTGGTCTAACGTCAACTTTTAGGCCTTATCCACCATGCCTCGATTTCAGCATGACGGGAGACACCGTTTGAGTGTCCAAAATCTGAAAAATATATTTTTGGTAGATTTCATGAACGTGGTCTAACTTCAACTTTTAGGCCATATCCACCATGCCTCGATTTCAGCATGACGGGAGACACCGTTTGAGTGTCCAAAATCGGAAAAATATATTTTTTGTATATTTCATGAACGTGGTCTAACGTCAACTTTTAGGCCATATCCACCATGCCTCGATTTCAGCATGACGGGAGACACCGTTTGAGTGTCCAAAATCTGAAAAATATATTTTTTGTTGATTTCATGAACGTGGTCTAACGTCAACTTTTAGGCCATATCCACCATGCCTCGATATCAGCATGACGGGAGACACCGTTTGAGTGTCCAAAATCTGAAAAATATATTTTTGGTAGATTTCATGAACGTGGTCTAATGTCAACTTTTAGGCCATATCCACCATGCCTCGATATCAGCATGACGGGAGACACAGTTTGAGTGTCCAAAATCTGAAAAATATATTTTTGGTAGATTTCATGAACGTGGTCTAACGTCAACTTTTAGGCCATATCCACCATGCCTCGATTTCAGCATGTCGGGAGACACCGTTTGAGTGTCCAAAATCTGAAAAATATATTTTTGGTAGATTTCATGAACATGGTCTAACGTCAACTTTTAGGCCATATCCACCATGCCTCGATATCAGCATGACGGGAGACACGGTTTGAGTGTCCAAAATCTGAAAAATATATTTTTTGTCGATTTCATGAACGTGGTCTAACGTCAACTTTTAGGCCATATCCACCATGCCTCGATATCAGCATGACGGGAGACACCGTTTGAGTGTCCAAAATCTGAAAAATATATTTTTGGTAGATTTCATGAACGTGGTCTAACGTCAACTTTTAGGCCTTATCCACCATGCCTCGATTTCAGCATGACGGGAGACACCGTTTGAGTGTCCAAAATCGGAAAAATATATTTTTTGTAGATTTCATGAACGTGGTCTAACGTCAACTTTTAGGCCATATCCACCATGCCTCGATTTCAGCATGTCGGGAGACACCGTTTGAGTGTCCAAAATCTGAAAAATATATTTTTGGTAGATTTCATGAACGTGGTCAAACATCAACTTTTAGGCCATATCCACCATGCCTCGATTTCAGCATGACGGGAGACACCGTTTGAGTGTCCAAAATCTGAAAAATATATTTTTGGTAGATTTCATGAACGTGGTCTAACGTCAACTTTTAGGCCATATCCACCATGCCTCGATTTCAGCATGACGGGAGACACCGTTTGAGTGTCCAAAATCTGAAAAATATATTTTTGGTAGATTTCATGAACGTGGTCTAACGTCAACTTTTAGGCCATATCCACCATGCCTCGATTTCAGCATGACGGGAGACACCGTTTGAGTGTCCAAAATCTGAAAAATATATTTTTTGTAGATTTCATGAACGTGGTCTAACGTCAACTTTTAGGCCATATCCACCATGCCTCGATTTCAGCATGACGGGAGACACCGTTTGAGTGTCCAAAATCTGAAAAATATATTTTTTGTTGATTTCATGAACGTGGTCTAACGTCAACTTTTAGGCCATATCCACCATGCCTCGATATCAGCATGACGGGAGACACCGTTTGAGTGTCCAAAATCTGAAAAATATTTTTTGGGTAGATTTCATGAACGTGGTCTAACGTCAACTTTTAGGCCATATCCACCATGCCTCGATTTCAGCATGACGGGAGACACCGTTTGAGTGTCCAAAATCTGAAAAATATATTTTTTGTCGATTTCATGAACGTGGTCTAACGTCAACTTTTAGGCCATATCCACCATGCCTCGATTTCAGCATGACTGGAGACACCGTTTGAGTGTCCAAAATCTGAAAAATATATTTTTGGTAGATTACATGAACTTGGTCTAACGTCAACTTTTAGGCCATATCCACCATGCCTCGATTTCAGCATGACGGGAGACACCGTTTGAGTGTCCAAAATCTGAAAAATATATTTTTGGTACATTTCATGAACGTGGTCTAACGTCAACTTTTAGGCCATATCCACCATGCCTCGATTTCAGCATGACTGGAGACACCGTTTGAGTGTCCAAAATCTGAAAAATATATTTTTGGTAGATTACATGAACGTGGTCTAACGTCAACTTTTAGGCCATATCCACCATGCCTCAATTTCAGCATGAAGCGAGACACCGTTTGAGTGTCCAAAATCTGAAAAATATATTTTTTGTAGATTTCATGACCGTGGTCAAACGTCAACTTTTAGGCCATATCCACCATGCCTCGATTTCAGCATGACGGGAGACACCGTTTGAGTGTCTAAAATCTGAAAAATATATTTTTGGTAGATTTCATGAACGTGGTCTAACGTCAACTTTTAGGCCATATCCACCATGCCTCGATTTCAGCATGACGGGAGACACCGTTTGAGTGTCCAAAATCTGAAAAATATATTTTTGGTACATTTCATGAACGTGGTCTAACGTCAACTTTTAGGCCATATCCACCATGCCTCGATTTCAGCATGACTGGAGACACCGTTTGAGTGTCCAAAATCTGAAAAATATATTTTTGGTAGATTACATGAACGTGGTCTAACGTCAACTTTTAGGCCATATCCACCATGCCTCGATTTCAGCAAGACGGGAGACACCGTTTGAGTGTCCAAAATCTGAAAAATATATTTTTGGTAGATTTCATGACCGTGGTCTAACGTCAACTTTTAGGCCATATCCACCATGCCTCGATTTCAGCATGACGGGAGACACCGTTTGAGTGTCTAAAATCTGAAAAATATATTTTTGGTAGATTTCATGAACGTGGTCTAACGTCAACTTTTAGGCCATATCCACCATGCCTCGATTTCAGCATGACGGGAGACACCGTTTGAGTGTCCAAAATCTGAAAAATATATTTTTGGTCGATTTCATGAACGTGGTCTAATGTCAACTTTTAGGCCATATCCACCATGCCTCGATATCAGCATGACGGGAGACACAGTTTGAGTGTCCAAAATCTGAAAAATATATTTTTGGTAGATTTCATGAACGTGGTCTAACGTCAACCTTTAGGCCATATCCACCATGCCTCGATATCAGCATGACGGGAGACACGGTTTGAGTGTCCAAAATCGGAAAAATATATTTTTTGTAGATTTCATGAACGTGGTCTAACGTCAACTTTTAGGCCATATCCACCATGCCTCGATTTCAGCATGTCGGGAGACACCGTTTGAGTGTCCAAAATCTGAAAAATATATTTTTGGTAGATTTCATGAACGTGGTCAAACGTCAACTTTTAGGCCATATCCACCATGCCTCGATTTCAGCATGACGGGAGACACCGTTTGAGTGTCCAAAATCTGAAAAATATATTTTTGGTAGATTTCATGAACGTGGTCTAACTTCAACTTTTAGGCCATATCCACCATGCCTCGATTTCAGCATGACGGGAGACACCGTTTGAGTGTCCAAAATCGGAAAAATATATTTTTTGTATATTTCATGAACGTGGTCTAACGTCAACTTTTAGGCCATATCCACCATGCCTCGATTTCAGCATGACGGGAGACACCGTTTGAGTGTCCAAAATCTGAAAAATATATTTTTTGTCGATTTCATGAACGTGGTCTAACGTCAACTTTTAGGCCATATCCACCATGCCTCGATTTCAGCATGACTGGAGACACCGTTTGAGTGTCCAAAATCTGAAAAATATATTTTTGGTAGATTACATGAACTTGGTCTAACGTCAACTTTTAGGCCATATCCACCATGCCTCGATTTCAGCATGACGGGAGACACCGTTTGAGTGTCCAAAATCTGAAAAATATATTTTTGGTACATTTCATGAACGTGGTCTAACGTCAACTTTTAGGCCATATCCACCATGCCTCGATTTCAGCATGACTGGAGACACCGTTTGAGTGTACAAAATCTGAAAAATATATTTTTGGTAGATTACATGAACGTGGTCTAACGTCAACTTTTAGGCCATATCCACCATGCCTCAATTTCAGCATGAAGCGAGACACCGTTTGAGTGTCCAAAATCTGAAAAATATATTTTTTGTAGATTTCATGACCGTGGTCAAACGTCAACTTTTAGGCCATATCCACCATGCCTCGATTTCAGCATGACGGGAGACACCGTTTGAGTGTCTAAAATCTGAAAAATATATTTTTGGTAGATTTCATGAACGTGGTCTAACGTCAACTTTTAGGCCATATCCACCATGCCTCGATTTCAGCATGACGGGAGACACCGTTTGAGTGTCCAAAATCTGAAAAATATATTTTTGGTACATTTCATGAACGTGGTCTAACGTCAACTTTTAGGCCATATCCACCATGCCTCGATTTCAGCATGACTGGAGACACCGTTTGAGTGTCCAAAATCTGAAAAATATATTTTTGGTAGATTACATGAACGTGGTCTAACGTCAACTTTTAGGCCATATCCACCATGCCTCGATTTCAGCAAGACGGGAGACACCGTTTGAGTGTCCAAAATCTGAAAAATATATTTTTGGTAGATTTCATGACCGTGGTCTAACGTCAACTTTTAGGCCATATCCACCATGCCTCGATTTCAGCATGACGGGAGACACCGTTTGAGTGTCTAAAATCTGAAAAATATATTTTTGGTAGATTTCATGAACGTGGTCTAACGTCAACTTTTAGGCCATATCCACCATGCCTCGATTTCAGCATGACGGGAGACACCGTTTGAGTGTCCAAAATCTGAAAAATATATTTTTGGTCGATTTCATGAACGTGGTCTAATGTCAACTTTTAGGCCATATCCACCATGCCTCGATATCAGCATGACGGGAGACACAGTTTGAGTGTCCAAAATCTGAAAAATATATTTTTGGTAGATTTCATGAACGTGGTCTAACGTCAACTTTTAGGCCATATCCACCATGCCTCGATTTCAGCATGACGGGAGACACAGTTTGAGTGTCCAAAATCTGAAAAATATATTTTTTGTAGATTTCATGAACGTGGTCTAACGTCAACTTTTAGGCCATATCCACCATGCCTCGATTTCAGCATGACGGGAGACACTGTTTGAGTGTCAAAAATCTGAAAAATATATTTTTTGTCGATTTCATGAACGTGGTCTAACGTCAACTTTTAGGCCATATCCACCATGCCTCGATATCAGCATGATGGGAGACACGGTTTGAGTGTCCAAAATCTGAAAAATATATTTTTTGTCGATTTCATGAACGTGGTCTAACGTCAACTTTTAGGCCATATCCACCATGCCTCGATATCAGCATGACGGGAGACACGGTTTGAGTGTCCAAAATCGGAAAAATATATTTTTTGTAGATTTCATGAACGTGGTCTAACGTCAACTTTTAGGCCATATCCACCATGCCTCGATTTCAGCATGTCGGGAGACACCGTTTGAGTGTCCAAAATCTGAAAAATATATTTTTGGTAGATTTCATGAACGTGGTCAAACGTCAACTTTTAGGCCATATCCACCATGCCTCGATTTCAGCATGACGGGAGACACCGTTTGAGTGTCCAAAATCGGAAAAATATATTTTTTGTATATTTCATGAACGTGGTCTAACGTCAACTTTTAGGCCATATCCACCATGCCTCGATTTCAGCATGACGGGAGACACCGTTTGAGTGTCCAAAATCTGAAAAATATATTTTTTGTTGATTTCATGAACGTGGTCTAACGTCAACTTTTAGGCCATATCCACCATGCCTCGATATCAGCATGACGGGAGACACCGTTTGAGTGTCCAAAATCTGAAAAATATATTTTTGGTAGATTTCATGAACGTGGTCTAATGTCAACTTTTAGGCCATATCCACCATGCCTCGATATCAGCATGACGGGAGACACAGTTTGAGTGTCCAAAATCTGAAAAATATATTTTTGGTAGATTTCATGAACGTGGTCTAACGTCAACTTTTAGGCCATATCCACCATGCCTCGATTTCAGCATGTCGGGAGACACCGTTTGAGTGTCCAAAATCTGAAAAATATATTTTTGGTAGATTTCATGAACATGGTCTAACGTCAACTTTTAGGCCATATCCACCATGCCTCGATATCAGCATGACGGGAGACACGGTTTGAGTGTCCAAAATCTGAAAAATATATTTTTTGTCGATTTCATGAACGTGGTCTAACGTCAACTTTTAGGCCATATCCACCATGCCTCGATATCAGCATGACGGGAGACACCGTTTGAGTGTCCAAAATCTGAAAAATATATTTTTGGTAGATTTCATGAACGTGGTCTAACGTCAACTTTTAGGCCTTATCCACCATGCCTCGATTTCAGCATGACGGGAGACACCGTTTGAGTGTCCAAAATCGGAAAAATATATTTTTTGTAGATTTCATGAACGTGGTCTAACGTCAACTTTTAGGCCATATCCACCATGCCTCGATTTCAGCATGTCGGGAGACACCGTTTGAGTGTCCAAAATCTGAAAAATATATTTTTGGTAGATTTCATGAACGTGGTCAAACATCAACTTTTAGGCCATATCCACCATGCCTCGATTTCAGCATGACGGGAGACACCGTTTGAGTGTCCAAAATCTGAAAAATATATTTTTGGTAGATTTCATGAACGTGGTCTAACGTCAACTTTTAGGCCATATCCACCATGCCTCGATTTCAGCATGACGGGAGACACCGTTTGAGTGTCCAAAATCTGAAAAATATATTTTTGGTAGATTTCATGAACGTGGTCTAACGTCAACTTTTAGGCCATATCCACCATGCCTCGATTTCAGCATGTCGGGAGACACCGTTTGAGTGTCCAAAATCTGAAAAATATATTTTTTGTAGATTTCATGAACGTGGTCTAACGTCAACTTTTAGGCCATATCCACCATGCCTCGATTTCAGCATGACGGGAGACACCGTTTGAGTGTCCAAAATCTGAAAAATATATTTTTTGTTGATTTCATGAACGTGGTCTAACGTCAACTTTTAGGCCATATCCACCATGCCTCGATATCAGCATGACGGGAGACACCGTTTGAGTGTCCAAAATCTGAAAAATATATTTTTGGTAGATTTCATGAACGTGGTCTAATGTCAACTTTTAGGCCATATCCACCATGCCTCGATATCAGCATGACGGGAGACACAGTTTGAGTGTCCAAAATCTCAAAAATATTTTTTGGGTAGATTTCATGAACGTGGTCTAACGTCAACTTTTAGGCCATATCCACCATGCCTCGATTTCAGCATGACGGGAGACACCGTTTGAGTGTCCAAAATCTGAAAAATATATTTTTTGTCGATTTCATGAACGTGGTCTAACGTCAACTTTTAGGCCATATCCACCATGCCTCGATTTCAGCATGACTGGAGACACCGTTTGAGTGTCCAAAATCTGAAAAATATATTTTTGGTAGATTACATGAACTTGGTCTAACGTCAACTTTTAGGCCATATCCACCATGCCTCGATTTCAGCATGACGGGAGACACCGTTTGAGTGTCCAAAATCTGAAAAATATATTTTTGGTACATTTCATGAACGTGGTCTAACGTCAACTTTTAGGCCATATCCACCATGCCTCGATTTCAGCATGACTGGAGACACCGTTTGAGTGTCCAAAATCTGAAAAATATATTTTTGGTAGATTACATGAACGTGGTCTAACGTCAACTTTTAGGCCATATCCACCATGCCTCAATTTCAGCATGAAGCGAGACACCGTTTGAGTGTCCAAAATCTGAAAAATATATTTTTTGTAGATTTCATGACCGTGGTCAAACGTCAACTTTTAGGCCATATCCACCATGCCTCGATTTCAGCATGACGGGAGACACCGTTTGAGTGTCTAAAATCTGAAAAATATATTTTTGGTAGATTTCATGAACGTGGTCTAACGTCAACTTTTAGGCCATATCCACCATGCCTCGATTTCAGCATGACGGGAGACACCGTTTGAGTGTCCAAAATCTGAAAAATATATTTTTGGTACATTTCATGAACGTGGTCTAACGTCAACTTTTAGGCCATATCCACCATGCCTCGATTTCAGCATGACTGGAGACACCGTTTGAGTGTCCAAAATCTGAAAAATATATTTTTGGTAGATTACATGAACGTGGTCTAACGTCAACTTTTAGGCCATATCCACCATGCCTCGATTTCAGCAAGACGGGAGACACCGTTTGAGTGTCCAAAATCTGAAAAATATATTTTTGGTAGATTTCATGACCGTGGTCTAACGTCAACTTTTAGGCCATATCCACCATGCCTCGATTTCAGCATGACGGGAGACACCGTTTGAGTGTCTAAAATCTGAAAAATATATTTTTGGTAGATTTCATGAACGTGGTCTAACGTCAACTTTTAGGCCATATCCACCATGCCTCGATTTCAGCATGACGGGAGACACCGTTTGAGTGTCCAAAATCTGAAAAATATATTTTTGGTCGATTTCATGAACGTGGTCTAATGTCAACTTTTAGGCCATATCCACCATGCCTCGATATCAGCATGACGGGAGACACAGTTTGAGTGTCCAAAATCTGAAAAATATATTTTTGGTAGATTTCATGAACGTGGTCTAACGTCAACTTTTAGGCCATATCCACCATGCCTCGATTTCAGCATGACGGGAGACACAGTTTGAGTGTCCAAAATCTGAAAAATATATTTTTGGTAGATTTCATGAACGTGGTCTAACGTCAACTTTTAGGCCATATCCACCATGCCTCGATTTCAGCATGACGGGAGACACTGTTTGAGTGTCAAAAATCTGAAAAATATATTTTTTGTCGATTTCATGAACGTGGTCTAACGTCAACTTTTAGGCCATATCCACCATGCCTCGATATCAGCATGATGGGAGACACGGTTTGAGTGTCCAAAATCTGAAAAATATATTTTTTGTCGATTTCATGAACGTGGTCTAACGTCAACCTTTAGGCCATATCCACCATGCCTCGATATCAGCATGACGGGAGACACGGTTTGAGTGTCCAAAATCTGAAAAATATATTTTTTGTAGATTTCATGAACGTGGTCTAACGTCAACCTTTAGGCCATATCCACCATGCCTCGATATCAGCATGACGGGAGACACGGTTTGAGTGTCCAAAATCGGAAAAATATATTTTTTGTAGATTTCATGAACGTGGTCTAACGTCAACTTTTAGGCCATATCCACCATGCCTCGATTTCAGCATGTCGGGAGACACCGTTTGAGTGTCCAAAATCTGAAAAATATATTTTTGGTAGATTTCATGAACGTGGTCAAACGTCAACTTTTAGGCCATATCCACCATGCCTCGATTTCAGCATGACGGGAGACACCGTTTGAGTGTCCAAAATCTGAAAAATATATTTTTGATAGATTTCATGAACGTGGTCTAACGTCAACTTTTAGGCCATATCCACCATGCCTCGATTTCAGCATGACGGGAGACACCGTTTGAGTGTCCAAAATCTGAAAAATATATTTTTGGTAGATTTCATGAACGTGGTCTAACGTCAACTTTTAGGCCATATCCACCATGCCTCGATTTCAGCATGACGGGAGACAACGTTTGAGTGTCCAAAATCTGAAAAATATATTTTTTGTAGATTTCATGAACGTGGTCTAACGTCAACTTTTAGGCCATATCCACCATGCCTCGATTTCAGCATGACGGGAGACACCGTTTGAGTGTCCAAAATCTGAAAAATATATTTTTTGTTGATTTCATGAACGTGGTCTAACGTCAACTTTTAGGCCATATCCACCATGCCTCGATATCAGCATGACGGGAGACACCGTTGAGTGTCCAAAATCTGAAAAATATATTTTTGGTAGATTTCATGAACGTGGTCTAACGTCAACTTTTAGGCCATATCCACCATGCCTCGATTTCAGCATGACGGGAGACACTGTTTGAGTGTCCAAAATCTGAAAAATATATTTTTGGTAGATTTCATGAACGTGGTCTAACGTCAACTTTTAGGCCTCATCCACCATGCCTCGATTTCAGCATGACGGGAGACACGGTTTGAGTGTCCAAAATCGGAAAAATATATTTTTGGTAGATTTCATGAACGTGGTCAAACGTCAACTTTTAGGCCATATCCACCATGCCTCGATTTCAGCATGACGGGAGACACCGTTTGAGTGTCCAAAATCTGAAAAATATATTTTTGATAGATTTCATGAACGTGGTCTAACGTCAACTTTTAGGCCATATCCACCATGCCTCGATTTCAGCATGACGGGAGACACCGTTTGAGTGTCCAAAATCTGAAAAATATATTTTTGGTAGATTTCATGAACGTGGTCTAACGTCAACTTTTAGGCCATATCCACCATGCCTCGATTTCAGCATGACGGGAGACAACGTTTGAGTGTCCAAAATCTGAAAAATATATTTTTTGTAGATTTCATGAACGTGGTCTAACGTCAACTTTTAGGCCATATCCACCATGCCTCGATTTCAGCATGACGGGAGACACCGTTTGAGTGTCCAAAATCTGAAAAATATATTTTTTGTTGATTTCATGAACGTGGTCTAACGTCAACTTTTAGGCCATATCCACCATGCCTCGATTTCAGCATGTCGGGAGACACCGTTTGAGTGTCCAAAATCTGAAAAATATATTTTTGGTAGATTTCATGAACGTGGTCAAACGTCAACTTTTAGGCCATATCCACCATGCCTCGATTTCAGCATGACGGGAGACACCGTTTGAGTGTCCAAAATCTGAAAAATATATTTTTGATAGATTTCATGAACGTGGTCTAACGTCAACTTTTAGGCCATATCCACCATGCCTCGATTTCAGCATGACGGGAGACACCGTTTGAGTGTCCAAAATCTGAAAAATATATTTTTGGTAGATTTCATGAACGTGGTCTAACGTCAACTTTTAGGCCATATCCACCATGCCTCGATTTCAGCATGACGGGAGACAACGTTTGAGTGTCCAAAATCTGAAAAATATATTTTTTGTAGATTTCATGAACGTGGTCTAACGTCAACTTTTAGGCCATATCCACCATGCCTCGATTTCAGCATGACGGGAGACACCGTTTGAGTGTCCAAAATCTGAAAAATATATTTTTTGTTGATTTCATGAACGTGGTCTAACGTCAACTTTTAGGCCATATCCACCATGCCTCGATATCAGCATGACGGGAGACACCGTTGAGTGTCCAAAATCTGAAAAATATATTTTTGGTAGATTTCATGAACGTGGTCTAACGTCAACTTTTAGGCCATATCCACCATGCCTCGATTTCAGCATGACGGGAGACACTGTTTGAGTGTCCAAAATCTGAAAAATATATTTTTGGTAGATTTCATGAACTTGGTCTAACGTCAACTTTTAGGCCATATCCACCATGCCTCGATTTCAGCATGACGGGAGACACCGTTTGAGTGTCCAAAATCTGAAAAATATATTTTTGGTACATTTCATGAACGTGGTCTAACGTCAACTTTTAGGCCATATCCACCATGCCTCGATTTCAGCATGACTGGAGACACCGTTTGAGTGTCCAAAATCTGAAAAATATATTTTTGGTAGATTACATGAATGTGGTCTAACGTCAACTTTTAGGCCATATCCACCATGCCTCAATTTCAGCATGAAGCGAGACACCGTTTGAGTGTCCAAAATCTGAAAAATATATTTTTTGTAGATTTCATGACCGTGGTCAAACGTCAACTTTTAGGCCATATCCACCATGCCTCGATTTCAGCATGACGGGAGACACCGTTTGAGTGTCTAAAATCTGAAAAATATATTTTTGGTAGATTTCATGAACGTGGTCTAACGTCAACTTTTAGGCCATATCCACCATGCCTCGATTTCAGCATGACGGGAGACACCGTTTGAGTGTCCAAAATCTGAAAAATATATTTTTGGTACATTTCATGAACGTGGTCTAACGTCAACTTTTAGGCCATATCCACCATGCCTCGATTTCAGCATGACTGGAGACACCGTTTGAGTGTCCAAAATCTGAAAAATATATTTTTGGTAGATTACATGAACGTGGTCTAACGTCAACTTTTAGGCCATATCCACCATGCCTCGATTTCAGCAAGACGGGAGACACCGTTTGAGTTTCCAAAATCTGAAAAATATATTTTTGGTAGATTTCATGACCGTGGTCTAACGTCAACTTTTAGGCCATATCCACCATGCCTCGATTTCAACATGACGGGAGACACCGTTTGAGTGTCTAAAATCTGAAAAATATATTTTTGGTAGATTTCATGAACGTGGTCTAACGTCAACTTTTAGGCCATATCCACCATGCCTCGATTTCAGCATGACGGGAGACACCGTTTGAGTGTCCAAAATCTGAAAAATATATTTTTGGTCGATTTCATGAACGTGGTCTAATGTCAACTTTTAGGCCATATCCACCATGCCTCGATATCAGCATGACGGGAGACACAGTTTGAGTGTCCAAAATCTGAAAAATATATTTTTGGTAGATTTCATGAACGTGGTCTAACGTCAACTTTTAGGCCATATCCACCATGCCTCGATTTCAGCATGACGGGAGACACCGTTTGAGTGTCCAAAATCTGAAAAATATATTTTTGGTAGATTTCATGAACGTGGTCTAACGTCAACTTTTAGGCCATATCCACCATGCCTCGATTTCAGCATGACGGGAGACACTGTTTGAGTGTCAAAAATCTGAAAAATATATTTTTTGTCGATTTCATGAACGTGGTCTAACGTCAACTTTTAGGCCATATCCACCATGCCTCGATATCAGCATGATGGGAGACACGGTTTGAGTGTCCAAAATCTGAAAAATATATTTTTTGTCGATTTCATGAACGTGGTCTAACGTCAACCTTTAGGCCATATCCACCATGCCTCGATATCAGCATGACGGGAGACACGGTTTGAGTGTCCAAAATCAGAAAAATATATTTTTTGTAGATTTCATGAACGTGGTCTAACGTCAACTTTTAGGCCATATCCACCATGCCTCGATTTCAGCATGTCGGGAGACACCGTTTGAGTGTCCAAAATCTGAAAAATATATTTTTGGTAGATTTCATGAACGTGGTCTAACGTCAACTTTTAGGCCATATCCACCATGCCTCGATTTCAGCATGACGGGAGACACCGTTTGAATGTCCAAAATCTGAAAAATATATTTTTGGTAGATTTCATGAACGTGGTCTAACGTCAACTTTTAGGCCATATCCACCATGCCTCGATTTCAGCATGACTGGAGACAACGTTTGAGTGTCCAAAATCTGAAAAATATATTTTTTGTAGATTTCAGGAACGTGGTCTAACGTCAACTTTTAGGCCATATCCACCATGCCTCGATTTCAGCATGACGGGAGACACCGTTTGAGTGTCCAAAATCTGAAAAATATATTTTTTGTTGATTTCATGAACGTGGTCTAACGTCAACTTTTAGGCCATATCCACCATGCCTCGATATCAGCATGACGGGAGACACCGTTGAGTGTCCAAAATCTGAAAAATATATTTTTGGTAGATTTCATGAACGTGGTCTAACGTCAACTTTTAGGCCATATCCACCATGCCTCGATTTCAGCATGACGGGAGACACCGTTTGAGTGTCCAAAATCTGAAAAATATATTTTTGGTAGATTTCATGAACGTGGTCTAACGTCAACTTTTAGGCCTCATCCACCATGCCTCGATTTCAGCATGACGGGAGACACCGTTTGAGTGTCCAAAATCTGAAAAATATATTTTTGGTAGATTTCATGAACGTGGTCTAACTTCAACTTTTAGGCCATATCCACCATGCCTCGATTTCAGCATGACGGGAGACACCGTTTGAGTGTCCAAAATCGGAAAAATATATTTTTTGTAGATTTCATGAACGTGGTCTAACGTCAACTTTTAGGCCATATCCACCATGCCTCGATTTCAGCATGTCGGGAGACACCGTTTGAGTGTCCAAAATCTGAAAAATATATTTTTGGTAGATTTCATGAACGTGGTCTAACGTCAACTTTTAGGCCTTATCCACCATGCCTCGATTTCAGCATGACTGGAGACACCGTTTGAGTGTCCAAAATCTGAAAAATATATTTTTGGTAGATTTCATGAACGTGGTCTAACTTCAACTTTTAGGCCATATCCACCATGCCTCGATTTCAGCATGACGGGAGACACCGTTTGAGTGTCCAAAATCGGAAAAATATATTTTTTGTAGATTTCATGAACGTGGTCTAACGTCAACTTTTAGGCCATATCCACCATGCCTCGATTTCAGCATGTCGGGAGACACCGTTTGAGTGTCCAAAATCTGAAAAATATATTTTTGGTAGATTTCATGAACGTGGTCTAACGTCAACTTTTAGGCCATATCCACCATGCCTCGATTTCAGCATGACGGGAGACACCGTTTGAGTGTCCAAAATCTGAAAAATATATTTTTGGTAGATTTCATGAACGTGGTCTAACGTCAACTTTTAGGCCATATCCACCATGCCTCGATTTCAGCATGACGGGAGACACCGTTTGAGTGTCCAAAATCTGAAAAATATATTTTTTGTAGATTTCATGAACGTGGTCTAACGTCAACTTTTAGGCCATATCCACCATGCCTCGATTTCAGCATGACGGGAGACACCGTTTGAGTGTCCAAAATCTGAAAAATATATTTTTTGTTGATTTCATGAACGTGGTCTAACGTCAACTTTTAGGCCATATCCACCATGCCTCGATATCAGCATGACGGGAGACACCGTTTGAGTGTCCAAAATCTGAAAAATATATTTTTGGTAGATTTCATGAACGTGGTCTAATGTCAACTTTTAGGCCATATCCACCATGCCTCGATATCAGCATGACGGGAGACACAGTTTGAGTGTCCAAAATCTGAAAAATATATTTTTGGTAGATTTCATGAACGTGGTCTAACGTCAACTTTTAGGCCATATCCACCATGCCTCGATTTCAGCATGTCGGGAGACACCGTTTGAGTGTCCAAAATCTGAAAAATATATTTTTGGTAGATTTCATGAACGTGGTCTAACGTCAACTTTTAGGCCATATCCACCATGCCTCGATTTCAGCATGACGGGAGACACCGTTTGAATGTCCAAAATCTGAAAAATATATTTTTGGTAGATTTCATGAACGTGGTCTAACGTCAACTTTTAGGCCATATCCACCATGCCTCGATTTCAGCATGACTGGAGACAACGTTTGAGTGTCCAAAATCTGAAAAATATATTTTTTGTAGATTTCAGGAACGTGGTCTAACGTCAACTTTTAGGCCATATCCACCATGC